>JAVSCE010021105.1:0-158761 GCA_032199065.1 Smutsia gigantea
GACCTAATCTCCACGCACACTGAGCCGGGCGGACACACTCGAGCTGCGGGAGCCGAGGCGGGCGGGGGCGGGGGGAAGGGGCAGAGCCCTCCCGAGGTTCTCCATTGGCCAGGCCGAGTTGCCCAAACTTCCCCCCGTCGCCTCTCATTGGGAATTCCTGGCATCAGTCAGGCCGGCCGCGGCGCATATAGATAGCCTGGGCGGCCCCTCTCCCGGCGCGCACGCCCCCGCCCACTCCCTGGGTTCCCACTCCCCCGCGGCTCATGTGACACTAGATTAAGCTGAAAGGGACCGAAGCCGGGGCGGCGAGCTCGGGAGCGGCGAGCTCGGGAGCCCCAGGAGCCTCTGGGGATTGGACACGCTCCCCGCCTGCAGGAAGGGCCGGATCTCCGGCGCTCGGGCGTTCGGCGCTCCCACGCGCGCTCCAAGCCCAAGGCTGCCAGGGTCTGGAGAAGGGACGCCAGGAAACCCGAAAAGCATCTCATTTTCTCTTTCCCAGGGTCCGGAGAGGTTGGCGCCCAGAAAGGGGCGGGGAATGCCGGAATGGAAAGGAATTTCTTGGGAATTTCCTGACTCTGGCCCCACCCCCCGGCCCCGCCCGGCGCGACCCAGAGGACCCCCACCCTCAAAGGGTCCGGTTTCTTGCCAGCAATCGGGGCTCAGAGGCCACAGAGCTTTCCCGCCTCACCGCAGGGTCCTTTCCGGCTCAGGGGACCGCTCCGCCTAGAGACTTCCCCTGCCCGTCCGGCTCAGGGGACCGCTCCGCCTGGAGACTTCCCCTGCCCGTCCCGCGGGCCGCAGAAGCTGGAGCTGCCCTCGTACACATTGGGCAGCATCCTGAAAACTGGAGGGGAGGGCCCTGAGTGATCTACCTGCTCCACACACACCTGACAAATGAGGAAACAGGTTCAAAGAGTTGACCCTGCAAAGGGATTTAGCAGGTTCCCGGGATGCCATAGGCCAGCCCTGTAACCCTAAGCCTGACAAAGCCTGATTGTGCTTGGAGGAAGGAGAGCAAGACTGATTCAACATCTCTAACTCATTAGTGCTGGCCTGGGCTTTCTTCTTGGGGCCTATAAGAGGAAGGTCTAAACAGCTGGTCCAGCAGTGACGGATACTGGGAATCGCCTGCCTCATGTGCTGGTAAACTCCTCTGAGCGGTTCCAGGACTGAAGAACAGCAGCAAGTAGACAAATAGGTTATGCACACAATGGTGCTTAATTTATATTTGTGGGCCTGATCTACTGCAAAACTGTGGCCTAGTTAACTGCAAAAATGCCAGTGTATCAGTTGAGAAGTGAATGAAGGAGTTAGAGAAAGAAAGTTCCAGGAATTAGGATATATGAAAGACCATAGATGGAAAAGGTGAAGAAAGTGCCTCTGACTCTCCGAAGAGCCAGCTGATGCCGTTGTAAGCAGATATGGGTGGTGGTGATGCTCCCCGCATCATTAGTCAGCCTCTCACGTCTATCCAAGTGTTACCCGTCAGCACTGTGCCTGCCATAGTTCCTGGCTGTGGAAGCAGCGCCATTGAGCCACAGAGACAGCAGATTTATGAACTAGTTTATAACTACTTCTGAACTATGGCTCTAAACCTAACATAGAGGGGAATGATTGTGCCGTATCTGTTCACCCACTCAATAAATATTTGCTGAGCACGGTCTGTGTGTCAGGAGATGTGCTAGATGTTATGTATACAGAGATGAAAAAGATAATCCCTGCCCCCATGCAGCCCAGCAGAGGCAGACCCAGGAACAAAAATTTACTGCATGAGACAGATGCAAGGAGATAGATCTTACTATCATGAGATAGATGCAAGAAACTGTGGGGCACAGAAGAGCTTTGAGCCCAGCATGGGAAAGGAGGCCCCAGGTATAACTGGAGGAGGTGAAATTCAAGTGAGCTTTAAAAAACAAGAGTCAGCCAGATGAAGAGAAGTGTGGGATGTTATTCCAGGCACAAGGAACAGTGTCAGTAATACACGGGGGAAGGAAACTACATGATAGAAAAAGAAATGTCTCGCATTTCCACGTGGCTAGACTAGAAACTCAAGGCTGGGAGGGGCAAGAGATGAGGCTGGAGTGGTGGGGAGTAGTAGCCAGGTCACGAGGGCCTTGCGTGCCTGTGGAGTGTGGATCTCGGGATCAAGGCTGGCTGGAAGCAGTCAGAACTAGTTGCAAAGCAGTTGCAAAAATCCAACTAGGAATGGTGTCTTAGTCCATTTGGGCTGCTATACCAATACTATAAACTGTGGCTTGAACAAGGACATTTATTGGTAATAGTTCTGGAGGCTGGGATGTCCAAGATCAGATAAGGTGATTAGGTGTCTGGTGAGAGCCCTCTTCCTGGTTCATAGATGGCCACCTTCTGGCTGTGTCCTCACGTTGGTAGGAGAGGCAGGGAGCTCTCTGGATTCTCTTTTTATAAAGCCACTAATCCCATGCATAAGGGCTCTGCCCTCATGACCTAATTACCCTCCTTATACCATCACATTAGGGTTTAGGCACATTAGGGTTTAGGGTTTCGACAAATGAATTTGGGGATACATTAATATTGAGCGTATGGCAGAAGAAGAAGAGTGGATGGACAAGAAACATGAGATAAAACTGAAGGTCGAGTTTGGATGTGAGGAGGAAAGAGAGGAGTCTTTGTTGCTCTCAACACGTCCGATATGGGACAGACCATGCACTTTACCTAATTATTTCATTTAAACTCCACATACAAGGTGAGATTCGTCTCCGTCTTAGAGAGAAAACCAACTAACACTCAGAGAGGTAGCTAACTAGTCCAAAGTCACACACATATATGTGACTCCTAATCCCATACTTTCAGCCCAGCATTTCTCAACCCTGGGCTGACCACCCTCTTCCCAGGGAATAGCTGGCAATATCTGGAGACATTTTGGTTGTCAGAACTCCAGTGGGTGGAGGCCAGGGATGCTGCTAAATATCCTATAATGGACAGGAGAGTCTCCCCACCAATAGAAAGATCTAGCCCAAAATATCAACAGTGTCGAGGATGGGACCCATGTTTTAATCATCAGTTTCTAGTTTGGATGATCTGATGAATGATGGAAGCACAACCAATTGATGCAAAGAATTTCAGGTTTGGGGGTAGAATTATGGATTGAGCTTAAACACACTGGACTTGAAGTGCTCTGAGAAGGCCCAGATGCAGCTGTCCAGCAGGCAGTTGGCTGCATGACCCTAACCTCATGGGAAACAGATATGCGAGAGACATCTGCATGTGGGCAGTATTGACACCGCGAGAACATCCATGAAGAATGCCTGAGTGGAGCTGGGGACAAGTCCAAGGGCAGAACATGGAAGCACTCAGAAGAGTGTAGAGAACAAGAACCCCTGAAGGAGACAGAGGGGAAGTAGGCAGCAGGAGCACAGAGAGCCTGGACCATATGGCGTCGCGAAGGTCAAAGGCATGAAGTTTCACAGTGAGGGGAATCAGCAATCTCAGATAAATCAGAAAAGTCTCGAAAGTAAGGCCTATTAAATGTTCTTTGGATGTGACGGTTGAAAATTCACTGGTGACCTTTGCCTGTGGAATTTTAGTAGTGTGGCCAAAGCTCTGAGTTTCAGAGACACTAGGAGGTGAATTCATAGCGACAGTAAATAAATATAGACGGGGGAAAGAAATATTGGGTGGTAGCGGGGGACTGGGGTCCAAGGAGGAATTTTTTTTTTTAATAGGAGAAACTTGAGCTGTTTGTAGTCTGAGAGGAAGGATTCGTTTGAGAGCAAAGAATTGAAAATGTAAGCAAAAGAAAGCTGAAGGGTGCACAAAGGCCTTGAGGAGGCGGACCATGTGGGTTCAAGAGCACAGGCTAATAACAAGAGGAGAGGCCCCCATGTTCTGAGGGAGGGGGAGGAAGGGAGGCTGGGAGCATGGTCCATAAGTGTATAGGAGGAGGGCAAGGGATTGTGCTCATCAGTAATTGATGATCTTGCTCTTCTCAATAGGGAGGAGACCCTGAAGGTGATGAATTGGCCAATCTTTTGATCTAAAACTCACTGGTGGCTGTCATACTGGCGATATTAGTCCCATGTAACACCACCTTCTAGAGAGAAAACAGAGTTCCTAAGCATGTTGATTTTTTTAGGGATTTTAAGGTATATATATATATGTTTAAAACATCCACTTTTTTTAAAACTGGGGTATAACACAGCAAAATGCATTCCCTAAGTTCACTAATCTTCAGCATATAGCTCGGTAGAATTTTACATGTGTCTACACCCATGTAACTACTACCGAGATGGAGATAAAACATTTCCAGTACCTCAGGTTTTTTCAAGCCCCTTCCCAGTCTATACTCCAAATCTGCATAAGAAGCTGCTATTCTGATTTGCTATCACAAATGATTTGTACTTGTTTTTGAACTTCATATAAATGGAATTGTATAGTATGCACACTTTGGTGTCTGGATTTCCCACACAATTTACTGTCATGAGATTTGTCTTATGTTGGGCTGTACCAGTAATTTTTGTTCTTGTTTTTGTTTTTGCTGTGTACGATTCCTTTGTGGAATATATCCTAAGTCATTCACCCACTCTCCTATTGATGGGCATTTGCATCATTTCCAGTTTAGAGCTACTATGAACAAAGCTGCTATGAGCATTTTTATGTGTTACTGGTAAACACCTGCATTCACTTCTTCTGGGTACATACCTAGAAATGGAGTTACTGAGTCAGGTGGTAGGTATATGTTTCATTTTAGTAGATATTACCAAACAGTTTTCCAAACTGGCTGTAACAACTTCTTCTCTAAGCAGCAGGATATGAGGATTTCAGTTGCTCCACATCCTCCTACCACTTGGTATTGTCAATCTTTAAAAAAAATTTTAGCCATTATGGTGGGTGAGTAGTGGGCTCTTTTTATGGGTTTAATCTTTTCACATGCTTATCATTCATTTGAATAAATAACTCCCACCCCTGCTGCCATTGATTCTAATAGTGACTGATCCTCAGTTTATTAGCTGCTTGAGATAAGGGACAAATATGTGCATGTTTTATTAATTTCCCCAAATTTATTTATTCAGAAAATACTTATCAAGCAGCTGCTCTCTGCCCAGCACTATGCTGGAGAGTAAAGACACAAGAGCTAACAGGACAGATATGGTCCTCTTCTTAGAATAGATGGTAGATGCTCAAATATTCCATGAATGACTGTTTAGGGAAGCTGACGGCCCCTGGTGAGAGCTGCTTTGTTTTAGTTTGCTTTGGTGGAAAGCTGGAGCAGGTCTATTTCATGCAACTTTTCAATAGGAAGTTTAAAAACAGCTCTTAAAAACAAACAAACAAAAATCCCTGGGGTCATGTGGGCAGGCAAAATGCAGAGGGGAGAGATCATGAAGGAAAATGGGAGCATTCATCGGGGAAACAATCCTGACTCCTTTCTTCCCCAGGGGCTCAGCCTTTGTTGCCCTTTTTCCATCCATCCCTTGGATTTCTTTGGGTGCAATGACAAAGGAGTAGAGATGGTGGGCAGAGTTCTTGCCATTCTACAGGCCCATGGGTGTGAACTAAGACTCAAGAAGTTTGCTCAAGTTGGTGGCAGGGAAGAAAACATTGAAGTTCCTACTACCAGCCAGACCTTTCTCTGGAGCTGCTTGAGGAACAGAGAACTCCTGAGTGATCTGCAGCAAGCTGAGACTCTAGCCTAATCCATTACCAGCACCCCAGACGGCTGTTTCTGCCCCAGTCCAGCATGATGAGTGACCCAGAAAGCCATAGGTGCTGCGCTGTTGAAAACTCTGGAGTAGGGGACCCACCTTCCCTTGGGAAGAAGGCATCGGTATATGTCTGTGAGCTCTGGGAATCCCTACAGAGCACTCACTCTGTGCCAGGGAGGACGCTAGAGGAACCAGACGAGTTCTACTCCCCCAGGCCTCCTGGTCCAACTGAGCCCCATCACGGGCTTCCTCCCCTAGAATTCATCCTTCTACAGATAATGACAGGCAGAGTCGGAGAGAACAAAAATGAATTGGACTGACATGTAAAGCGGCATAAAGAATGTAGAGTGCTAGCTCAATGCCTGGCATGCTCCTAAGTTCTTGTTTTTTACCTTGTGTGTACACCTGACCGTGCAAGGCCCTGTTGGAAACACAAATAAGTAGGATCTGCAAGATTTTGGAAACAAAAAGCACCATGGACCTCCCAGTCCAGAGAGCTGGGGATTTCCTTCCTTGTGTCCTGAATCCCTAACCTTTCAGCGTAACAGCTCCTAATGCACTCTTCTTGAGAGCTAAGGGCACAGTAGCTAGTATTTGTGGAAGGCTAGGAAGAGGAAGGAAAAAATCACTATGGTTTCATAAGTGTCTAGCTCAGAGGGCAGGAGACCTGAGTTTTGTACCCAGTCTCAGTAGCCATCTGACTCGTAAACTCATTTTCCCCAGAACCTCCAGAGCCCACCATTTATAACCGAGAGCACCTCTGCCTGATTGTAGTCCTTGGTCCACCTGTCATCTCCCACTGTCCCTATGCGTCCCCAACCCCTTCTTTCCCCCATAGCCTAACACAAGGCCTAGGACACAATAGGTGCTCCAGCTCAATCTTTGCTGAATGACAAATGACACTTGTCAAATTCCATCTCTGTGCCTCAGTTTCCCCCATCAACCTTTTCCACAGTCCATGTAAGCATTTCATAAGTCCTCCAAACTCCCAATCGACTTGGCCTTCTCCCTTATATCCCCCAGAAGCAGCTCTCAGCTCTCACCAGGCGTGTGACTTCAGCCACCAGAGAGGCTGTTTGCCTTTGGGCCAGTTCCTGCCCCTCCACCCCAGGCTGGTCAGGGAAGGAAAGAACACAGTCCCTCTTGTAGGACCTGTGGTAAAAGACTGGCCTGGAGCAGGTACAAATGTTTCTTTGGTTCCCATGCTCTACACAGCTCTCTGGACTTAGGTCTTCGGTGATAGAATGCCTGGCCTGCCTGGTGCCCTCTTTTTTCACATTTTTTGCATATTACTCTCACATTACGGGGATCAAATCCAAGCAGGGTCCTCAGAAGCCTCCATCTCAGATAGTTTCCCCAAAGTCATCTTGTGAGCAAGAGAAAATCATGCCCAATAGCTGCCCCACCTGAGCCTTCAGCTCTCTCTAGTTCCAGGAAACACCAGAGCAAACAGCCCAAAGCATGGCTGGGACACTGTTGTTGAGTAGTGTGCCCCCTTCCAGCCTTTGGGCACTGGCAGGCAGACTCCAGGCTGGGAGGAATGCAAATAACTCCAGTTATCCCCGCCACCATAGCAACTGGTGTTCCACAGAAGTTCAGCCCTGCAGGTATGCCCAGATCACTTCCAGAGAAATGATGGGATATCTTTTGGGAGGCAGAAGTCCTTTTCTGGGTGGCAGGATAATGTCAGGAGACCTGAGCTCCACGAACCTCGGTTTATTCATCTGCGCAATGAGAGTGCTAGACTCACCAGATGGCTCGTAAGCCCAGAGCCCTGTTCTAAGAACATCTCTCTCAGGCTCCTCTTTTTGTATCTCCAATGACACCAATGACAGGAGGGTTTGAGTCTTCTGAAACAAAATCTCCCAGTCTTGCATATAAACAAGTTCCTTTACAAAGGATACAAATTCTCACAAAGTTACTTATTTTTTTGATATCATTAATATACACTAACATGAGCAACATTGTGGTTACTAGATTCCCCCCCATTATCAAATCCCCATGACATACCCCATTACAGTCACTGTGCATCAGCGTAGTAAGATGCTATAGAATCACTACTTGTCTACTACTCTGTGTTATACTGCCTTCCCTGTGCCCCCCCACCCCCACATTATGTGTGCTAATTGCAATGCCCCATTTTCCCCTTATCCTTCCCTTCCCACCTATTCTCCCCAGTCCCTTTCCCTTTGGTAACTATGAGTCCATTGTTGGGTTCTGTGAGTCTGCTGCTGCTATGTTCCTTCAGTTTTTTCTTTGTTCTTATACTCCACAGATGAGTGAAACCATTTGATACTTGTCTTTCTCCGCCTGGCTTATTTCACTGAGCATAATGCCCTCTAGCTCCATCCATGTTGTTGCAAATGGTAGGATTTGTTTTCTTCTTATGGCTGAATAATATTCCATTGTGTATGTGTACCACCTCTTCTTTATCCATTCATCTACTGATGGACACTTAGGTTGCTTCCATTTCTTGGCTATTGTAAATAGTGCTGCAAACATAGGGGTGCATATGTCTTTTTCAAACTGGGCTGCTGCATTCTTAGGGTAAATTCCTAGGAGTGGAATTCCTGGGTCAAATGGTATTTCTATTTTGAGTTTTTTGAGGAACCTCCATACTACTTTCCACAATGGTTGTACTAATTTACATTCCCACCACCAGTGTAGGAGGGTTCCCCTTTCTCCACATCCTCGCCAACATTTGTTGTTTGTCTTTTGGATGTTGACCATCCTAACTGGTGTGAGATGATATCTCATTGTGGTTTTAATTTGCATTTCTCTGATGATTAGTGATGTGGAGCATCTTTTCATGTGCCTGTTGGCCATATGAATTTCTTCTTTGGAGAAGTGTCTGTTTAGCTTCTCTGCCCACTTTTTAATTGGCTTATTTGCTTTTTGTTTGTTGAGGTGTGTGAGCTCTTTATATATTTTGGATGTCAACCCCTTATCGGATATGTAATTTATGAATATATTCTCCCATATGGTAGGGTGTCTTTTTGTTCTACTGATGGTGTCCTTTGCTGTACAGAAGGTTTTCAGCTTGATACAGTCCCACTTGTTCATTTTTGCTTTTGTTTCCCTTGCCCGGGGAGATATGTTCATGAAGAAGTTGTTCATGTTTATATTCAAGAGAGTTTTGCCTATGTTTTCTTCTACGAGTTTTATGGTTTCATGACTTACATTCAGGTCTTTGATCCCTTTTGAGTTTACTTTTGTGTATGGGGTTAGGCAGTAATCCAGTTTCATTCTCTTACATGTAGCTGTCCAGTTTTGCCAACACCAGCTGTTGAAGAGGCTGTCATTTCCCCATTGTCTATCTATGGCTCCTTTACTGTATATTAATTGACCATATATGCTTGGGTTAATATCTGGACTCTATTCTGTTCCACTGGTCTGTGGGTCTGTTCTTGTGCCAGTACCAAATTGTCTCGATTACTGTGGCTTTGTAGTAGAGCTTGAAATTGGAAAGCGAGATCCCCCCCTGCTTTATTCTTCCTTCTCTGGATTGCTTTGGCTATTTGGGGTCTTTTGTGGTTCCATATGAATTTTAGAACTATTTGTTCCAGTTCATTGAAGAATGCTGTAGGTATTTTGATAGGGATTACATTGAATCTGTAGATTGCTTTAGGCATGATGGTCATTTTGACAATATTAATTCTTCCTAGCCAAGAGCATGGGATGAATTTCCATTTATTAGTGTCATCTTTAATTTCTCTTAGGAGTGTCTTGTAGTTTTCAGGGTATAGGTCTTTTACTTCCTTGGTTAGGTTTATTCCTAGGTATCTTCAAAGTTACTTAATTTTTGTTTTAATGTTCCTTAAGAGTGCACAATCACCAGAATTCTAGTTTCTTCAAAATATCTGGCTATGATTCTCTAGAGTTTTACTATTTCTAATCCTCATAGTCAGCCAGGCATTCTTTAATCTCCTTGTCAAGTCTGTTCTTCCAGAATGGAAAATCCAACTCCAGATGTTGCTACTTAACCTAATAATATGATTTATTCTGTCTTGCCTAGAAGCCATAAGACTGCAAATGGTGATAGCAATAGAACCCAGGATGGAAGTGCCCATCTTCTGAGGCCCTCTTGACCGACCACTGATGAAGACCTAGCTGCACCCCTTACTGCGCCCTCTCAGCAAGAAGCAGCCAGAGTGGTCATCGTCCCCTTTCCCTAGCAGCAGCTAGGGTCTCTATCTGTAGAGGGGGGAATGAGACAGGGACCACGGATGTAGTCAGAGTAGGGTGAGGGCCTCCAGAAAAAGCAGGGTGGGATATTTATAGTCAGCAATATAACAATGTGCAAAGAAGTCCCTTTGAAGCTCTGTGTTAAGCATTATGCAAAGTCAAGGTCACACTAATCCTTTAGGATCAAGATACCAGACTAAGAATATAGACATCTTCAGTAAGGTCAGTTAAAAGTCAAAAGGCCAGGAGCAACTTGGCCTAGAATGATTGAGTGGTTTTACAAATAGGGAAGGGTATCACAGCATAACCCGTGACTTTACTGTAAACAACCCTAGCAAGCAGAGAACAACCCAGCCCACCTTGAGGGCAGGGCAGGTGGTACAAGTCCACACCCCTAAGCTTTTTTTCATGTTCTGGGAAAATCCTCATTTGCCTATAAAAAGCCCTAGACAATGCACAAACCCGGAGTTCTCTTGTCCCCTCTTGGCATGAGCCAGGAGCTCTGTCCTTCCACTTTATTTCTAAATAAAAGCCTGTACCTTGCTCTCCTACCTTGCCTATTTGCTAAGCTCATTCTTCGGCTTCGTGAACAAGAACCCCAGCATCACCGGGAGCTCTGTTCTTTCACTTTATTTTAAAATAAAAGCCTGTACCTTGCTCTCCTAAAAAAAAAAAAAAGTGCACAATCATAAAATGGGGGGCAAACTTCTTAAGGTTTTAGGTTTACAATTAAAGATAAAATCAAAATAAGCTTCCAAATTCTGTCTAAAAGAAACCATAAAACCAGTTAGATTCAAATTAGCCATATTAATTTAAATGTGATGGTTGCTGTTTGCTGAAATTAAACTGTTACTCCCAGTGCAATTTAGGTTCTGACTATGATAAGGCAGGTGGTTCTTTTGCTTTCAGGATACCTGTATTCCCATGTGCCAGGTGATGACTCAATTCTCCTACTACTTTCTGTATGTGAACCGCTGCATCAGGGCATCATTTAACCTTCACTTGGTGGGAACACACTGTAATGCATTCAGTTCCCCTCTGCTGTTTTCTCCTTAGCACTCAACAATTAAAGTTTAAAAACATTTTCTTTTCAATCTTTTTTGCCAACAGGATCCTTCTCTCAAGTTCTAATGTCCTTATCTAAAAAAGGGGAATCACCCTCACCCCATCTACTTCACAGGATAGCTGTGAGCATTGATCCATTCAACCATTATTCATCGAGTACCTACCATGTGCCAGGCACTGTTCTAGGCACAGAGGGTGTAGCAGTGATCAGAATAGACAAAAATCCTTGCCTCTGGAGCTCATATTCCTATGGGAAAAACTGATAACAAGAAAAATGAGGAAAATAATATGATGGCGTTAAGGGGAAAAATTAAGGAGGGAAAGGAAATAGAGAGCATGAAGGTCCAATGTATGGGTTTTCCAACACCACCAAGCAGTTCTCTGGCACCAGCTCAGTGTCCAACAACTCAATTCTGACACTGTCTACCTGGAGACGTATCAGATCCCACTGGTTAAGGGCTCAATTCTACAAGACTTCAGATGCCAATCACAAGTCCAGTTGTCACCTGTGCTTCTGAATGGCACAGGAACTAGATTGGAGGTTCCAATGACACACTCCTTGGGTCATTGATTAATTTGATCAATTTGCTAGAGCGGCTTGTAGAACTCAGAGAAACATTTTACTTACTAGATTACTTGTTTATTATAAAAGAATTTAACTCAAAAATAGCCAGATAGAAGAGATGTAGTGGAACAGGTATGGGAAGGGGTGCAACTCTTCTGGAACCTCCATGCATTTACCAAACAGAAGCTCTTCCAACTTCCTCCTTTTGAGTTTTATGGAGGCTCCTTTACTTTGGCAGGACTGATTAAATTATTGGCCATTGGCATTTACCACCCCAAACCCCTCTCCCTTCCCCAGAGGTCAGGGGCAGGGAATGAAAGTTCCAACTCTCCAATCATATGGTTGGCTCCTCTGGCAACAAGCCCCCATCCTTAGGTGCTTTCCAAGTCACTTTACTAACAGAACCTCAGTTGTGATTGAAAGGGGTTTGTTATGAATTTCAAGACATCTTTATCGCTCTTATCACTTAGGAAATTCAAGGGTTTTAGTAGCTCTATGCCAGAAAGAGGGACGAAGGCCAAATACATACTTCTTATAGTAAATCATACTACAGGGGAGAAGTAGAGGGAATTTACACTTTTTTAATGGGTTCTTCAGGGAAGACTTCATTGAGTAGGTAATATTTAAGACCTAAATGAAATGAGGAAGCAAAAGCATTTAAGGAACAGCTAGGAGGTCAGGTGGTAGTGTGAAATAATGCACTTGAGACACACACGGAAAAGTACAATACAAATGTGGGTATAATAGATATCCATTGTTTCTCTGCCCAGCAACCATTTCCCCTTCTGGTAACACTACCTTGATTATCCTCTGGAGAGGCACCTCCCCTGCCCCAGGCCCTGTGGGCTGGTAGAGTTGACTCCACCCCTAACTACAGGGCTGGGCAAATGATGGGTCTGGCCAATCAGAGCACAGTTGGCTTAGGAACAGGCAGCTGACGTAGTCAGAATGAATGACCTCACACTCTTAGGCGAGAGGCCCCAGTCTTTTCCCCTGGATTTTCTAGCAACCAGCAGTAAGGAAGATAGGATCCTGGAGCTCTTAGGAGCCACCACATGGAGCCTGAGAAAAACGCCAGTGCAGAGGAAGACAGATCTAAGAAGCAAAGAGAAACTGAGTCCTGGAGACATTTTTTTGATCTCCTGTATCAAGTTGTACCTATTTCTGGACTTCTCAGTTACGTTCATCACTTAATTCCCTGTTTGTTTGTTTGTTTGTTTGTTTTGCTTAAGCTGGTATAATAGTTATCTGTTGCCCAATAGATTTCTGCAAAATGTAGTGGCTGAAAAGAACACCTACTATCTCAGAGTTCTTGTAGGTCAGGGATTTGGGAGTGGTCTAAATGGTTCTGGCTTAAGGCCTCTCATCATTTCAGTCTAGATATTAGCAAGGAATCCAAAGGCTGACAGGACCTGAAGGCTGTGCTTTCACAGGGGTTCACCCATGTAGCTGTAGACAGGAGGCCCCAGTTCCTATGGGGGCTCTCCGTAGCCTCACGGGGTGTCCTCATACCACAGCAGCTGGCTTTCCCTAGAATGAGCTATCCCAGAGAGAACAAGTGAGGGGTGCCCTTTATGACCTGCCTCTGAAGTGCACATTGTCACTTGCACTTAACTGTCTGTTTGAAGCAAGTTATGAAGTCCGGCCTGCAGCCAAGGGGAGGGGAATCAGTCTCCATCTCTTGAAAGGAGGAGGACCAAAGAGTCTGTGCACATATTTTAACACCGCCACACCTAGTTTGAGTTTGGTTTTCTGTCACTTGCAGCCAATAGAGTTCCCCATCTTAAATAGCCGCCTTTCATGTTTTTTATAGATGCCTATATGTGTTTGGCACAGGAATTAATGTTGCCATTTTTCCAACTGAGGAAATCAAGCCTCAGAAGGAGTAAATGACCAAGGTCTGACTCCACATTCCAGGGCCTTATGTCTGACAGGCAACAGTGCACAAGATGTAATAGTGCTCAATATGATTCACTGGAAGGAAGGACTGGAGTAAATGAGTGAACAGAGGGCAGTCCCCAGGCTCCCCATCCTTCTCCATCACCAGCTGCGAGGCTGTTTTTTACCTGCCTCTGTTTGGGTGGGGCCTGCAGATAAGTGGGGTGGAAATAGTCCAACAGGAAGCCCAGGGCCCAAGCTTCTGGTCCTGGTTCAGCATATAACTGGGTGACCTTGGGCAGGTCTCTCCACCTCTCAGGGCCTCCATTTCTAATGTAGGGTGAAGGGGAAGTGCTCAGATCTCACCTAGCAATGCAGGTGGGATTTGAAATGACTCCAGATAGAAAGGGGCAGCCTAGCCCCTTGTGGATTCAGCAGCTGCTCAGGACACCTGAGCCCAGAACCCTTCTACAACTGACAAGCAACCAAGGTGGGCCTCAGCCCTGAACTGAGTGAGCGCTGTTCCCTGTGGCTGGCCCTGGCCTCTCAGGGCTCCGTCCTGAGTCTATACCTCATAAAAGAAGCTGAGAGGAGCTTTCACTCCATGTGACTTACCTTGATTGTGTTCAAGTTAAATTTTAGCTGCCATTCTTGCCTAGGACCCAAGAGACTAACTCCATCTGGAGTTTCTCACAGGTCTTCACTGCCTTGGCCAGCTGAAGGGTGTTTGGATCAACAAGAAATGTCATCAGCTCATTTCCGCCTCTAAGCCTTACTAAATGCATTAGGCAACAGAGCCCCAGGGTTGACCTTTGCAGCATCCATTGTTACAGCTGTTATTACTGACACAAGTAATAGCCAGGATAATAATTCACAGTTAATGGTCCTTTAACCAGCAGACTGGAAGGCTCTGGGAACAGGACTTCATGGCTCTCTTGGCATACCCTTCCACAAGCCTTTTCCTCAAGTCCCACTTCCATGCTCCTTGGCACAGCTTCAGACCATGTTGCTAGGTCCTAGCCTTGAGGAGAAGCCTCAGAGAAGATATTGTCCAGGCCTCAAAGATCTCGTCTCCCACTGTGGTCCATTGCCTGGGCAAGTCACCGACCTGTTTCTCTATATGTTCAGAAGGACAAAGAATTATTAACAGTGGATGCGTTGAAGTGTTTTTCCATACTAAGGGTGGGAAAAAAAAATCCTGGTTAAATATAATCTTGTAGTTGGTGAATGGCTTACTGTGGAAGTTGGTGCCCCTGCTCCCGCTTGGCCCACGGTGGAGTTATCTGTGAGTACAAGCTGTTCTTGGGGAATTATTACCATAATGTCCCTATAAGCTTGGTTGTTGGGTGTTGTTATTGGTTTCTTTCTTGCTTTCGTTCCTCTCTTTTGCTCTTCCTTTCTTTCCTCTCTTCCCACTGGCTATAAGTCAGAATCCATTTGCTGTTACACTAGAAATAAAACTAGCCAGCCTATGGCTAGTAATCTACCCCCTACACATCTCCAAAACATTTTGTGAACTACAAAATGTCAAAGTGTATGGACCATTCAAACACCTTTCCCTGAGCTGTTGTGGAAATTAACCTTCAGGCAGGAGAAGATTATTTGGAATGAGAAAGGAATGTGCATAGAGGTGGAAAGAAATGCAGATTGGAAAGACACCATCTCCAGGAAATACAGTCTTCTCTCCAAAACAATGGTGTGGCTTGACAACGAAGTGGAATAATGTGGGTTCTGAAATATTTTCAACTGTTTAAAAATGAAGTGACTACAGGACCAGAGGAAGCCCGTGGGAATGTTTAACTCCTCCAGGAATATCAATTTGCCCAGCTCCCTGTGAGAAAAGCAGGGAAGAGTCATAGATCCTAGATCCAGGCACATGCTGGCCCAGATGGGGAAGCAGGGTGGAGATGGAGCCTCCCCCTGGGCAAGGTGAGCTGCAGACTTGGGGATAAGGAGGGAAGGAGGAGAGCAGAGCTAGCATGAGCAGATCCAGGTGGTGCTGCTAGGGAGGGCAGGGCTGTGTACCTTTTGACGGGGTCGTGGCCCTGACTCTGACATTTTGCCCCATCTGTAAAATGGAGGCAATTAGCAACATCTAAGAGGCAAGGTCTATTAGTCAGGGTCTCCAGAGAAACAGAACCAATAGGATATTTATATAGAAGAAAAGATTTATTATAAGGAATTGTCTCCCTGATTATAGAGGTGGGCAAGTCCCAAGATCTGCAAGGTAATTGGCTGCTGGAGACTCAGGAGAGCCAATGGTGGAGTTCTAAGTCCTAAAGCCAGCAGGCACAAGACCCAGAAAGAGCCGATGTTTCAGTTCAGTTTGAGTCCAAAGGCAGGATAAAAGCTGATGTCCCAGTTCAAAGGCCATCAGGCTGGGAAAATTCTCTCTTACTCAAGGGAGGGTCAGCTTTTTTGTTCCATTAATGCCTTCAACTGATTGGACAAGGCCCACTAACTGTAAGGAGGGAAATCTGCTTCACTTAGTCTACTGATTTAAATGTTAATGTCATCCAGGAACACCATCACAGATACTCCCAGAATCATGTTTGAGCAAATATCTGGGCACCCGTGGCCCAGTCAAGTTGATCTAGAAAACTTAATTATCACACAAGGTGATTCTGATGACAAAGTAAATCAAGTGGATGCATCTGTGGAATCAATTCATTTGTATTTATGTCTATAGATGGTGGTCAGTTGAGTTAATCACTGCAACTGTGCCTTCTTCCGGACCTAAAATTCCCTCCTGTTTCCAAAGTAAGCACATCCTTGACCTGAGGGAAGGGGGCGGGGACAACCATGGAAAGGAAGGATAAGAGGAGAAGCCACCAGGTATTTCTGTTAGCAGCAGAAAGCTAACAGAGAGCTGGGACCAGAGAAGCTGGAGGAACTTAGGGTTTGAGGAAAAAAGACAACCAGAGAAGCTGAAATACAGAGGCACAGAGAGAGGGACCCAGGCAGGGCCTGGCTAGTCAGTGGACTCTCCCGTGAGGAGCCACAGTGGAGGCAGTTCCAGCCCAGGCCCTGCCTTAGTTCCCTGAGGCCTGTTACTCCTGTCCCAGTGCCAGGGCCAGGGGCCAGCCTGTCCTCGTGTCCCCAGCTAAAGGTTATGTGCTGATGCTTACACATACACACAATGTCTGTAAGGCTACATTAAGTCAAATTAGACAGGGAGTCAAGATCTCATCAGAAGAAAGCTAGCAACAGAGGCAACCGCAGTCCTCAAGCTTCCTTTGCCCTCAGAATTCTGGAGGAGGGAGTGGGGGGTGCTTGCCTCCATTCCTGGGAGGTAAGGTTCATTGGAAAGTTGGATATCTTACCCTATTATAGTAGGGCTTACGTCATCGTTCCAGAAGAATGTAGCTCTAACAGCCTAAGTGCACGTCAAGAGAATGTTCACAAATACAGGCTTCTCCTGGCTCTGGGCCCAGCCCCACGTCAGGAGAGCCACGACCTCACGTGGGGGCTGAGCACCCAGGAGTCAGGGCTCGGGAGTCCCTGAGCATCACCTGTCCCCAGCTTTCCAGCTTTCCAGGCAGCATATCCCCGCAAAGATGCTTTTTGTCACAACGTATCAAACATTGTTGGGGGCAATGAGCAATACTTTCAGAACTGGGCTGACTCCAGAGACTGTCACTCCCCTGTTGTCCCTGCTGGGACCATCCTCAGGAAATCCCACTTGGGTCAAGCAAGGGGAAGTTGGATGGTAGCTTAAAGCCCAGCTCTCGGATGAGGTTCCTGTGACACCTGGGGGCTAGTTACCAAGCCTATTAGGGTTTAAATTCTCCTGTCTTCTTAACACAGTGGTTCTCTACCCCGGCTAAAGTCACTTGATGAACTTCAAATCAGCAACCATGCCTGGGTCCTAGGCCTGATCAGTAAAACGGAGATATGAATTTGGGGCATTGGTAGCTTAGAAACATGTGATTCTAATGTGCATGTCCATCTTTTCTAATTTGCTGCTTGTAATCTGCCCAGGTTGTCACCAGATAATCAAGCTTGTTAAGATGAAGGGGGATGTTAAAAGTGGTGTTAAAAGAGGCCAATTATTTTTTGCTCCAGGATTCAAATGGAGAGACAGGAGAAAATTACAAAGAGGCAGATTTTTGTTCAGTCTAGGAAGAAATTTATAACCACTCCTGAAATGCCTCTTCTGGAATTGCCTTCATGACCAGCCTATGCACCACACAAGATAATCTCGTGTAAATTTATATCGAACACTCCTAATTTTGCCAGGCTGGATGAATTACTTAGTTTAGTAGACTTTACTGCAAAGAGCTTGTGCCTGTTTCAAAAAAAAATCAAGTCCGTTCCCCAGAGTGATTGCCACTTACTGCAAGTTCCTTAGCCTGAGAGTCCCTGGTTTCTTCCCTAAGATGGTTTGATGATCACCCACGTGCCTCACTGTGGTGAGTCAGCGACATAGCAAAGGAACCCAAATGAAGGTAAATCCCCACGCTATCAGCGAGGATATGAAAGGATGGCTCATTCCAAGTTCTGAAAGTGGAGTGGGGAGCTGTGGGCTAGGGGTCACCTCTCAGCTTTATCACCCAGCAGTGACATGACTTGATCTCTCCAAACCTCAATTTTCTTCTCTGTTAATGGGACTATGAGAGTCTAATGAGGAACACCCATAAGGCTTTCAGCACAGAGCCTAACACTTGGCAAATGCTACTAAATATTGATACCTTATTATTATCATCGCCCTTGAAGTAAATCTAAGCCTAGTTAGGTGAATGTGTCGAATGTTTTTTTGGATATATAAGTCTGAGATGTTTGTCATGAAGCCAGTTCCAGCCACTGTGGTATGGCTCACATACAGGTTTGCTGCTCCCATTCAAATTCAAGCCCCGAGTCCTTGGCTCAGGAGCTCCACTCTCATAGAGCACGTCTGGGCGTGAAAACAGAAGCCAAGGCAAGTGTTTGCTTTGGAACAAAGAAGGAACAAGTATGGATTTCTGGAGGCACTCAGCATTTCAGAAAAAAGAGTCATCTGTTCCTCATAAGATGGAATGCTGGGAGCAGAATCCATTTTCCTGACTCTCTGAGATAACTCATTGCTGGCCGGCCACAGCTCCCGTGAGTCATGAGAGGAGCTGAAGGAGGACCAGGCCACCACAGCCAGGCCTAGACTTGACAATGGACTTGAATTTCTTTTGGGTCTTTGAAGGTTAAAATGTTAAAAGCATTTCCAAGAACCCATCCTCTCCTCCATAACCGGATGTATGTGTGTAGATGTGTGAATACATGTGGGTGGGTGGGGGGTTGTTGGTGGGAAAGATGTCCAGGTGAGCAATCCTGAGTCACTGACTCTGGAAAATACTTCCCTAGACCTGATTTAAATTTCTAAGGGCTTTTGAACTTCTCTTGTTCCTCACTGTGAGATTCAAGAAATTGTTTTCCTGATGCAGCTGAAAGTATCAGTCTGGTTGCAAAAACCCCCACATAGAATCTCACCTCAGACAAATCCAACCATCATTAACAAGGGAAAGGGGTTTTTCGTGGGGTTTTGTTTTTTCCTGTGTTCCTGTTTTGCTCCTAACACCATCATCATTTTATTAAACTCTCTTTTAAAAATAATTTTTTTAAAAAGCACCCACAGCTCAGAGTTTTGTTTCAATTTTATTTGTTTTTATTATTTTGTTATTATTAAAGTCAAGGCATGGACTAAGTTAGGTTCAGAGGCCCTGCCAAATACTGATATTCTCAAATGTTTCTGTTCTGCTACTTTGCACCAAGGGGACAGCTCATGGCAAATAAGAGGAAGGTTCCCTCCTCACCCCACCCAGCCACGCAGCCCCACCAGTACGATGGAGGCCCCTGGTGGCAGTGGTGGGGAGAAAGTGGAGCTGCCACTGCTTGGTGCAAATGGGAGGTTGGACGTCAGGGGCTGTCAGTGTCACATCTCTCAACAACCCCAAATTATTACCCCAGCATTTACATGTAAGGAACTAGGAAGTGTGGGGAGACAGAACTCATAATACCTGCTGCTTGATAAGGACTGTGCACCTAATTGCATGAGAAACTAGTGACCTCATTGATATGCCTCAGAGGCCCATGGAAAGGTCTGGTCAGGTGGTCTTGTCTGCCTTTGCTAAGAATGACTGTTTGCTGGGGCAGGGCAAGAATCAAGCATTTAGTGAGCTCCTGCAGTGAGCCAACATTGAGTTAAGAGCTTGACCCACATTCATTAAATCTGCACCATGTGAAGTAGGTATTATTCCCTCAGAAGAGGGGAAACTGAGACTCAGGCTGTGCATTAGTCAGGATAGGCTAGTTTGTGCTGCAGTAAAAAATGGTTCTAAGAATCTTGGTGGTTTTATAGAATGAGAGTGTATTTCCTACTCACACCTTCCATGAAGTGACTCATCAATCCTGGCTGCTTTGATCTTTTGGCCCACCATGTCAACACAAGGCCTCCTCCATAATTGTTATGGGAAGAGAGAGACTGGACAGTCATGCATGAGCTTTTCACTCAGCCTGGAAGTAAACTTCCATGACTAGTCTCATGGCCCCACCCAACTGCTGAGTCTTCATGTGCTGAGGGCAAGGAGAACTGGATACTGGTGAACGTAAATGAAACTGACGACAGGGAGGTTTAATAACCTGAAGGTAGGAAATGGCAGAAATAAGCTGTAAACCAGGTTCTGCCTAAAGACAAAGCTCAAGCACTGTCCAGGACACATGGACCCAGTGAGAGGAATCCCTTCCCTCCAGCTTCATTCAGCAAGCATTGTGTGAACGCCCCTTGTATGACTCTACTGGGCACACATGCAGTCATTAAATAGCAATAGGCCCTTCAAATTTTACAAAACTCTCACCTTTTTCAAAGCTTTTTAATGTGCATTGGTTCACTAAATCCATAAAACACCTTAATGAAGCAGGCAGGGCAAATTTCATAGCCCCATTTCTTGAGCCCCACAGCTCAAAAAACTGAAATCAGAAAGGTGAAGAATCTTGACATGCTCAGAACTAGTCATTGAAATACCCAGACTAGAATTTAATTCTTCTAAAGTCTAATTTGAAGCTCTTCCCAACACCTCCAACTCTTTGTAATTTTAGTGTCTGAAAAGACCACCCTTTCCTCCAGATTATCTCCTCTCCTCTACCTGCTCACTAATGCCTAAAACCCCACCATCAGGATATCACACCTCACTGGACCTTCCTCTGGGAGCAGTCATCATGAGTGCACACAAAACAGTGAAAGTGTCACATTGCATAGCCTTAGGTGTAAGAATATTTGAGACAGAATCTAGGGAATGGAGAGATCAAGGTGGGTGGGAGAGTCCTGGAGGGCTGCGCTGAGAAGCTGTAGGCCTGGGTAAGATGTGGGTAAAGGGAGAATCCACTGCAGATGAAAATTCCTTCCCAATTCTCTCTTTTATCTGTTCTATTCTATTACATTTAAAAACGTGCAGAGTGCTTTCCCATTTACTATTTCATTTAACTTCCTGAATAATTCTGTTAGGAGGGAATGAGAGGTTGGTCAGATTTTTCTTCCCATTTGACAAAAAACTGAAACCTACCAAGGATCCAGTGCCTTATTTAACATGACAGCAAAACAGAGTCTGAACCTAAAAAAAGAAGCAAAAATTTTGAAGAGTAATAATTGTTAATCCTCATGCATATGTGGTGAAAGTGTCATATTTAGAGCTACCTGGTAGTATATAAATTAATACATTTTATAAAAATTGGGGGTTTTGTACAAATATTTCATATACTCAATGGAATTTATATAATGCATATATCATGTTCAGAATAATAAAACACTGTATCTACCATCCTGCTTATTAACAATGTTCTAAAATTAGGTCTCTTTAAATTATTAAAATGATATATACTCTTGGTACAAAATTCAAATCATGCAGAAGATAGAAAGTTTTAAGTCCCTTTGCCCATCCAGTAGACCTCTGAATCCCATACCCTAGGAAAAATGACTTAACGGTTGGGCACATGATCTTACATACACTCATTTGGAAAACAATCTACCTGTCTCTGTCAAAACAATCTAAGATTCTCTGTCAAAATAACAAAATGTCTATAACTTTTGGTTCTATTACCCCATGGTGGGAATTTATCCCAGGAAAAGACCTCCCAGTCTTCCCTCCTACCCTAGAAAAGGCCAAGCTCATTTCCACACAAGTCTTTTCCCTTGTTATTTCCTCTGTCTGGAAGCTTGTTCCTCCAGATTTGCTTATCATTGGATGTCTCAACTTAAACATCACCACCTCTGAGAGGTTGCCCATGGTCACCTGTCTAGACTTGCCCCTTCTCCCCACAAAACCTCCTGGCACACAGCAGGAATACACATATTAGTTGAGAGGATAAATGTCCATTCATGAAACCACCACCTTGTTTACTTCGATAAGGGATGTTTTTTGACTTACCTTGGACCCAGGCAGCTAGTTCTGCAAAGAAACAATTCTTACTGACTTTCAAAACTCTAAGGAACTGGCTGAGTAGGAAGTCAGGCCAGCCTGGGGCCATCTTGACTATCATTTCTTTCAGCAGAACATCCATCTTTCAGATGTAGAAACTCCAGGGAGGCATGCTGCCCGCAAATATAGGCTTTCATTCTTGGCTTCTAAAACAAAGAAGAGGTAAATAAAATCCAGTGGGTAAGAGTCTCTGTCAAAATAACACCTAGGGAACACTTAATTAAAATGAATAATTTGCACACTCTCTAGTCAGACAATGGAAACACTGAGAGTTTCTAACAAAACATAAACTTGGCCAAATCCATGTGGATTCCAGAAGTATCCCGGAACAATGGGAGCTTATTGCTTAGCTGAGGGTAGAGGGAAGAGGGGGAGAAGGGAAGCCTAGATCCTAATCAGAGCTCCTCAAACACAGGCTAGGTTATTTGGGCTGAGTAACTCTTTCCTTATGGCAAAATAAAAGATGTTTACTATAAAGGAGTCAAAAGAAACATCAAAATCTCACATAATCCTGAGGGCGACATGCCATCCACAAGGAAAATACTTTTGTAGTGTCTCCTGTAGTTTTTTTTTCTTAGCATAAATATACTTTTAAAAATTAAAATGTGGTTATACTGTATACTTCCTGTGGTCATTACTATATAGTTCCCGCCCCATAAACTTTTTTTCACTTAATAATATATTGTGAACATTTTCCCATGCTGTTAAATATTACTCAATATCGTCGTTTTTTTTATGCCTGTTTAGTATCACATTGTATGGTTGTATCATCCAACTAATGCCCTGTAACTGGAGATGTAGATTGTTCCTAATTGCTATGAGCAGGTTGTCTATGACTGTTTCTGGAATGCATACGCGATTGTTTCCTTAGGACTAATTCCCAGAAATGGAGTTTCTTTATTAAAGGTTATGTAAAATTTTAAGGGTTTTTCTATGCAGCTGCTGTGGACAGCACACTTACTAGTTTAAAGAACATTAATAAATGTGGTCTGCTACCTTCTTATTTCTTGGTCTCTTCACATAGATTTTTACTGAGTGTAGTGATGCCAAGCTAGGAACAATACACAAAGTTTACATTCAGACAGGAATTTCTGCCTTCAAAAGAATTTGTACTTTAAAGAAAACCTTTTGATTAAAAAAAAATTGAAGTATAGTTGATATACAATATTATATTGGTTTCAAATGTGCAACACAGGGGTTCAGCAGTTTATGTACATCCTTAAATCCTCACCCCCACTAGTGTGGTTACTATCGGTCAACATTGGAAGATGTTACAGAATCATTGGCTGTATTCTCCATGCTGTGCTTCCATCACCGTGAGCAACTGACATTATGGTTGAGAATTTTTGTGCCCCTTTATCCCCCTCACCCTCCCCACCCACCCTCTGCGACCCCTCCCGCTTGGTAACCACAAGTCACTTCTCAGTGTCCATGAGTCTACTGCTATTTTTTTCATTTTGTTTTGTTTTGTCTTTAGATTCCACAAATAAGTGAAATGATTTGGCATTTGTCTTTCTCCACCTGGCTTATTTCACTGAGCATAATACCCTCCAGGTCCATCCAGGTTGTCACAAATGGCAGGATATTCTTCTTTTTATGACTGAATAATATTCCATTGTGTGTCTGTACTGCATCTTCTTTATCCATTCATCTACTGATGGACACTTTGGTTGCCTCCATATCTTGGCAATTGTTTTTGATTTTTGATCTGGACAAACATAAAGCAAATCAATTACAAAGGAAAAAATTATGAATTCATTGATCTAATAAAGTAAAAACAAAATTAATGGAAGACCATCGTCTTTCCTGTTTTCTGACATTAAATAGTTAACTAATTACTTATTTAATGTGTCAAGCTTGCCACATACATTTGTATTTCATGAGTGCCTTTTACGGCACACGCTGATGACTGATTACCCAGTAGCCCTTTCCAACCCCCTTCTACATTTTCTACTTCCTACTGTGGATAATGAAAAAGTCAAAAATTCACTTTCCCAGACTCCCTAGCAGCTAAGGGTAGCCTGTCTTTGCCCAGGGAGAACCAACAGGACATCTATTGCAGGGATCTGGGAAAGATCTTCCCTGCTGGACAAAAGGAGAGAAGTCACAAAACAAGCTCTTATCACCCTGGCCCTGTACCCCATTCCCAAATTTTGAAACTTGTTATGTGGGTGCATGATTCTGAAGCTGTGGCAACCATCTTATAACCATGAGGCAGATAAACTAAGGATTAAAAAAACTCTGATAATGGTCAGTCCCCAATTACATTAGGGGGCTGCTGAATATGCCCCGGAGCTACCCTGGAATCTAACTCCTAAGCTAAATATCTTTATGGTTTATGTTAGTGGGCCTCAAAGTTAGCAGTTAAATTAGCCCATAAGAATCACCTAGGAGGCTTTAAAAATTCCTGAAGCCCAGGCTCTTGCTCATACCAGCAAAATCAGTATTTCTGGGAGGACTGGGAAAGATGAGGCAGTACCTAAGCATCAGTACTTTTTAAAACCTGGTGATTCCAATACCCAGCAAGTCTGAGAACTAGGGGCTTAAGCCGGTGCTTCTCAAACTTTAATATGCTTACACATCACCTGGGAATTTTGTTAAGCTAAAACTGATTCAGTAGGTCTGAGCTTCTGTATTTTTAGCAAGATCCCAGTTGATGTTGATGCTGCTGGTTCAGGAACCACATTTTGAGTAGTAAGCATCATTGTGCATGGCTTGAGGCATCCCACGTGGTACATCCTTTTTCTAGATACAAAGGTCATCCTCTTTCTTTCACTGGTGTGGGTGGAGGGTACCCTCTGGGAACCATGAGACAGCAGGTAGAGCTTCTTCCTGCCAGAGGTCCAGTAGCCCCTCTGTGTCCCCAGCCCCCAGACAGAGCTGGTGGGTTCCTAAGTTCGTGCATCATATGCTAGTATGTAAAGTCCCAGGTCCTGAGGCTGTAGACCTTTTGCTGCTGTCCTGTCCTGTGTCCCCTGCCCTAGCCAGACCAGCTTTTCTGACCAGTGTAGCCCAGGCAGACCCAGCCTCAGGCAAAAGGGGTCTAACTAGAGCTGATCCTTTATTCTGGAAATTTCCTCCACCAGCTTCTATCTCTACTATGCTCTTAGCTGGTAATAAGGGGGCAGCACTTTAGGTAACATCTTTCTCTTTAGTTGCTAAAAGTCAGGCTTCCAAAAACAGTTACAGTGAAATTTCAAGCCAAAGAGAAAGAATGCTGGCAGAAGCCCACCATTTCCTTCAGAGTTATCTACATATTTATCTTCTTTTACCTTCTTCCTTGAATCTCAAGAGAAGACCTGCCAGCCTCCCAGCTAACACAGCAATCCCAGTCTCCAGCTGCACAGCTCCCAAATCCTCAGCAAGGTCATCAGTGGCCATCGGACTCTTCCCCTCCTCCCTGTAAGTCCAGCTGGCTGGTCTAGTGCCCCATTTCTCTGTTCCCTTGTTTAGCAAAATCCCTCAAGTACATCTGTCTGTCCTTACATCTCTGACTCCTTCATCCCATTCACTCCTGTGCTCACTCTGATGAGGCCTAAGTCCCCACCACCCCTCTGGAGGTCCCTTGTCAAGGTTGCCCATGATCTCCAACTGGCCAATATACACATTTAAGGGTCTGTGATGGCAGGTTTTTGCACAGTTAAGCCTCCTTCCTACCCCTCTTTCCTGATTTTTTGAGCTCCTTTTACAGCACACCCCACTTGCCTGGTTTCACCTCACTGGCTCCCCTTTTTCAGTCACTGGGGCTGGTTCAGCCTCCTCCTCTGGTCCTCTCCATGGTGGCAGCCCAGACTCAGTGCTCATTCCCCTTCTCCATCTTATAAGTCTTTCTGGGGACCCACCTTTCCCACAGCAGCTGCCAGTTCCATCCACCAGCAATGAAATCCGAGTCTCCAGCTTTCCCTCCCCTCCCAGCATCCCCTGGGGTCAGACCAGCTTCATCTCACACTCAATCTCTCCACCAGGGGGCTAATGGGCACCTCAAACTTCACAGGTCCCAAACAGATTTCTTAACTTCCCCTCACCTGCACCATCTGCTTAGAAGCTCACATGGCAAACTTAGGACTCACCCTTGCCTCTCATTCCTCTCAGTCATCTCCATTCCATTGTCCATCCTCTCAACTCAACTTTCATAATGCATTGGCAGCTTTCAAATCTATGCTCCTGCTCTTCCAAAGCTAAGCCCCTGGTTCTTACCTTTTCTCCCTGACCTTCTGCAGTTGTCTCCTGACGGGTCTCCCTGCTCCCTGTTGCCCCCAAATCCCTGACCCCCAGCATCGGTTCTCTGCATGGATGCCAGAACGATCTTTGTAAACCTAAGCCAGGTCTTGTCACTCCTCTGCCCAAAACTTCCATGGCCTTCTCTCAGACACATAGAAAAGCTGGACTCCCCATAAGCTACAGTGATGTGACCCTGCCTCCCTCTCCACCCCCATTTGCTACCACACTCTCCTTCCTTCTGAGATAGGGCAGGAACATGCGACAAGCATCATGATTAATTTTTCCTGCCTATGATCAAAAATGCTGCAATATAAATCGTTAGCATAGTAAGAGGGACTCCATCTTAAGGCTAAGATTCCATTTTAAAAACCAGGAAGTTAGGAGGTAAGATTCCTGACATATTTTATGGTGATTAGCCAACAACCAATTCTGTCTTAAGGCAGGGTGAGCATCCTAAAACGTATGTTTCCACTGCTTGAGGGTAACCACTATCTTGGAGAAGAACAAGACCAATGAATTCCTTGTGTAAAGTTTATCTTATAGACTATCTAGAGGACTGATCATGTTAATGTCTCTACCACTGTAGATAGACATTATCAGACCACATGTCAGCCTAGTTCCCCCGGTCCTTTACCCTGTTCCTGAAATCCTTAATAATCTGAATCCTAAGTCTTTAAGCACACCTCTCCTCTGAGGCTGCCTGCACTCCCCTTTCTTTGAGTGTGTACTTTGCCTTAAATAAAACCTTCTGCTGCTTGGCTTATTGTGTTTGTCTCCATGCTCTTCCAAGCCTGTTGGGATGCTAATAAGAAACTCCTTTCCAAGTGTCTTTATTACCTCACTACTTCATTCAATTTTTTAGACTTAAGCACAAGTCTTCTCTCTCTCTGTTTTACTTCAGACAGAAGGGAAGGGCTAATGAGATCTCTGATTTGGGCTTGCAAGTTTCCGTCAACTGGGTGACCTGGACAGAACTGCAGCTCTTTAGCAGCCTGCCCAAACATCTCCTTTCTTTGCTTTGGGAACTTCTCAGGACATAATTTTGCTTCATCCAGTGCTCCACAGCTCCCCCAAATCCTGGGGTGGAAGGGGCTTAGTTCCCATGCTGTGGAGATTCAAGCAGACACTGGATGCCAGGTGAGCCTGGCCTCAGGAGTTAGCAAGGGATCTGCCCTGTGTCGAGCAGTAGTTCAACGAACTTCCCTTTCCTCCCTCTGTTCTTCCTTGCTGTCTACTACTTACGTGGCTGGTGCATTAACTACTACTCTTGTTTTAATGAATTCCTTCCTTACCTAAACTTGTCTGACCTGTTTGAGAATTCTTTCTCTATCAGAATCAAGAACCCTCCCCGGATTGGATTGCCCAACTACACTTCCACTGTAGTCATGTTGATTTTCTTGTTGTGCCTCAAACACACCAAGTTCCTTCTGGCCTCATAGCTTTCATACCTGCTGTTCCTTCCCCAAAATCTGTATGTCCCATCTCCTTCCTTCAGGCCTCTGCTCTGTGTCTTCTCTTCAGAGGCCTTCCCAACCTCTGAGCAAAAATAGCTCACCTCTTTCCATTCTAGTCACTCTCTCTCCCTTATCTCTCTTCAAATTTCTTCCTAACACCATGAGACTTGTTATACATTAATTCACTGTTTTCTTGTCTGTTTCCTTTCTTATATATAAAGTCCACGAGAGCAGGGCCTTGTCTGCTTCAGTCGTGGCTAACCTGCAGAGCTTTGCACAGTGCCTGGCACATAGCAAGGGGTGAATGAATGAATGCGTGAATGAGGATGTGTTGCCTTGGACACATACAGGCTGTGAGGAAGGTGCCTCAGCTTGGGCAGACGTGCCTCAGAGCTGCTTCAGGAGAAGAAGCTGGAGCCTGCTGCAGGGATGGTCCCGTGGTTACCTGGGCCATGGCTGCCACCCTGTGTCTAGCTCCCACAGATCCCTCAGCCAGGCTGGGGACCATTTACACCCTAATCTCTTTGATTCCCAGTCCTGGGTTTCCATGGGCCTGGGGAGAGTCAGGTCAGATCCCTGGACCAGAAGCAGTAGTTCCCGGAGCTCCCCCAGGATTGAAAGCCTCCCCCTACACTCTCTCCTGTGTCACTTCCCTGGAGGATGGGTGAGTCTTTGCGTGGGTCCTTTCAGCCCAGGCTAAGAGATTGGGGAGGATCACGCTGCCTGAGAGTGAGCTGATAAGCCCTGGGAATGAGTTAGGGGGGAAAAAAATAGGTAGATGGATGAATGAATGAATGAAAGCTCCTCCTGTCCTCTGGATTTACCACCCTTGAAATTCTACCCTTAGAAATTCATTCTTAAGGAATGAGGAATGTACCTCCATCTCCTTCAAGACCACCCCCACCCCCACCACCTTCCCTGGCCCTGCCCCATGGAACGAGCCCTCCATAAGGGAAGGTGCTTCCTCACTGCAGCCAGGTACATGCAGGTACTGGGCCTCTTTATTCCTCCCCTAGTTTCCTCCAAGCAGCAGACGTTCCTACACCTTATCACGCAAATAAAATAATAACAAAATAAGAAAAAAGAAAAAACCCTTCAGGAAGGGTTGAAGGGGTAGACTCCTGGGGCCCATTGATTCATCTGGCTTGGAGGCTATGCCTGGAATCTGCATTTTAAACAAACCCTGGTCTTCTAACACAAAAGCCCCTCAGAGGGTGCCTGAAAGAGACTGTGTAAGAAGTTTTGTCGCCCGGGCTTCAGCCCTGAGATCTTGATTTGGGAGGTCTGGGTGCGTCATGGGCCTCAGGACTTAAAGCTCTCTCCACCCTGGCCGTTCTCCGGTCCCAGCCACATCTGGGAACCATTGACTTACCTGTGCTGGTAACAAGCACTGACTGCAATGAAGTCTCTGGGTTAACATGGGCATCTCTCCGGGCAGGGTGAGTCATCAGCTGCCCTGCCAGCTGTGAACAATTCAGCCTGTTGGGCATTTCCAAAAGAGCCTAATGCCAGGCCCTTTCTATTTCACCATGGAAAGTCAGAACTCGGGAACTGGTTGGGTAGCCACATGGGTCCTGGAGATGAAGTGTAGGCTAAGGGGAGTTGCCAGTGAGGGGGCATCCACTCAGTGCCAGGCTGTGTACAGGCTGGTTCAATCTGCCCAGCAAACCTGCCAGGACAGCATGTTATGGGTAAGGAAGAGAGTTCCACAGAGTTGAAGTGCCTGGACTTGAACCCGTGTGTTTTAACTGCTGTCTCCACCCAGGAGCTATGCAGGGAGCAGACCAGGGCCCAGGGAGCCCTCCAGGTGTTTGCCGCCTGAGGGCTTGGTGGGCCTTGGATGCCCTCTGCCCAGTGGTTAGGATCCCTCCATCCGCTGGGGGCTAAGGGGGAGCCCCACCCCCTCCACAGTCCTCTGCGTCCTCCTCTCCCCCAACCCCCGTCCACCCAAAAGCCCTGGCTTCCTCCACCTGCCCTAAGAACCTGGGTACTCTGGCCTTACCTCCCCTACCAGCCTGTGATACCCAGTCGGGCACAGGACTCCCCCCATCACCCATCTTTATTGTCCACCACCACCTCCCCAGTGCAGAGAAGGCACCCAGCAAATCAGGCGTCAGGGCCCTTGGTGGTGTGACAGTTCTGAGGGGACCCAGGGGCTGCAAAGTTGGAGAGGGCCTCGGACTGGAGGTGGCACAGAGAAGCTAGGGGTCAGCAGCCCAACCCAGCCTAGTTGAGTGACCCTGGACTTAACCTCTATGTGCCTCGGTGTCCTCATTCATAAAATTGAGAAATTCACTGTTGCACCTTCCTCATAACGTCACTGTGATTAATGTTGCTGTGAAGTATAGCCTGTAGAGCGCCTGGTAGGGCACAATAAGTTGCTATCAAAATATTCTTCCAACCATTGTTGCTATTGTTATGTTGTTATTATTGCCTGTTTCCCAGTTTGCCTCTGGACCTGCCCAGTTACAGATCTTATAGTCTGAACTTGGGTTCCTATCATGGGCTTCTCTGGTCTGTTTTTTTTTTTTTCATTCCTGCACATAGTCAGGCCAGGTGACATTTATAATCAATAACCTTCAAGGACTTGGTACCCACAAAGCCAGTGGCAATTACCCATGGCTGCATGTTGGAATCACCTAGGGAGCTTTTAAAAATCCTGATGCCCCACCAAACAAAAATCTCCAGTGGTTGGACCCGGGCATCAGTATTTTTTTAAAGCTCCTCAGGAGATTCCATCAAGCAGCCAGAGTTGGGAACCAGGGCTAGAATCTCATTTCTCATGTGCAGGAGATGCAGCCCTCCGGTGGCTGGATACGGGGCTGGGCATCAAACAAGTTTGCCTCTTCACCTTCTGGCTGCATGAGCATGAGCAAGTTAGTTAAGGGCCCTCTGACTCAGTTTCCTCATTTGTGAAATGCGGGATGGTACTGATTTCAAGGTTGGGTTTTGAGGAGTAGCATTAAGTTCAATGGGTGCCTGATATGTAACAGGCATTTAATATATATTACTTATAATCCATAGCTCAAAGTTCCCTTCACTGGTTTAGTATACCTTCCAGCATGCCCAAGGAGATGTTACCTCACATACACATACACAAACACACACAGATTTTAAATTCTTTTCCCTGAAGCTATGTAAATCCTATTTATAAACACTGTCAGTTCCCCTCTTGCCTCATACCATTGCCATTTAGTTTCGTGGGATTGTAATGTTTGTAACCCCTGGGTGCCATCTTAGATGCCCCTTTGTGTCCTCCTTGGGTGTGATTTGCAAGGCACTGCTGTTACTGGTGGGACCCCTGGGGGCAGAAATTTCTCATTTGGAGTCTTCAAATGCCTGGATTAGGAATGGGAGGAGGGTCCTGATGCATTCACCTAGGAAAATCTGCACAGCCTGATTAAAATGTTATGTTTCCTTGCTTTGGGCTAAAATTATCTTACCTTATGCTGATTGGAAGCCCGGGCAGTTGAATGTCCTTGATTCATTAAAGTGCAAGAATAAATCAATGATTACTTATTAAATGCATTTTTCCTCAACAAGCCTCTCAAATATGAGGTTTCTAGAAAAAAGTCCTGGTCATATAAGGGATCACTGGGAATAGCTCAGTCAGGGACCCCTAGACAGGGAACAGGGATGGTGGAACCACTTTAGCCAATTCATTATCAGGCCTCAAGGCTCAGGTTAAAACCAAGCTGCTGTGGCTGTTTTAGTGGGATGGGCTGACCTTTGTACTTAGAGGAAGTGTCAGGATGTCAAGCCCATAGAACCTGTCTGACATGTAGGCCAGGACTCAGGTATGAGATAAGGGGTGGGAGCTGAATTACAGGGAAACCATCATAGTAGAGCCTTTGCCTTAATATGCATGATTATTAATATAGATACTGTGTCCTTCCTCCCACCATATACCAAGTATTTGACATACTTTCTCTTGCTAAATTCTCCCAACAGCCCTATGCATTAGATAGTAATGTCCCCAGAGAGAGTACCTTCATTCATTCGTTCATTCATTCATTCATTCAAAAATGCTTATTGAGCTTCCATCAGATGCTCAGTCCTTTTTGGGAGCAAAAGCCAACACCTCTGGCTCACGGAGTTTACAATCTAGTGGGGAGACTAACATTACTTACGCAGATCAAAGTATCAGAACACTTTTCATAACATGTCAGATTGAGCTATTTCAGACAGCTCATCTCTTGCTTCCATATAGAAATGCTGAACAAAATATAAGAAAAACACTTGAAAATACACAGCTCAGCTCAAAAACAAGAAAGGAAAATTCTCAGATTCCAGAGATAGCACAAGAACTCAAAGCCAGAATAAGGAGTTAGAGCTAAGCCCATGATTCAAGGGATTTTAACTAGATAAGGGTCCTAAGGCCTGGAGCCTAGAGTTCTAAGGCCATTTTAAAGATAGGAAACAGCTCCAAGCTCCCAGAAGAGCAGGAGTTTATCGCTCTGAATTTATCCTTTTAAGGCTTGGTGCCTTAAGAGTGTCCTGTCGGGGGGAGGCTGGGAAAACTTTACCAATCAGGCCTGCAGAAGGAGCAACAAAATTCTCCCCCTCCTGGGCTTGGGTAGGAGAAAATTCTGTGAAAGATGGCAGGTCTAGGTCTGCCCCACATGGAAGAGAAATTCCCACTGCATCTCCCTGCCTTGGTGTGCCACTGGTCCCAGGACTCCTGTGCCTAAAAGTTAGCATGAAGTTGAGTCCAGAATTTAGGGCCCTGACAGAAGCAAAATCCAAAGTACACTCTAAGGACATTCTCACAGCCCAGGGCTCACAGATATCCCCAGCAAAAGCATGCCCCACTGAAGATGAGCTCCCCATCAAAAACTGCAAGCCACAGGGGGAAACTAACCACCCTAACAGATAATCAGTGAATACAAAAACAAAAACAAGAAGTCACCCCCAGGAAGTGAAAATAACAGAAAAATCTGGAAACATAAAACAAACATTTTAAATGATTATAAATAATTTAAAAGAGAATAATATGGAAAAATTGGTGGGAAACCAGCCAAATAGAAGTTCTAGAAATGAAAAGTACAGTTTAAAAAAATTATTTATTAAAATTGATGCATTGAACAGCAGAATAAGACAGCTGAAGAGACATTTAGAAAGCTGGGAGATACTTCCAAAATAAAGACCACCCTGTGCGTAGCATAGTCAGGTAAAGGAGGAGAAGAAAAAAATGGAAGCAACCATGGCTATGAGACAGAGAAGAAAATGACAAAATCTAGCACACTTCAGCTAGCATATCCAGAAGAATAGCAAGAGAATGGGAGAGGAGCAATATTTGAAGAGATAATGGTTGGGAATTGATCAAAATTGCAGAAAAACCTAAATTGTCACATTCAATAAAAACCTGGAGTCCTGAGAATTTAAATATCATGAATTCACACCTTTTGCACATGGTGGAAAAACTGGAGAACAGTAAAACTAAGCAGATAACATTAGAGAGAGCCATAGTTCTGTGAGGGAGAGGTATACACAATCCTAGCATAGTGTGTAATGGGGGCTGGGGGAGGGGGGAGGGTACTGATCTGTCCTAGAAGTCAGGGAAAGTGTGATGATTAATTTTATGTGTCACCTTGGCAAGTCTATGGTACCTATTTGTTTGGTTAAACACCAGACTAAGATCTTGCTGTGAAGGTATTTTTTAGATGAGATTAACATAATCAGTGGATTTTAAGTAAAGCATATAAAATCATCCAGGATATGGATGGGCCTCATCCAATCAGTTGAAGGCCTTAACAGCAAAGGCTGAGGTTTCAGAAGAAATTCTGCCTCAAGACTGCACCATAGAAACTTTGCCTGATCGTCCAATCTGCTGACCTGTGGACTCAGGACTGCAACATGAACTCTTACCCAAATTTCCAGTCTGCTGGCCTGCCCTCTGAATTTTGGACTTGCCACACCCCACGATCATGTGAGCCATCTCCTTATAATCTCTCTCTTGAGATGGTATAGATACAGATGATGCAGATAATCTGTTTCTCTGGAGAAACCTAGTACAGAAGCCCTCCTTAGGCAGGTAAGGATTTTGAGTGAGGGCTGAAGCTGAGGGGGCATTAACTACCCAGATTAGGGGGAGTGGGCAGAGGAAGAGCTTTGCGGAGAGAAGCTATGGCTTAGGTCCAGGCCATGGGTCTGGGAACAGATGAGGGACATGAGGCAGGGCCAGATCACACCGAGCCTTGAAAATATTGGGGTTTTTTCCTAGAAGTAGCCGGAAGTCCATGTGGAATTTTAAGTGGGGATGTCCACAGTTACAGGACCAGACATGCCAGGGCTGTGGAGTCTTAACCCAGGCACCCCTGGCGCCAGTTCTTGCTCTTCCCACAGCACCACTCTCCTCCTGCCTAAACTAATTTGCTCTTATGCATCCATCCAGCATGTATTCTGCTCTTTTGAAAGAAGCCCCCAGATTTCATTTTTAGGGATAATCTTTCTCCTGTGGCTGTCTTGGTGGGGCTCTCATTCCTGCTCCCTCCCCAAGTGGAGTGAGCCAAAGTGGAAAGAAGGTGGAGCCCCTTCCTCCCAGCAGTGGGGCCTAGCACCCCTCCACAGGACCTGCCACCAGGAGAGCTGCAAAACCCCTAGTTTGATAGGGTTCTCATTATTTTCCATTTCATATTAAAATAAATCTCCAACTACTAACTCCCTAGATGACTGTCACTAAAGTTTGAGAACCACTAAGTTAGAGGAGGGCAGATCCTTATGCAGAAGTCTGGGGCCTTCCAAACAGCCACTCACCTTGAGCTGGCTATGTCCTGCTTGCTGCAGAATTTATTCCACTCTTTAATGGGAAGCCTCCTCAGCCAGAAAGTTCATGAAGTATTTGCTGCTGTGAGGCCTAAACAAGACAGTGGGGAGCTGGGTGCCCTGTGTGCATAATGTCTTCCCTGGACTCCACATGGTGACATGTGGCACAGGTCCCAGGCTCTCAAGGCACCTCTACAGCCTAGGATGGAGGCTCAATTCCTGAGAGAATATCTCTTAGAAAAGTGGGATGGGAGCTCCTGGTGCAGGCAGGGCTCTGGACTTCCCTAGCTTCAGCCCCCAGGACTGTGCCTGGCACTAAAGGGCTCAGTCCATAATGCAGGTGGGTGGGGGACAGAGAGGAAATTTCTCATCTTCTACCCCTGACAAGAGTGAAAACAAGGAATCCTTTTGTGCAAGACTGACTTGCAGACAGAATGTGCGAGAATTATTTAAATATTGAAATGCTCCCATTCCTGTTGGTAAGTTGTCACAGTCCTGAGCCCCTCCACAAGTGCCCTCACTGCTTTGGCTGCCCTACCCTTCTCCGTCTTCCCCAGCGACCCTGCCCCAGCCCCTCAAGCTGGGTCAGTCCTGTTTGGTGACAGTTGTTCTGTGGAGGGCTTTCTGTACTCAAGACACCAGCTGCTTCCTGGCAAGGAGTTTGGTGTGGGAATGGACAAAAGAACAATTTAGCTGACACCACAGGGGCCGACCCCTATGTTAACAGCCACAGTAAAACAGGTGGCACTTGGCATCCCTGCCTGGGTTCTCCTGTCCAGGGAGGGAATGGCTGGCAGAGGGCTATTGGAGGGGCTATGCTACTTGTGCTAAGTAGCCAGAAGACCTGCACCAGCTTTAGTTTGGAAAACCCTGTGTGAGCAATTTACCTAACCTCTCTGAGCTCCAGAAAAATATCCCTTGCACAAGGTTGCCAGAGGGATGAGCACGTTGAAAACTTGGGAGCTCAGTCTCTCATCTCAAGGTCCTATGCTAAATCCAGACTTGTAAATATAGCATTGGAGGATCTGCCCCCGCCTGCTGGCTTCTGCTGTTCCCAGAAGTACTCTCAGTCCCTGGCGATGGTTACCAGGGTGCCGGCTGTAACCAGGTGCTCCCTTGGCCAAGGAGAGACTTCACTCCTCCTCTGAGGCCTGTGGATACCAAGAAGGGAAGTGACAGGAGGAACTGCCGGTCCATATTCCTTTTCTCTGCCCTCCCTGGGTCCCGGTGAGTGGGGTTCATCGCTAGGGGACAGGAGGAGGTTGTCACCCCCACTAGACTCATCATTATGTAGACAATACAGTCTTCCTCCCTCCCACACTGACATTCACACACAGGCACACATGTACTCGCATTCAGACACACACCCACATATTCCTATACACACATACACACATGTACACACCTACACTAACCTACCACACATCACTTACACTCACACCTTCAGATGCACTCATACATGCTCACACACATTCAGACACACATTCCCAAAAATATGTAAAAAGTGCAGTACATGAAATAATTTTAGGTTATTCATCCATTTTTTAAAAATTAATAGTTTAGGATTTATTTTAATATGTAGTAGAGAAAAATGACAAACCTATCAAACTAGGAATTTCTCAACAATGATTGTTTAGGGCAAAGCTAAAAGAAGGTAGGACAAGACTTAAGTAAAAGGGAGTGAATTGCTTTAAAGGGTAATGTTGAGTAAATGGTGCAATAGTTGTGCGAATGATCCCTGAAGGCCCTCAGTTTGGGGAATGTGGTGGGATGGGAGTGGAGGGCATGTGGGGAGTGTTAGCACCGCAAGGTGAAGAAAGGACATGCCAAGAGTGAAGGGAGACTCATACATAGGTTCTTGGAGAAGAGAGGGAAATTTATCAATTTTTTCTTTTATGGTTATTGTTTTCTGTCCCCATCTTAAATTCTTTGCCTACTCCAAATTTGTGAAGACATCCTATGTTTTCTTTCAGAAGCTTTTAGTTTTTATGTATTAGCTTTTATGTTTAGGTCTGTGATAAATTTTGAACTACTTTTTATGTATGGTATGAGATAGGGGTCAAGATTCATTATTTTCTATATGGGTAACATTGTTCCAGCTTATTTAGAACAAACCAATGATATAATTTGCCTTTACCCATTGAATTGCCTCAATTTTCCAAAATGAATTGACAGTATTTTGTGTGATCTGTTTCTGGACTTCCCTGTTCCACTGAGGTAATTGCTTATCCTTGGCTAATACTGTACTGTCTTGATTATCATAGTTTTATTGTAAGTCTTCAAATCAAGAAGTCTAAGTCCCATTTTTTTCTTCCTTTTTCAATATTTTTGGCTATTGCGGTCCTTTGAATTTCTATATAAATTTTAAAATCAGCTTGTCCTGATGGGATTTTGATTAGGATTGCATTGAATCTATTGCACTGAATTTGAGGAACATTGACATCTTTATAACATTAATTTTTACAATCCATGAACATGATATATCACTCTTCTTACTTAATTATTTCTCTCAGCAATATGCTATTGTTTCTGGTGTAGTGTAGAGGTCTTACACATCTCTCATTTAAATTATTCCTAGGTATTTTACATTATTATATATATTATTATATTAATATATAATATACATGACACACACACATATATATTTAGATCGTATGAATTTTTTAAATGACATTGTGTCACGAATCTCATTCTGGTTCTTCATTTTTACTCTCAGTTCTATATTTAAAATCCCTCTGTGTTACTCTGTGTACAACTAGTTCATTATTTGCAACTGGTGCAACTACTTCTGATTGATATGCTGTGTTTGCCCTTTCAGATTTACTCTTTGTCTTCCTTTTTTCTGCTCTATACCCTGGCTCCCTTGACCTCTAAATTCCCATTGGATTGGCAAACAGGAAGCACTACCAGGAGCTCAGAGGGCCGGAAGAGAGAGGTCAGGGTATTTGTCTTCCTGGCTCCCTCCCTGCTACTCCAGTTTGTCAGTAGCTGCACTCCTCTACCTGAAGCCTCAGCTTTTGTCATGTACCCCTCCATTAGAGCTGCAGTTCTGGTTGATTCAGGTTGTTCTCTCCACTGGCCTCTCTTCCTAGATCCTGGGGCTTTTCCATTCCTTCTTGGTTTTTCTGAATCATGCCTACACATTGTAAACAGTCTTTTCTTTAAACTATCTTCAGCTACCTTTTGAGCCTACATCTAGTTCCTGCAGGACCCACTTGACACAATGATCCATGGTGTACACTAAACACACTTTACCTCTTCATTCCATTGTGATGGACTCTCAGATGCCCTTGGCTCTCTACCTCTCTCAAATATTGCTACACTGAACTGTTTCTTGAAGCTTTATATAAACTTATGCACCAGTTTGAGAATTTATTTAGGATGCTTGCCCAAGAGCAAGTCCTAGGTAGGCCTGCACCTCATTTGACTAGGTATTGCCTGAATGCTTCAGTAAAACAGCATGGGCTTACCTGCTCCCCAGAAGTGTGTGGGAGTTCCTGTGTACCCACATTGATACCAATGCTGGGCATCATACAGCTTTTTATTTTTTCCAGTTTATTAGGTATAAAGGGAAATTTCATTACTTCTTTAATTTGCATTATTCTAATTACTCATGAGTTTAAATGTCTCTTAAGATGCTTTTTAGCCTTTGGATTTCCTCTTAGGCGAATTGCCTGTTTGTACTCTTAACACTTTCCTTGGTCATTATTTAAAATTTAAAGCACCATGCAGGCAGCAGTGTGCAAGCTTGGCCTTTGGGCAGTCTGTTTGCAATCTTTACACTAGGCAAAGTTTTCCCCTGTCTTTCCTTCACCTCTTACTCCTAATGGGTTCCCCCTTTTCTGCCTAACCCTCTGCCCTGTCCATCAGCATTGACCTCCCCCTTTTCTGCCTAACCCTCTGCCCTGTCCATCAGCATTGACCTTACCAGTATAGGTTCAGACACTAGCTGAAAATTCACCCAATCTCAGACACTCAGCATTTTTTATCTATAAAATGGAAGCAGCCATATTTACCTTGACTAGCTCATTTACTAATTTAAGTGAGCTGGACACTAGTCAAGCCTCTGGGTTACAGATACATGCCCTTGAGAAGCTTATCAGTAAATATAATCCAGTGAAACTTATGCTATGAATGCAGTCTGGGCTAGATGCAGTGGGGACAGAGAGGTCATTGTGAGATAAAATATATGAAATAATGTTTAATAATAAACAACTTGTTTGCATTTATTAAGCACTTAGAATATGCTAGGCACTGTAGCAAATGCTTTACATACATAATTTTATCTAATCCTCACAACAACTCATAGTGGTGATTCTCAGAGTATAGTTTGCTGGCCCCCTGGGATCCCCAAGATCCTTTCAGGGGATATCTGAAGGTTAAGACTAATTTCATAATACTTAGATGTTATTTGCCTTTTTCACTGTGTAGAAATTTGCACTGATGGTGCAAAAGCAATGGTGGGAATTGTTGCTGCTTTACCACAGATCAAGGCAGAGGCACCAAACTACTACAGCCATGGTGTTCCTCACCAGCACACATTGGCAGAAAAAAGTTCCAGTTCACTCAAGGATATCCTTGACGATGCAGTAAAAATTATTAATCTTATTAAGTCTCCCCCTGAGTGCATGTCTTTTTACTGTTCTGTGTGACAAAATGGGAAGAACACAATAAGCACTTTGGCTGCCTTCCGAAGTACAGTGGTTGTCTCAGGGAAAAGCACATGTCTGAGTTGTGAGCTAAATTAGCCACCTTTTTGGTGGGACATCATTTTTATTGGAAAGAATGCCTGACAGACAAACCATGGCTATTCATGTTTGGGTATTTGGCAGAAATTTTCTCAAAAACAAACAAGATGAGCCTGCCATTTCAGGAAAAACAATATGATAAAATCTTTTGGAAAACTTGTACCAGCCGTTTTGAGCTTGACAGATTCCTAATGCTTAAAGACCTTTCTGATGAGATTGGTGGTGGTGTTAGCCATGTGAGTTTTCTATGTGGATAATGAAATGTGTCAACTTTTGGAAGATTTTCCTATTCAATAAAACAACACTCTCCAAATAACAATGCACAAAGGCACAAAATCATGCATAGGTAAAATATTCACTTAAAGTATAAGATAGGCCAATGGATTTTAATATGACAGACCTTGAAAAAATCATTGAATACTTTCAGCTTTCACATTGTAGATGAAATTTAAGAAACTGCCATGTGTTGATTTTTGGTATAGTGTCAAAGAAGAATATCCACAATAATTTGAAAAGGCCACAGAAATGCTTCTCCCTTTTCCAACTACATATCTGCATGAGGTTGGCTTGTCTTTACATACTTCAACCCAAAGTATGTATCTCAAAAGACTGAATATAGAACAAATATGGGAATCCATATCCCAACAAAAATATTTGCAAAAATGTAAAAGAATGTCATTCTCCTAATAAATATTTTTATTTTGGAAAGTACAGGTAAGTTTTAAAATTAAAAATAGCTATGTTAACATGTAATGGGTTGGCTATTTTAAAATGAATAAATGAATGTCTTAATTTTTAATACAGTAAATAAATGGATAAACAAACATATAGCTATAACCTATGTAAATTAAAGTTTTTTGTGATCCTTTATTCTCTGTGTTCAGGGTATAAAGGGATCCTGAGACCAAAACGTTTGAGAACAGCTGCCTTAGAGGTAAAGCTATTAACCAAAATCTGTGGATGAGGAAACTGAGGTTTAGAGGTTAAATAACTTACCCAGGTTACACAGCTTGTGGGTGGGGATGCCAGCATCCAAGTTTTGCTCATTCTACCAAGTAGGGAATGTTATTTAATTAGATCTCTATAAAAGCGGTGGATGGGAAGCTGGGCAGAGTCATTGTTTCCCATTTAACAGAGGAGGAAATTGAGGCTTCAAAAGGCTAAGTAAAAAACTGATCATGGTAGTTAACCCTAGAGTGGGAACTGATGCCTTATGAGACAGAAGTGGGAGGATAATTATTTTTGCTGTATATCCTTTTGCATCTTTTGAGTTTCATATGTGTGCATGGATTAGCTTCTTTGTCTAATTAATGGTGCTAAGTCAGGCCTGTTAAAAAGGGAAAGGACATCACTGTTGGACACTGGGGAAGGATAGTTTCTCTTCAGCCCAATACTGATCAAGCAAAGAAGGCCAGTCCACAAAAAGAGCAGGTAAGAGACAATCGGCCACTGAGACCTGCGGATGGGGGTTTCACCAATCGGCCACTGAGACCTGCGAATGGGGGTTTCACCAGATAACTTGTTGGTTCCCAAATTCAGATTCCCTTCTGTCCTGTTAACCACCACTTAGGGCCAACTATTTTAACTTGAGACAGTGTGAATGGATTTCTGCCTGGAGACTAACCCAGTCCTGACTGAGTCCATGCATTAGGCACCTGCTTGGGCCATGCGCTTTGTTCTCACCCTTGATATGCTCCTCCGGACAGGATTATTGCCATCGCCTCTCAGCTGGTCTTCCTGTTTCAGACCTTGCCCCTCTTTGTTCATTCTCCACACAAAGTGATTCTGCTAAAATGTCAGTCAGATCATGTCATTCCATCGTGACTCCATCTCACTCATAGCAAAAGCCAAAAGCCTTCCTATAGCCAGAAAGACCCTGAACAATCCAGCTCCTGATTCCTGTGATTTCATCTCCTACTACTCTTCCCTCACTTAGCTACTGATACACGTCCTCCTTATTCCTTGAACAATATCAGTGTATGCCTGCCTCCAGGTCTTTGCACTTGCTGTTTCCTCTGGTTGGAAATGTCTCACTCCAGAGACCTATGTGACCCACTCCTTGCCTTCTTACACCTTTTCTAACATATCACATTCCCAGGAAGGCCTTGAGTAATTACCCTATTTGAAAATTGCAAGCAAGCTCAATTTTTTCAATGTAGCACATAATACTATGGAACATACCATAGATTTTACCTCTGTATTATGTTAATTCCATCTTCCTCTACTAGCACATAAGCTCTATGAAGACAGAGGTTTTTGTTTTGTTCTTTGCTGTACCCTAGATATCTAGAACAGTGCCTGGTACATAATGTGTGCTCAATAAATACATGTTGAATGCATTACCTCATTTAATCTTCACAACAACCTGGAGAGATAGGTCCTGTCACCTTTAATAACCTACTATTAACAGTGGTTGTGTAGTTGTTGAATTTTCCCAAACAATTTGGTTTATTGGACAAAATATTTTCCCTACTGATCACTTCAGGAATGGGTAAAACTGTCTCAAATGCAAATATGTCACCTGGACAGGTGACCATCAACATATCATCAGTCGTCAACAGCTTGGCAAGGATTCACTTATGAAATATAATTCAATTTATTGGATTTTTTGGGATACTTCTCCCATATGGATAAGCTAAGAGCTGTGGAACCCTAAAAATGAGCAGGATGTAGGCCCTACATTCAAGGATGTGACAGTGCTTACACATTAGACAAGTCCACCATATCCCCACTTGGGTACAAACCCAGTCTCTCTGAGCCCGCACCTACGCACTTTACTGGTACCCTGCTGTCTCCATAGTAGAGCACAGAATGGGATACATGATGGTAGCATAGCTCCTCAACACATTGTGATCTGTATCTTAAAAGATACACAAGCCAACCTGAACTTTCTTCTTCCTTGGGTTTGAGCTGTTCTGTCTTTCTAGATATGTCTATTTTGTTAAAAAATATATTGTCAAGAGTTCCATTTCTATTAATTCTGAGTTAATAAAATATACTTTATTTTATTATTATCTACTTTTGAAAGGGGAGAAGAAAGTTGCAGGACTTTATGATTTCAAAACTTACTACAGGACTACCATAATCAAAATAATGTGATACTGACAAAGGATAGGCATATAGACCAATGGAATAAAACTAAGAGTCCAGAAACAAACTCATATATCTATGATCAGTTGATTTTCTATAAGGTTGTCAAAACCATTCAGTGGGAGAAAGAACAGTCTTTACAACAAATGGTGCTGGGACAACTGGATATCCACATGCAAAAGAATGAAGTTGGATTCTTACCTCATAGCATATAAAAAATTAAATCAAAATGAATCAGATAAGTGTAGGAGCTAAAACTATGAAACTCCCGTATGTCAATGTTTGTGACTTTGGATTGTGTAATAGTTTCTTAATTATGACACCAAAAGCACAAGCAACCAAAAGAAAAAAAATAAATTAGACTATTATATAAGAAAGGACATTACCAAAAAAAAAAAAATGAAATGACAACCCACAGAGTGGGACAAAATATTTACAAATCATGTGTCTGGTAAGGGTCCAGTATCCAGAATACTTAAAGGAATCTTACAACTCAACAACAAAAAGACAAACAACTCAATTTAAAAATGGGCAAAGGGCTTGAATAGACATTCTCCGAAGATAATATTAAAATGGCCAATGTCATTAATCATTAAGGAAATGCAACTCAAAACTATAATGAGATACCATTTCACACCCACTTAGGGTGACTATAATTTTTTTTAAAGACACAAAGAAAACGGCAGAGATTCAAGATGGCGGCTTGAGAGGTGAGACAGAGAACTCCTCCCAAAACCACAGATGGTGTGAAAATATAGTTAATACAACTAACCCTAAAACAGCAACAAGAAAGAAGGCTGCACCAGAATGCATACAGACCTCATGAACAGAGCAGACCTCACAAAACAGGGTAATGTATGAAAGCCTTGATCCAGTGGGACCCGAGCCCTTCCCCCACCCCAGCTCACTGGTGGGAGGAAGAGAAACAGAGTGGGGGAGGGGGTGGAATCCTTGGACTGCTGAACACCTAGCCTGGGAGATCTGCTTTGAAAGCAGAAACCTACATTGTGTGGTGCTCTGGAGGATGGGGAGCTGGGACAGGCAGAGTGCTTGAGAGACAGATTCCGGCAATTTGCTTGAGAGACAGATCCACACCCAGCCACTCTGGGACAAGAGAAAGGCAGGCAGTCTGACAGGCTTCCTAGCAGTGAGAGGGCTGCTGAAGGGGTGGGGTTTACAGAGAGCTTGCTGCACAGGAGAAGGGATAGGGGGATGGGGTTGTCTGGGCGCACTCTGCCCAGCATATTGGGAACTTTGGGGAGCTTTAGGTGGTCCATCCCTTTGGCTGGCTACTCAGCTCCAAGGCCCCCCCACTGTGATACGCAGCCTGCTGAGCCTTTCTCTTGGCCTGACAGCACCGACTCATAAACTGGCAGTCACTTCTCTGGCGACAGGCGAGCCAGAGGGAGGCCCCGCCTACAACAGCTAGACACTCCAAGCAAAGAGGCTTACACCTGTGTACACGGCACACTGGCTCTGATACGGGTTACAGGCAGGGCAGACGGGAATCAGGAAACAGACCTTTCCTCCACCAGGAACCAGCTCCACTCCCCTACGACCCCCAACCTCACTCTAGGGGCTGAGCAGCTCCAGAGACTGGAGCTTCTGGGCAATAGAGGGCACCACACAGAAATATGTGAAATGTCAAAAGAACCACAGACCAAAATCTCACAAACCCCAGAAAAAGGAACAAATGAAACTGAACTCACGAATCTCCCTGAAAGAGAGTTCAAAATAAAAATCATAAACATGCTCATGGAGGTACAGAAAAATATTTAAGAACTGAGGAATGAATTTAAGATGGAGATACAATCGTTAAGAAATTCCATATCTGAAATGAAACATACAATGGAGGGATTTCAAAGCAGATTAGATGTAGTAGAAGAGATGGTAAATGGAATAGAAATTAGAGAAGAGGAATACAAAGAAGCTGAGGCACAGAGAGAAAAAAGAATCTCTAAGAATAAAAGAATATTGAGAGAACTGTGTGACCAATCCAAATGGAACAATATTTGCATAATAGGGGTACCAGAAGAAGAAGAGATAGAAAAAGGGATAGAAAGTGTCATTGAGGAGGTAATTGCTGAAAAGTGTCCCAATCTTGGGAAGGAGACAGTCTCTCAAGCCGTAGAGGTGCACAGATCTCCCAACACAAGGGACCCAAGGAAGACAATGCCAAGACATATAATAATTAAAATGGCAAAGATCAAGAATAAAGAAACACTTTTAAAACCAGCTAGAGAGAGAAAAAAGATCACATACAAAGGAAAACCCATCAGGCTATCATCAGATTTCACAACAGAAACCTTACAGGCCAGAAGGGAGTGGCATGATATATTTAATGCAATGAAGCAGAAGGGCCTCATACCAAGAATACTCTACCCGGCAAGGTTATCATTTAAATTTGAAGGAGGAATTAAACAATATTAAGATAAGCAAAAGCTGAGAGAATTTACATCCCACAGAACACCTCTGCAGTGCATTTTGGAGGGACTCCTACAGATAGAAGTATTCCTAAGACTAAATAGATGTCAGCCAATGGATAGACAAAGAGTACAGAATATGATTCATAATATACAAAGAATGGAGGAGGAAGAAAAAGGAGGGGAAAAAAAAGAATCTTTACGTTGTGTTTGTAATAGCATAGGAAGTGAGTTAAATTAGATAGTAAGGGAATTACCCTTGAACCTTTGATAACCACAAATCTAAAGCCTGCAATGGCAATAAGTACATACGTATCGATTATTACCCTAAATGTAAATGGTCTGAATGCACCTATCAAAAGACGTAGAGTCACAGAATGGATAAAAAAACAAGACCCATCTATATGCTGCCTACGAGAGCTTACTTCAAACCCAAAGACATACACAGACCGAAAGTAACGGGATGGAAAAAGATATTCCATGCAACTAATAGGGAGAAAAAAGCAGGAGTTGCAGTGCTTGTATCAGACAAAATAGACTTCAAAACAAAGAAAGTCACAAGACACAAAGGACATTACATAATGATAAAGGGATCAATCCAACAAAAGGATATAACTATTATAAATATCTATGCACCCAACACAGGATCACCTACATATGTGAAACAAATACTTACAGAATTAAAGGGGGAAATAGAATGCAATGCATTCATTTTGGGAGACTTCAATACTCCACTCACTCCAAAGGACAGATCAACGAGACAAAAAATAAATTAAGACAGAGGCACTGAACAATGTATTAGAACAGATGGACCTGACAGACATCTACAGAACACTCCATCCAAAAGCAACAGGATACACATTCTTCTCAAGTGCACATAGAACATTTTCAAGAATAGATCATATACTAGGCCACAAAAAGAGCCTCCATAAATTCAAAAAGATTTAAATTATACCAACCAGCTTCTCAGGTAACAAAGGTATGAAACTAGAAATAAATTACTCAAAGAAAATGAAAAAGCCCACAAACAAATGGAGGCTTAATAACATGCTCCTAAATAATCAATGAATCAATGACCAAATAAAAACAGAGATCAAGCAATATATGGAGACAAATGACAACAATAATTCAACACTGCAAAATCTGTGGGACGCAGTGAAGGCGGTGCTAAGAGGAAAATATATTGCAATACACGCCTACCTCAGGAAAGAAGAACAATCCTAGATGAACAGTCTAAACTCACAATTAATGAAACTAGAAAAGGAAGAACAAATGAGGCCCAAAGTCAGTAGAAGGAGGGACATAATAAACATTAAAGCAGAAATAAATAAAATTGAGAATAAAACAATAGAAAGAAACAATAGAAAGAAGCTGGTTCTTTGAGAAAATAAACAAAATAGATAAACCCCAAGCCAGACTTATCAAGAGAAAAGGAGAGGCTACACACATAAACAGAATCAGAAATGAGAAAGGAAAAATCACTATGGGCACCACAGAAATACAAAAAATTATGAGAGAATACTATGAAAAATTATATGCTAACAAACTAGAAAACCTATAAGAAATGGACAACTTTCTAGAAAAATACAACCCACCAAGGCTGACGCAGGAAGGAACAGAAAATCTGAAGACCAATTACCAATTGAATTGGTAATAAACAAACTACCTAAGAATGAAATCCCTGGACCAGATGGTTTCACTGATGAATTTTATCAAACATTTAGTGAAGACCTAATACCTATCCTCATTAAAGTTTTCCAAAAAGTAGAAGAGGAGGAATACTCCCAAACTCATTCTACAAGGCAAACATCACTCTAATACCAAAACCAGGCAAAGACACTACAAAAAAAGAAAATTACACACCAATATCCCTGATGACATAGATGCAAAAATACTCAACAAAATATTAGCAAACCGAATTCAAAAATACATCAAAACAATCATCCATCATGATCAAGTGGGATTCATTCCAGGGATGCAAGGATGGTACAACATTTGAAAATCCATCAACATCATCCACTACGTCAACAAAAAGAAGAACAAAAACCACCTGATCATCTCCATAGATGCTGAGAGAGCATTCGACAAAATTCAACACCCATTCATGATAAAAATTCTCAACAAAATGGGTATAGAGGGCAAGTACCTCAACATCATAAAGGTCATATATGACAAACCCACAGCCAACATGATACTTAACAGAGAGAAGGTGAAAGCTTTTCCTTTAATATCGGGAATAAGACAAGGATGCCCACTCTCCCCACTTTTATTCAACATAGTTCTAGAGGTCCTAGCCATGGCAGTCAGCCAACACAAAGTAGTAAAAGGCATCCAGATTGATAAGGAAAAAGTCAAACGGTCCCTGTTTGCAGATGACATGATATTGTATATAAAAAACCCTAAAGAATCCACTCCAAAACTACTAGATCTAATATCTGAATTCAGCAAAGTTGTGGGACACAAAATTAATACACAGAAATCTGTTGCATTCCTATACATTAATGATGAACTAGCAGCAAGAGAAATCAGGAAAACAATCCATTCACAATTGCATCAAAAGAATAAAATATCTAGGAATAAACCTAACCAAGGAAGTGAAAGACCTATACTCTGAAAACTACAAGACACTCATGAGAGAAATTAAAGAAGATACCAATAAATGGAAACACATCGCATGCTCATGGATAGGAAGAATTAATATTGTCAAAATGGCCATCCTGCCTAAAGCAATCTACAGATTCAATGCAATCCCTATCAAAATACCAACAGCATTCTTCAATGAACTAGAGCAAATAGTTCTAAAATTCATATGGAGCCACAAAAGACCCTGAATAGCAAAAGCAATCCTGAGAAGTAAGAACAAAGCAGAGGGAATTATTCTCCCTGACTTCAAGCTCTACTACAAAGCCACTGTAATCAAGACAATTTGGTACTGGCACAAGAACAGACCCATAGATCAATGGATCAGGCTAGAGAGTCCAGATATAAACCCAAGCATATATGGTCAATTAATATACAATAAAGGAGCCATGGATATACAATGGGGAAAGGACAGCCTCTTCAACAGCTGGTGTTGGCAAAACTGGACAGCTACATGTAAGAGAATGAAACTGGATTATTGTGTAACCCCATACACAAAAGTAAACTCAAAATGGATGGAAGACCTGAATGGAAGTCATGAAACCATAAAACTCTTAGAAGACAACAAAGGCAAAATCTCTTGGACATAAATATGAGCAACTTCTTCATGAACATATCTCCTCAGGCAAGGGAAACAAAAGCAAAAATGAACAAGTGGGACTATATGAAACTAAAAAGCTTCTGTACATAAAGGACACCATCAATAGAACAAAAAGACATTCTACAGTATTGGAGAATATATTCATAAATGACATATCCGATAAGAGGTTGACATCCAAATTATATAAAGAGCTCACGCACCTCAACAAACAAAAAGCAAATAATCCAATTAAAAAATGGGCAGAGGAGCTGAACAGACAGTTTTCCAAAGAAGAAATTCAGATGACCAACAGGCACATGAAAAGATACTCCATATCGCTAATCATCAGAGAAATGCAAATTAAAACCACAATGAGATTATCACCTCACACCAGTTAGGATGGCCACCATCCAAAAGACAAACAACAACAAATGTTGGCGAGGATATGGAGAAAGGGGAACCCTCCACACTGGTGGTGGGAATGTAAATTAGTTCAACCATTGTGGAAAGCAGTATGGAGGTTCCTCAAAAAATTCAAAATAGAAATACCATTTGACCCAGGAATTCCACTCCTAGGAATTTACCCTAAGAATGTAGCAGCCCAGTTTGAAAAAGACATATGCACCCCTATGTTTATTGCAGCACTGTTTACAATAGCCAAGAAATGGAAACAACCTAAGCATCCATCAGTAGATGAATGGATAAAGAAGATGTTGTACATATACACAATGCAATATTATTCAGCCATAAGAAGAAAACAAATCCTACCATTTGCAACAACATGGATGGAGCTAGAGGGCATTAACCTCAATGAAATAAGCCAGGTGGAGAAAGACAAGTATCAAATGATTTCACTCATCTGTGGAGTATAAGAACAAAGAAAAAACTGAAGGAACATAGCAGCAGACTCACAAAACCCAAGAATGGACTAACAGTTACCAAAGGGAAAGGGACTGGGGAAGGTTATTGGGAAGGGAGGGATAAGGGGGAAAAAGGTATTAAGATTAGCATACATAATGTAGCGGGTGGGGGGATACGGGAAGGCAGTATAATGCAAAGAAGACAAGTAGTGATACTATAGACTCTTACTACACTGATGGACAGTGACTGTAAGGTGGTATGTGGTGGGGACTTGATAATACGGAGAGTGTAGTAACCATAATGTTGCTAATGTAATTGTACATTAATAATAGCAAAAGAAAAAAATCAGTGATCGAAGCTTTGATTTCAAGATGCTATAAAAAAGAAAAACAGAATAAAGATAATAAAGATAAAAGCAGAATTCAATGAAATAGAAACACGAATATAAAGTCAACAAGACAAAACACAATCTTTGAAAAGATAAAACTGATAAAACCCTAAGAAGACTGATCTTTAGGGGAAGAAAGAAATAAAATACAAATTGTGAATATCAGGCATCTCTTCTGTAATGGAGAATGCTATTAACTGACACACTACCATGACTCACAAGTAACTGGGAAAACACTACTGACACACTACCATGACTCACAAGTAACTGGGAAAACTAAAAATTACAAGACACCTTTCCTAAGCTATCAGAATGATCAATACTTAAAAGTCTCATGCTCTTAATTGTCAGCCACTGTGTGGGCTACCAGCAGAACTATGAACTGGTAAAGCCACTTGAGAGAACTGACCATCATCCAGCAGAACTGAAGACATGCAGTCCCTTCCACCCTGCAATGCCTTTCCTGGTACCTGCCCTGGAGCACAAAGGCGCAAGGAGGCATGTAGAAGAATGCCCCTTACAGCACCGTCTGCAACAGGGAAAGACTGGAAAACACCAAAAAAAAAAAAACAAAAAAAGAAACAAAGAAAACATAAAATAACAAGTGTTAGCAAGGATATGGAGGATTCAGAAGCCTCATACTTTGCTGGGAGGAGTGTAAAATGGGGCAGCCACTCTGGGAAATGGTCTGGCAGTTTTCTCAAGAAGTTAAACATAGAGTTACCATCTGACCTAGCAATTCCACTCTCAGGTATATACCCAAAAGAACTGAAAACATATGTTCACACAAAATTGTACACAAATGTTCACAGTGGCATTATTTGTAACTGCCAGAAAGTGGAAATAACTCAAGTTTTCATCAAGTGATGAATGGACAAATTAAAAGTGGTATGTCCATATAAGGAATATTATCCAGCAATAAAAAGGAATAAAGTACTAACACATGGTACACATGGATGAAGATTGAAAATTTTAAGCTAAGTGGAAGAAACCAGACACAAAAGGCTGCATATTGTATTATTTAATGTCCAGAATAGGTGAATCCATACAAACAGAAAACAGAGTAATGGTTAACAGAGAAGGGGAAAGAGGGAATTGGGAGAATTGGGGTTTCCTTTTGGGGTGATGGAATGTTCTGGAATTAGTGGTAATGGTGGTACAATATTGTGAGTATACTAAACTACTGACTTATAATCTTTAAAATGGCTAAAATGGTGAATTATATTTCAGTCAAAAAAATGATTTAATTTTTTATATGCTATGAGGTAGGGATCCAACTTCATTCTTTTGCATGTGGATATCCAGTTGTCCCAGCACCATTTGTTGTAAAGACTGTTCTTTCTCCCACTGAATGGTTTTGACAACCTTATAGAAAATCAATTGATCATAGATATATGAGTTTGTTTCTGGACTCTTAGTTTTATTCCATTGGTCTATATGCCTATCCTCTGTCAGTATCACATTATTTTGATTATGGTAGCCTTGTAGTAAGTTTTGAATAATAAATGTGGAATTTATCTCAATATAAAAATAAAATTTAAGTCAATTGATTAAAAAAAATCCACAGGGAAAACTCCTAGTCCAGATGGCTTTGTTGTAAATCCTATCTAACATTTAAGGAAAAAATAGGACCAATTCTACACAAAACTCCTTCAGAAAGTGGAAGAAAAAAAAGACACTTCCCAGGTCATATTTTGAGGCCAGCACTACACTGATACCCAAATCAGACAAAAGATTTGATTACAAGATTACAAGAAAAGAAATGAATCCCTAATGAACATAGACCCTTAACAAAATTTTAACAAATCAAATCTAGCAATAGAAAGGGAAATGAGGCATGACAAAATCAGGTTTATTCCAGGCATGAAAGGTTTGTTTAGCATTAGAAAATTAACCAATCTAATTCATTATACTAGCAGAATTTTAAAAAAATGATTATCTCATTAGAGTCATAAAAATATATGACAAAATTTAAAAGTCATCCGCTAAACAAGAAATAGAAGATAACTTTCTTAACTTGACAAGGGACATATATGAAAAATCTTCTGCAAACATAATACTTAATGGTGAAAGACTGAAAGACTGAATGATTTCCCCCAAAGATTGGATAAAGGGCAAAATGTCTGCTTTACCATTTCTTTCCAACATTACACTGGTGGGCCTAGACAGTTCAATAAGGAAAGTAAAACAAATACAAGTATACAGATTGCAAAGGAAACTATCTTTATTCAAAGACAACATGATTGCCTGTTTTGGAAGTCTAACTACAAAAAGCTACCCAAACTAATAAATAGTTCGGCAAGGTCACATGATACCAAGTCTGTGCAAAAATCAATTGTATTTCTATATACGAACAATAAATAATTAGAAATAAAAATATGAAAATATCATTCATAATAACACAAAAATGTAATCTCTTAGGTATAAGTTTGACAAAATATATTGAGGAACTATATAGGAAACTCTAAAATATTACTATGAAAAATGTTTAAAGGAGCCGATTAAATGGACAGATATACCATGTTTACGGATTGGAAGATTCAATATTATTAAGATATCAAATCTCCTCAAATTAAGTTACTTGCTCAAAGCAATCCCAATAAAAATACGAGCCAGTGGGCTTTTTTTTTTTTTTTGTAGAAACTGACAAGCTGACTAAAATGTATGTGGAAATAGTGCATAGAATAGAATAACAAAAACAGTTTTGTAAAAGAACAAAGTTGGAGGACTTACACTATTTGGTTTTAAGACTTACTACAAAACTACATAATCAAGACAATGTGGTACTGGTGTAAAGGTAGATATATAGATCAATGGCACATTATAGACTCCAGAAATAGGCCAATACATATATAGTTAACTTTTTCACAAAAGTGTCAAGGTTATTTAATGGAGAAACAATAATGTTTTCAACAAATGGTGCTGGAATAACTTGATATACACATGAAAACAACTAACTTCAACCCTGACCTCACACTGTATGCAAAAATTAATAGAAATACATTTCATTTTTGCCTATTGACTTTGTATTATGTGATCTTTTTAAACTCACTTGTTAGTTTTGGTTAAGGAGATGGGTATTCAAGATGGTGGGTGGGGCTGGCTAATTTAGATCAGGTGGACAGGAAAGTCCTCCTGGTAAAGACAACATTTAGATTAGAAAGAGGCAGGGAAGCACCCAGGGAAAGCAGGCATGGAACTCCCTGAGAGGCAGAGCGGGCATCTCCCAGGGCTGCCCATAATCAGGACTCAAAACAGTGGTGGCAGGAAAAGTGGGGAGCTGAGCCCAAGTCTCCTTTCAGAAACAGCCTAGGAGAAGGGGCTTCTTCTTTCAGATGGGAGGTAATCCAGGCTGTGACTGTGGGCATCCAGATTGATTCCGGGAGCAGGCTGACTGCCTGGGGATGCAGGTGTCTATTGTGTGGGTGGAGTGGTGCATGGAAAGTCACTTGTCACTTCCCCAGGGCAGCAATAACACCTACTCTAGCTTGGGGCCTGGTAGCCTCCTTGATATCTACTGGGACAGAGCATGTGTCACAACATGATACTTTATATATTCATTCATTTACTTGTTATCATGTTCTCATGACAACATGAGCTCCATGGGGACAGGGACTCTCAAAGAGCAAGCTGGTGACCTCAGTTCCCATGTGATGAGTAGCCTGGCAAGCCCCCTTACACCCCCTCCCCCTGTGAATACCCTGGGATTCCTGGGGAGGAGTCAAAGTGGAGGGCCAGAGAGCCAGGCACAGACATGGTTCAGGCTCTGGGAAGGCACTTGAGCAGGGGGTGATTCATGATTCTCATCCCACACTGTGAGCCTGGAGGTGAGGCTGCATGTTCTTTACATCGTTTAATTCTCACAACTGCCCTGTACAGTACATTACACCATTGCCATTTCCCAGCTGAGAAAGCCCCAGTTCAGAGTTTAGATAACTTGTCCAAAATCACACAGCTAATAGGTGACAAAGCTGCTTCTCTTCTGGGTCCAGTGTCTTTCTTTCCATCCTGCTACACACCCTCCAGGATGCTTGACAGGCTGAGCTTTAGAATGGGGTTTGCAGATATCAGTGGTTGTTATAGCAATGGGGTAGGATGGTGAAGGTGGGCTCCAATGGGTGTCCCAAGCAGGTGTAGACACCAGGACCTCTAGGGTAGGGGAGGACACTTGGGCAGCCATCTTGTCCTGGGAACACTGCTAGTCTGAGGATTACACCAGAGCCGGCCAATGGCCCAAGGCCCAGAGACAAATTCATCCAGATGGAGGGAGAGTCCTGGAACAAAGGGGATTGCTTCATGGTTTAGCTTGGCGCCCCTGTGAACTCAAGGGAGACAGCACATCTAGTAAGCCATCAGTATAACGCCCCTGGTGCTTGTCTGACACATAGTGGGTACTCAATCTCTGGTTGCTATTATTATAGTAAAGACTTAACTTCTTGAAGCAGAAATTGAATTGGAAGCTGTATTTCCTTCTGGGCTGAGACCTGGAGAACTCTTCAGGGCTGTGGGAACCAGATGAAATTTGTTCCTAATGGGGGTTCTGTAGAAGCTCAGCAAGTAGTTCTGTCAGATTAGCAGGCCCAGTGGACACAAGGGAGCAGATGTCTTCCTGAGCCTGGGCCCTGCCATCCCTCATCCCTTGGAAATCAGATTACAAGTAGGGCAGGGCCAGAGAGGAAACTGAAGTAACACAATTACCTGCCGTGGCTTGTCCATCTCAGCCTGGGAGCAGGGTAGGGAGGAGGGGATGGCAGAGGGGCGTCAGAACCTCTCTTAGGAAGTAAGAAACCCAAGGAGGTGGACAGGATGAGGCAGTCCCTGCTGCAAGGCCCCATCTCCACCATCCCACCCTGGGATGAGCTGTTTCATCTACAAGCTGTTCCCATGGGGTGCCCATAACAGAGGCCTGTCTGCTCTTGGAGAGCAGTGCTGTAATTCCTTTTATAGCTATGATGCCATCCATCCTCAGCATGACTCTCCTTAGTGATGGGGTGTTTATTTCCTATCAAGGTCTTCTACTCCATTATTGACTCAAAAGCAACCAACTGTAGCCAAGACCACTGATATCTGGTCTTAGATTTTCTACAGCTAGACATGGAACCTTGGGAGGTCTTTGGCCTCAATTTCCTCATCTGTAAATGAGATTTGCGGCCCTGTGGTAGGTGTTACGTTCACAGTCGCAGGGTCCTTCCACCCTCCATTGTGAGACAAGTTGTGATTTCCAGTGGACTCTGATTTATCATAGCACATCATCCCAAAGCCATGCCCTTGCCATCCTGGCCTCAGGAGTCACTGTGGCCATTACCTGGGCCATGGTGGTCCAAGCAGAGCCACCCCTTTAGTGAGTGTAGGAAGTTCTCTTGCCCATCCGCAGATGGAAATAAGGCAATGTGTTGCTCTGACTGATGATGATGGCTACCTCACTGCCAAGGAAGAAGCCAGCCTGAAACAAAGTAGACATATACAGAGAGCAGAACTGAGAGAACTGTAGAGAAAGAGATAGAGCTCTGATAAATCTTAAGGCCACTCTATCATGGAACTTTTCAATTATGTTGAGAACCAATAAATTCATCATTACTCTCTGCAATTTAAGCTGCATTTTCTGTCATTTGCCACCACCAGTCTCCTAGTGGGCAGATACTTTTTTCAGGCTTAAAAGTGCTGGGATTTCTGACGGGAACTTGGCTTTGCTGTCATTTCCATCTGATGACTGTAGTCCCACCACTCTGTTTTCACAGGAAGGGAGACTAAAATCTCCCACCTAGGTCAGTAAGCGAGGAGGGATAGGAGTTTTCCTGGGCCATAGAGCAGAAGCCCGTGCACAGAAAATGATGCCGAGAAGGAGGAGGAGGAGTTCCACAAACAGCTCAGTCACCGAGCCACTGCATTCCTATTTTCTGCTGCTGCTAGTTTAAGTCAGGTTTCTGTCCCTTGCCCTCAAGATACCTGACTCATACAACCATTCCACCCATCTTTGTTTCTGAGCACCCAGCACTGTGTGTGGCACACAACCAGACTCAAGATTATGACTTATTTCCTGCAATCTGTGCCCTTCTACCAATTTTGCTAAATCCAAGATTGCATTAGTATTTTTGGTTGCCTGTTTAGAGGAGCGGGTTAGGTTTTTGGAAGGCAGATTCAGCAAACATCTACCGAGTACTGTCTGTACATTAGATACAGCTCTAAGTGTTTTCCCATAGATTACTTCGTTTACTGCTCCAAACTGCTCTAGTTAATTTAATGCCCACTTCCCAGGGAAAGAAACAGACTCAGAGAAGTTAAGTATCATTTTTAAGTCACACAGCCAATAGCGGCAAAGCCAGGGAGGGAAGACATGTCTTAGAGTCACACTGGTGATAAACTTGTTAGTGAACAGAACAGCAGAGGCCCTGGATGTCCCTTCCAACTTCCCCTGTGAGAAAACCCTTCGCCTCAGCCCGGCAGTGACCTTCTTCAGGTGGTAGAGGAAGTGGTCTCTGTAGCCGGTCAGTCCTGCCCTGGAGTCAGCTTTGATTCAGTTCGAGGGAGCGTTTGGCCAGTGCTGGGTTTTCAAACTGGAAGGGCCGTGAGGCGAGCGTGCACCATCTAAGGGCAATGGGCGCGCAGGATTATGGTAGGTGAACCTCCCCCAGTTCCCACGTGAAACCCGAAACACAAAGAGGAAGAACCCGAGGGCAACCACATGAATACTCTTCCCCCTTCCGTTTTTCTTTCTAAATGTCTTTACTGAAATATAAATCACATAACATAAAACTTACCTATTTAAAGGGTACAATAGTTTTTGGTATATTTACTGAGTTCTACAACCATCACTACAATCTAAGTTTAGAACATTTTCATCACCCCAGAAGAAACCCCATACCCATTAGCAGTTCCTCCCCATTTCCTCCCAACCCCCTCCACCCAGCCCTAGGCAACCTTAATCTCCTTTGTTTCTTTAGATTTGCCTGTTCTGAACACTTCATATAAATGGAATCATACAATATGTGTGATGTTTTGCAACTGGTTTCTTTCACTTAGCATAATGTTTTCGAAGGTCAGCCACGTTGTAGCATGAATCAGTACTTCATTTCTGTTTATGGTCAAATCATATCTCATTGTATGGATATACCACCTCTTATTTATCCACACATCAGTTGATGGACATTTGGGTTGTTTTCACTTTCTGGGTTTTATGAATGATTCTGCTGTGAACATTTGTGTACAAATTTTTGTGTGGTCCTCTCTCCTCTTGGTTTATGTATGTGTTTAGCTCCATTCCTCCCTCTCCTTTGCCTCCCACACAGATGACAGTTCCAGGGTATGTAATGTGTGGGTCTGTGTGTTTATGATAAATGTGCATTCCTCCTTTGTGTGTGCATACTTAATTTACGTGTGTGGTATCCTGTTGCAGCTCTTACTCTGTTTCAGTTTCTTCATTCAGTACTGTTTTAGGCTCCATCTCTGTTGCCATGAGTACATCTGATCCATTACTAGTGGCTGCTGTGCGGCCCTTGGGGATGTGCTGCTACCATATTTTGCACATCTGTTCCCATTTGGATGAATACTTTATTGCCCCCCCTTCCCTGGCACCACACACAAACCCACAGTGGACATCCTGGTACATTTCGCCTTCAGGACCTGGGTGAGAATGTCTAGAATACATGTGTATGGGTGGATTTCTGGGACACAGAATATGAGCATATACTTACTTTAGTGCCAGAGTGGGAACGGCAGGCTAGAAGATTGGGGATGCAAGGAGATGGAACTGTTTTCATCCATTTTTTCCCACACAGAAATAACAGCCAAAACATACACTTGCCTTTCAGATTTGCAAAGCCTCAGAACACCAGTACTGAGATGCACCGTGCCTATTGAATGAATGATAGAGACAGATCTTTATTTCAGGTTTCTTTTTATTTCATGTCTCATATCATTTTGCTAAATTTCTAGAACACTGCCCATGAAGTGACTTTTCTCTTTATATCCCTCATGGATTAAAATTTTGAAGGACAACTATTGTTTCAAAAACTTTGTTCTTGGGGATGCAGAGATCTTTGACCCTATAATGACCATTTTTGTGTTTTGTTACTCGGGAGGAGGTGCTGGCTCCTAACATCCTGCTCGGCACTCAGGAGCACCAAAAAGGGAAGAAAGGGAGGATTCAAAAGATCAGCTGGGAATCTGTACTTGATTTCAATGACTTTCTAGAGAGAGAAATAAAAACCCTTATAGAACCTGAGAAATTTCTTCCATGGGGGAAATTCTTACATTTTGGGATGGTCACCCATCCCAGCAGGCAGAGCTCGAGGTTAACATATCAGTGTGGGTCTACTGAAGAGGGATGGTTTCCTTTTAAGGGACTCACTCAGAGCTTACCCTGTATCTCTCCATATCTTTTTACACAACAGCAGGGCATCAGCAGAAGTCTTTTGCCAAGAATGTGAAGCCCCTTTTCCTCATTTTGGTTTCCTAGGTTTGGATTTCTCCTAAATGGCTTTTCTTAAAGCGCAGGCCATACTCCTATGGTCAGGCCAGAGCTCTGTCTGGGAAGTCCAGTAAGTCACTGGGAGGGCCTAGAGGGCAGCTGGGAGGGGACACAGTGAATGTGCCTCTTGTTCTTCCGCCTGCTGTCACTTCTTTCCCCTCATCGGCTTCTGGCTTTCAAATTTTAGCTCTGTGGAGTGGTTTCTGTGGCTGGCTTTCTTCAGAAGTATTTAGGACAAAAAGAGAAACCAGCATCTCACAATGCTGAGCTTCATTTCTAGTGCCGCTATCTCATAAATGCCGAGGAAATAGATAAGGTGGAGGAGATGACATCTTTGCAGAAGTTACCAGGACTCCCTACTTCCACTTGTTTTCAGCATTTTGCTTACTACCGGCACCATGGACAGGGCCCCAAAGGTCAGTAGGTCTTGGACCTGAAAGAAGTCATGATTATGAGAATACTAACAGCTCCCTTTAACCAATGCCTACTGCATGTTGGACGTTGTGCCAGGTGCTTTACCTATATCTTTCACTAATCCACACGATAACATCACAAGGTAAGCCTCAGCTCAACTGTGTGTATGAAGAAATTCAGGTTCAGAAGCATTAAGTGACCTAGCCCACATCACAGAGCAGTGAGTTTACCTAAGTCTTTCTGGTTTTACAGAACATATTCTTTCTACTACCCTAGGCTTTCCAGCCCACAAGCCTCTCATTTCTCCCTGACTCACTACTTCTGCTATTCTAAGGCGACTGGGCTGTGACTCAGAGCATCAGGGAAGAAGGTTTCTTGGCACCAGGAAGGGACACAAGGCTCAGGAGACAGTTTGGAATTGGAATAGCTTATTAGTTTCCTTTCTGCTGGGACCAAGGGGAAGCAGCAGCTGGAGAGAAGTAACCAGAAGTGGGCAGGAAGGAGCAAAGGAAGGTCTGATCATGAGAAGGCAGGGTTGGGGCAGAAGCTGCCCCTCACAGAGTGGGGCCTACTGAGTGTCCTCAGGGGAGGAGGATAAACCACAGAAGCAGCCTGGCCAACTGGGCAGCTGGACCTCTTCTAGGTCTTGAAGTCACACCAGGACTGAGAAGAACAAAGTCCCTGTCAATGTGGGTTCAGCAGGTGGCACAGTTGTGCACAGGGCTCAGGTTTTCTGTCCACACCCAACTTTGCAACAACCTGTGCTCCCGAGCCTTTCTGGTGGGGTGGCTAGCAGAGCCCCATAAGAATAGGAGAAAGGAAGGACGACTGGGTCAGGGAATGTGCAAAGACCTGGAGAGAGCCCAGAATGCACTCAGCTTGGGGACACGGAGGGAATAAAGGAGGACCATGGTGCTCACATGATCTGGGAGCTTCACTTAATGGAGCTGGCAGAACGGTGTGTACTGAGCAGATCAGTCTCCCACAATTCTGAGAGTACCGTCCATGGGCTATGGTGTGAATGGCAGCCCTTGGGTTAGGCCCTGCCCAGGCTCCAGAAGCATAGTTGTAGTCCTGCCCTGGGGTGCCTATAGATCATCTTGAAGAGGCTTCCCATTGTTCTAAATTTTGAAGGTGGGAACCCTGGGGCTTGAGCACCATCGAGGAATGGAAGAGACTGTCATATGTTATAAGGCCAGGAGTTTCTGGCAAGGGCTTGGCCAGAGAGCTCCCTCCTTACTGCCAAGGCCTTGTCCCTGGCCCCATAGGCACCCAGGACTGAGGTGGCAGAGTCCTTGATCTATCACTGCATCTGTGATCATAAGAGTCAATCAAAACAGGAAGTCTAAATGATCTTACTGGACACAAACAAGTGGGTCCTCTTGAAGACATAGCTGGGTCTCTTAGGTCTGCTGCTCCAGCAATTCCAGTCTCTTGTAAATTTGACTTCTTTCCAAAGGAGGCATGTTTGCCATTGGTTCTCTGCCTTTTCAGCCTCCCCCACCTTGTCTGGCTCCCTGTTGCCCCTGTTGTCCAGTGCGCCAGCATCTGGATCAGCCCAACCAACCTTTCACTTCCTTCCCTTCTGAGTGGAATCCGAGAACTTGCTTTTTCCTGAATATTTCCTTTCATACATGTTGGCCTGAGAGATGAAGAGGTAAAAGCAGTATAGATATTCAGCAGGCAGTGGGTCCAAACCCCAGCCATCAGGGATAACCTGCTAGGCTTAGGGGGAAGTTAAGTTGTCAGCTGGACCCCAAATTAGGGGAGGGGAGGAAGGAAGTCAGTAGATCAGATGTAGCTGCTGACTGGACTCAACAGGCCTCGTAAGGAATTCACAGAGCACCCTGATTCAGCAGGAGCCTGCCGGGGACATCCTCATGGGTCTCCCCACAGAAGGACAAGCTGGGGGAGTTACTGGATTTCGACACTGGCCTGAGCAGAAAGACAAATTTGCCTTTGTACAAACTCTTACCCCCATAGTTAGCCAGACCTGGAATTGAGGCAAAGTCTACGCCAGCTGTCTCATCTATTGGGGTTGACCAGCCTTCTCCAGGAAGGCTAAACTTGGCAGCCCCTGCCCATGGAATTCCAACCCAGGCAGCTGTTTGAGGATCAAAGTGCAGGAGTTTCCACTGGGCAGGGACATTTAAAATGGTGATGAAGATAAAGAGATCTGAGCTGTAAGCTGCTTCTGACAGCTGGTTTAGGAAAAAGATTTTACCAGGACTCAACAGCCAAGAAGAGCACAGAAATTTGAGCCAATCTTCTTGAGCCTGCAACTGGGCAGATTCCACTTAAAATGTGTTCCTTCCTCTTCTGGTCCTTGGGTGCTTACAACTTGAAAGGTCTCCCATTCTTAAGCCCCTGCATACCTAAAACCTAATGGTCTCAGCTCCCACCCTCTGGTCCCTTTTATCTTTCCTTCAAGTCTTCCAACATGTTTATTGCTTTTCTCTGAAAGTCTTCTGAGGGATTTACTGTTATTTATTGAAACATTAGCATGGCATTCAGCAATCTGGGAGTAGGTACAGTTGCCGAGAGGTACAGGGACAAGTCATGTTAGTCTGAGTGTAAAAATCCTTGCATTGATTTTCTGGGGGTGAGGGTGGTCCAAGCTCAGCTGACCCTGTTTTCCTTTGCACCAGGCTCTTCCATCCCACCTCGCCTCCTTACAGGCTATTTTGCTCCTGCTGCATATTGTAGGAAGAGCCCCCCACCCCCCGAAGTCACACTGGGTGAGGGTGGGGAGATCAAGGTAAGAACCACAGCTAGTGAGGAGAGCACTAGCCTGAGGCCGAGCCAAGTCACTCCGTAGCCTTGGGCTCCTGATCTCTGACATGAGGGGGCTGAACTGGGTGCTAGAACTCACCACCCCCATCACTATCAGGTCAAAATGCTGAAAGAGGCCTGAACTCTTCTCTGCCCTCCCAGTCTCCCCGACACTTGCTCTGGCTTCTCTTCTGGCAGGTGTTTCATTTGAAAAGCTTCACCCCCATTCCCCAAGTATATGTCCATGACCTCTTTCACACCAGCAATTCGAAACCCTGCTCTCTCATGTTCTCTGCCTACCCTCTCCAAGTCCCATGCGTGTGCTCTTGGATCTCTACTCCAGAACTGTCCTGAGATTTCATGGACTGAACTCTGACCCTCTTTCCCCTTGGCCTAGTCAGAATGCTGTTGGCTTTTTTATGGTTTAGCTTCTTGAATTAGATGTTACAGACTTTTTAACACACATACATTCATGAAAAACTCCTGCATGGAAAACTGGTCAAAACTCTGTTGGCATAAACAGAGTATTCCCATGGCTTGCTACTTTCCTAATCAGGGTTGGCCCAATGCCTGATTCAGGAATTTCAGCTCTGAAGGCCAGAATTTTGCAGTTCCAGCTCCTGAGCAGGTCATCACCTGCACCACCATATTAAGCCTACAGTTTAATGAAATCTGCCATTTCTCCCCTAACTGCTACAGACTTGCTGTTGTAAGCAAGGATCTGTGAGGCTGCCGTCAGCCAGGTCTGCCTTTTTGTTTAGCACCCAGCTCTCAGAAACAGCCTTTAGACAGTTGGTTTCCCAAATTGGAGGTGGTGTCCAAGGCCTAAAACTCAGCTTTAGTCAGGTCCACTATAATAGGGATAATTTACTCTTTCTCTGTGGTTTTACATTAGTTTGCTAATAGCAAATTCTTTTGCTGAAGAACTTTCTATGTTCCCTGGAAGACCATTCAAAAAAGACCTCTATGTCATGTGCACATTGACATCAACAAGCGATGGGAGCAGAGACAACATCTGCTAATGATGGCAAGCACTTTAGGTACTGTTAAGCTACATATATACTTAAATGCTCTAATCATGTGCTGAGATACGGACTCTTTCTCAGCACATCATTAGAGGATCATATGAGGAGTCTGAGGCTCTGAGCAGCACACACTTGCCAAGGATCTTGGCTCACCAAATGGTTTTGGTGAACACTACAGGGATGTCTCAGGAGTGAGAACTCATCAGATTGGCATCTAGAGAGCTCATGGAATTGAAGGAATCTAATTTTAGATTTGAGAGGGCCCTCCTTTCACAGTTCCCAGGAGTTTGCGTTATTTACCAAAGGCTCATGCCTTCCATTGAAGAACCGGCATAGAATCTGCTTCTTTTGCTCGTTCAATGTTATTTCCATCCCACCCACAGGTCTCTCTTATGAGGAAAACAAATTAGCCTTAACAATTTAAGGTCTTGAAGAGACTAGAAATGTTAGAGAACATTGACTCAGACATGAAGAGTGAAGAAGGTAACAAAGGGTGGTAGGGGTAGGCTCCAAATATTGTCAGGAATAGTCCAGTAGGGAGATGTTACTCTACAAAAACCTATGCTAATCACCAACAACCACACACTCACCTGTTTCAGGTGCATGTTTAAGTGTGCTTGTGTTTAGATCATCTTTCCATGGAATTTATGCATTCTAGCAAAGAGAACATCTCCCAAACCAACCCTGCACTTTTGATGACTTCCATTATAAGTTCAGGATTTTACTTGGGGATTTTGGAGAAACATGATGGCTATTCCACAGCATGTTCAATACTAGTCCTGTGGACTCACAGTTTGAACTCAGCATCTCATTTCTTCCATTGCAGAGTCCTCCTAATACCGCCTCCTCCCCAAGTATCTTCCCTCCCAGCTTCCCTAGACCACAAGAATGCCTCTCATGCCTAAGGATCCTGGGTTGGCACCCAGGTATCTTAGCGTTTTATTGCCTTTCTCTGGCCTCGGCAGGAGTATTAACAAAGCCTGACAGAGGGAGACTTGTAAGCTAGTATTCTGTACATCAGCTGAATATTCCATTAGCTCATGGCTTTGTGCTCAGAAAGGAGTCATTTCCCAACTTCAGTATCTGAAATTACTACATATACTTAGAATGTGACTGCCTTGTAGATAAGCAGTAAGACCCTTCTGCCCAGTGCATGGAAACCCTGTACAGTGAATGGAATTGGGCAACTCCTGTTTATCCCCGGCCATGTAGTACTGGCCTCAGTGAAGTTTATCTTTGCCTCTAAGCCTCCATTTGAGAAGCACCTTACCACCTTTGTACTGACAGAGAAATACAATTAGGGTACAGATGGCTCAAGTTTTTGTTTCACATTCATGTTTCCTCTGGTCCATGTGGGAAGCACTGTTCTTTTTAAGAAATCCAAAATTACTTCTAAGCCACCTGAATTCATGTTATTTCATTCCACTTAAGTGCTTGAAGACAAATGAGTACTTAAACTGAAATATCCTGACAGAACCACACAGCTTGTCCAAAGCCATTATCCTGCTGCTCTGGGCAAGTCTGGACCCACCGAGCCTTACTTCACCTTAGTGTCTCAGCCTTGGCACACTGCCTTATTAGGTCATGAGGGATGGACACCCTTCCTGTGGAAATATCTATTTTCCTCCTAAGAGTCTTGGTTGGCAAGAATTTTTCAGTTAACTCAAGGAGGCAGCTTTATAGGCAGGATAAATAAGCTTTTCTTTTTAAGAGAAAGTTTGCAATGCAGCCTGGGACGGGGCCAGAAAGCAATTTGCTATTTGGAACCATTAGAAAATATAATTTCTTTTGAGGTTTTTAGTAATGTTACTTCACTATATCACTGCCTCAGTGCCAACTAATTAAAGTGTCATTGTCCTGAGTTGTCCAAACCTGGTTAAAGGGGGAAAGTTAACACCTCCTCTTACCCTGTATTTTGTTGTCTAGATGTATACTTTGTCCCAATACCTAGAAGTGACAATGACCATTGGCATGGATGTGGAGTACCAGTTTTTCTTCTAGTCTTCAGTGTCGCTTTCAATCAAGTTTCCAACTAGGCAAGAATTAAAATAGAAAAGAAATGAAGAAGGAGAGATGTCTAAGCAACCAAGTCTTCCTGGAAGAGAAGAGGAAGCCATGAGAAGTGAATAATAGGTTTATTTGCATATACACAAGAGAAGAGCTAGTGTTGCTGGGAGAGGTGGGGCTCGTGAGGAGATAAGGCTTCAACAGAGAGAGGTGCCTTGACAAACAAGGGCCTCCCAGCTTAGTAAATCAAGCACAGTTGTAACCTTCGTTTGCTCCAAGCCAACTACTCATTTAACTCATTTACCTGCTGTCCTAGAGACAGACACAGGAATCACAAAACCATGTGGAAAATAAAGTGGGAACATTTTATATATCTGGACCAGCCACTTAAAATTTTATGTACAGGATGCAGAAAAAAAAATAGGCACTTTCACACAGTTTTTTTTTACCTAATCAGTGCCATCTATCCTGCTAGTCAAATACCTGTCACAGGAAATTGGGGAAATAAATGTGCCTCCAAAATTGGGGCCTCAGTTCTACAAGGGTTTAGGCAAAGGAACTGTGAAGTGGCTACAGAGATAAGTATTTCTCAGCCTGCTCCTGTGGGTACTCTGTGACGCCTATCAACCTGGCAAATTGTACCTGGGGTGCTGGGAAGAGTCTCCCCCAAGGATAGAAAGCATCCTTGCTAAAAAAAAAAAATCTTTCTTGAATACTAAAGTTGAACCAGAATGAACTTTGACTTCTGAGTACCCAAGTAAGATTTAGGCTTTTAACATGACAAAGCAAAGTTCTACATTTGGGAACAGTAACTACCAAATGGCTAGTTCTCAAAGGAACTTTAATTACTTCTTTTTCTCCAGGAAGATATGTGGATATGTGGACTGCCCTTAGAGAAGTCAGAAGAGGCTACCTAATGACTGGATTAAATAAAACAAAAAGCTTGTTTATACTGACTGGGAAGGGGAAGAGAAACACACACTGAATGATTGTATCTTTTTTTTTTTGAATATAAAGGATTAAAAAATTCCAATTTAATAAATTTTGGGAAAGCAAATGTAAAATAACTTGGGCTTATAAAACCAGAATTTACAATTAACTGAGTAATAGTCAAAGACAAATCATAGAACCATTTTGATTACAAAACCAAAGTACTTCTAATGGTCACAGAATCACTTTCCCATCCCCCAGTGAGATTATTGTTGTTAAATTGTAAGCGTCCCCACTGCTAATCACACTCCTTCATCTCCTTCTAAGACAGTGTTTTCATGCCCAAGTCACATCACACATACCAGATACATCTTTCCTTTCAAAAACTTAGCAAGATGATGTCTCCTTTTGGCTTAGATCAATAACCTTCCTTGTATAAATAACACCCCCTTCCTCAAGTGCCTAAACTCATCCAAGTCTTCATGCCCCATAGGTTGTCTCCCCTCAGTCTCAGTTCTGGTAGGACAGGTCCTCCTCAAAAAGGAACACTGGGTCAATGAGGATGCACCAGTCACACATTAGGGCCTCTCTATGCCAGTGCCACCAGCTAGGCTCCTAGCTGTCTAGCACCTTTGCGCCCAAGAACATTATAGTGCTCTCTTCTCCCTCTCTCTCTTCCTCTTTTCTTGCCCGTATTATACTGCCTTTCCATGACATGTATCCAACAAGTTATCTGGTCATTCTAGGTCTTCCTGCCTTGCATAACCCTCACTGAGAACCAAATGACTGTTCCTACCACTGCCATGCTGAAAATCTTTTGGGTCTTTTCCCCTCTCAATTTTTATATACCTCAAAGAAACAGAGTCCCTTCTAGGAGCCAGGAGTTAAACCAGTGACTCCTCTCTCCCCACCCTCTGCCTCCGAAGAGACCAACTCAAGAGTCTGTTACTTCAAGATGCCTACTGCTCTGCAAGATACAGTCAGAACACCACAGCCTATGTCAGGTGCCAGTCTACGGGAAGATGCTAGTTCCATCAATTCTGACCAATCACTGTGCATTGAATTAAATGAATAAAGTATGACACTCTTTTTTTTACTACACTTCTTCATTAACACACCTATTACATCCACTTTAGTAGTCTGAGCACAAAGTTCTTATAAGCTATTTTTTCCCTCTTTTTTTAATATGCCTAGAAGCCATCCTATGGGGCCAAAGAAGTGCCATTTGGCCTTTTGCGTCCATTTCAGCAACTAGCACCTAACTGGTTAAAGTGTTACCCACTAGTTTTATTTTATGGCCTCCATACAGTATGTGCTGCAGTATCGGTGAAACTTATCAGGGACCTATGCTCTTTTGCATCTGATCTTAAGTGCTAACTTTTCACTGGCATTAAAAATGCTCCACTTTTAGTATTTCTACATTAAATGCTCATTGAAAAAATGACATGAAAAGAAAGCATGGAAGATTTAAGAACGGACCCATACTTTCCTTTCCAGCACAGCTGATGGGCTGAAGGCCTGTTTCCATTCTCCTCCCCACTCTTTCAGCACAAAGCCACAACTTACTGGCAGCACAACCTGATACAGCAGGAATGCATCGTTAAGACCAGAACACCTATGGCATGTAAACAAGGTGAGATGGCAAAAAATACAGACCCATAGATCCTTTCTGATAGAGTACTAACAGTCTCTGAGACAATGAGCCGGCCTGTGCCAGTGCGCACACACGAAAAGTCAAATGGCTCAACAAGGATTTGCTCTAATAGAATCTGCACAGGTATGCTCTGCTCAATTCTCACTAGAAAGGAGTCACTTGGATTTTTTTTTTCCTTTTCCTTACACAGCACAAGCCGAACGGGCAGTTAAATATTCAGACCCACTGTTGAATAGAAGGGAGCAGCATCAGACACAAAATTTCAGGCCCTGGTTTTATGTGCCTTTAATACTTTTTTTCATTTCCTCTGTGTTCACTAAACAGGATTAAAATTTTTTTTTGTAAAGCTACTTTCCATAGCTTTTTGATTTCCCTTTGTATTTATCATGTTTTTAATTTCTTCTCTGAAGAGGAATTCTCTGAATCTGTATCTTCCAATTCAACTCGGTGCCTTTTGAGACCACTATGGCCATGAACAGCCCTGCTGCTGTCTGTGTCTGGGGGGTCAGTGGGGTCCTCTCTTGTTCCAGCACCGGGGGCCTCACAGGCCATTTCAGACCCACAACAATCTTTGTGTAGGAGTGTCCCTGTCAAGGGCAAATTATCATGGTCAGTGTCCAAATGTCCTGGAGAAGAATAGGCCACTGCCTCTAGCTCCCCAAAGTTTGGCCCGTTGTTGTGGGGGTGGGAGGCCCAGGGGTGTAAGCGCCCATTGTTGTGGTTGGCACAGATGGTTTCGAGGCTCCTCTCCTCACTGTCATCAGACTGGGTCCGGGGACAGCTGCCAGACCCACTGCTGAGAGAGGAGCCAGATGCCTTGGGGACGGGAGGAGAGGGAGGCTCCTCTGCTCGGCTGCTCAGGGCCTTGCTCAGGGCCTTCCCATTGAGCTTCTTGGTTTCAAAAGAGTGTTCTACAGAGCCACCATTGTTGGTGTCCTGAGAGGTGTCCTCTGGCGCCTCTGCCCAAGGGTGGCTGCTGTGTTCATGGCCTGGGCCACTGCTGGGATTTCTGGCAGAAGTCCCTTCTTTAAAAGTGTCCTTGCTGCGGCCTTCAGGAGGCAGGTCCTGGTTTCTCTGGGCCATGGCCATGTTTAGACAGGCTTCCTTACTAGAAGAAGGGATTGGGCTGTCTTTGTGACTGGTTCCTGCTCTCCCTTCATCTGCTTCCCCAGACACAAGGGAGCTCTCTCCATCTTTGTTATTTGAGTAGGAGATATAGGAGTAGCGGAGCCACTTGTAAGCTTTATAAATCTTTCGTTCAACTGACTCTTTCTCAGAAGTTGGCGATGCCCGGCTTGGCTGAATCTCCAGAGTGGACGTGCTCCGCTCGGGGGAGGAGGCGGGGGAGGAGGAAAGGTCATCCACTTTGATCTGGGGGTAATCATAGTTGTCTTCTCCAATGTAGGTGTTGGCTGGCTTGGTCGGGGCGCTGGGCCTCTCCTCTCGCAGCGTCTTCTGTCGGCGCCGCATGGCATTCCGTTGCCGGGTGGACACTCGGCGTTCGTTCAGCTCCTCCTCCTCGGAACTACTGGAGCTGCTAGAGCTGCTGGACTCATCTTCAGGGCTAGGAGACCGCGGCCGGGGAAAAAGATCTGTGTCCAGTTCAACTTCACAGGCGTTCTCTTCAGAATCGGACTCATTGGAAAGGGCCAGGAGGCGTTTGTCCTGGTAACGCCGCAGAGCAGAGAGGCGCTGCTGGCGAGTGGCTGCATCCTCGCACGTGGGCGGCGGTGGTGTTGAAGCTACTGCGTTTGTGGTAGTGACCCGCAGGGGCCCCAGGTGGAAGGCGCTGTCAGCAGACTCGTCCACTGTGGGCAGAGGGGAGTGGGGCGGCGAGGCGGAGGACTCTGAGTCGGTGTAGCCTGAGCGCTCGCTGACCCCTGCGTGCAGCTGGAGGATAGTGCTCTCACTAAGGTCGCTGTCTGAGTCAGAGCTCCAGCCCTCGATCTCGCGGCGCACCAAGGAGTCAAAGAAGGCCATCATCCGGGGGTCTTCTTGCACAGACTGGTTGGCATAGTCATGTGACAGGCCGCTACCACTATTCAGCACAAGGCTGATATACTCCTCGTGGGTATAGAGGCAGCGGGAATCGTCCTCAATGCGACCGTCCAAGTCTCCAGTACATCCTGGCTGCTTGTAAGGGCTCCAGATCTGCACAGAAGGCGAAAACAAAACCAAGGAGGGCTGGTTGGAAAGGATTCTAAAGCTGGCAGTGACAGAGAACACCAAGGCAGAGCTTCCCAAGACCCTCCCTGTTATTTAGCCAGGGCTTGCTAACCAACTTAAAAAAAAATCTTTACCAGAATGGATTCTGTGGGCCATATAGGAAAACCGAGGCTTCTGGAGTCAGATATGGGAAAAAGCATGGTGTCCGACATACCATAGCCTAGTGTTAGGAAACCTAAGTCCTGTTTCTAGGCCCAGGATAATCACAACCACTCCACCTCTTTAGCTTCCCCTATTAGTAGCCTGGAAATTACTATAACCTTTGTAATCTCAGAGAATTGAGGATGACTTGAAGATTGCCCAATGTGTTCAAAATCTTCAGAAGACTGAAGCTGTGCACAGAGAGACACCACTTTTCCAAAGTGAAAACAGACCCAGCAGTCAGTCCTCTGTGACAGTTAGTGTTTCAGCCTATAACTCCACTTCTCCCAACTACAACATTTCTATTTTTAACTAATGGGAATTGCTTACTGGAGCTTGATAAGAATAGCCAACTGCCTACACTGCAGTTCCCTCTTGGACACGCAGGCATCAGTTACCCAGGAAACTGGGTTTTCTTAACTAGGGAGCTGTTGGCTTGCTTCCCAAGCTGCAAGAATAGGTAGGACACACACCCCAAGACTGCAGCCCATCCCTTAACACCCCTCCACCCCATGGTCAGAGATGTGCACTCAAAGCCCAAAGGTGGGAGAACTAGGATTCAAACTCAGGTCTGTCTGAATGCAAAGGCCCATCTCTACAAATTGAGTAAGTTATGCAAAAATCAAGTTCAAGGTAATTAAGCTGTCACTGCAAATGAGGACAATTAGCTTCACTTGACTGCCAGACTGGTCCACAAAGCAGCACAGAAAAGCTCAGTTACATCAGCTGGTAGCCATGGCAACTCAGATGAAATTCCAGGTGATTTTCTTGCTTAACAGGCTGGTGCCTATCTTTAGATGGTACCCAACCCAGAAAAGAGTGGCTCCTCGATCCCTATCCTCTATCAAGACAATGGCTTTGTTTCCTCAAAGCTATCCAAGGGCAAGTTTACTTCTTTGTGAGCACTTTCCTAAGGCCTGTTTTGGCTATGCTTTACTTGGACTCTTGTGAGGTAGCATCTCTTTGGAGGGTCCCCAGTCTGAGAGGGGCTGAAGAAACCTTCTGGATAGCGCTCTCCACCAATTCCCAACTCAGATTCACTCCTCCTTTAACTTTGTTCCCTGTGACCAGCTCATGTGTTCTTCCCTCTCCAGCATCACAATCTCACCTGGGAAGTTTTAAGGCAGTGGTTCTCGCACTTTGGAGTGGGCAAGAATCACTTGAACAATAATTACAATGTTGCCTTCTGAGCCAACTCTTAGAGATTCTGATACAGTAAGTCATGGGTAGGAACCAGGGTTCTGTATTTTTAACGAGCACTCAAGGGGTGATTAAATGTGGGGGCCAACTTTTAAGAAACACTGGAATATAGTCAGCATAAAATAAGTAGGAGAAAATAAAGGATTTGTCTGAAGAGATTCTCAAATTCTTTGTGAGACCCAGTGTTTGGGAAACATTTAGACACTGTCTTCAGCAATGGGACCAAACTATAAATGACTGTCTCTGCAAACAGATGTCCAAGAGAATAAAATTTTGGTGGTTTAGAAAGGAAACTGGAGAGTCCAAAAGGCAAAAGCCCTTAGGACATTTATGCATTTTATTCTATATTCTGGGCCAAATCTCTTACTTCCCCAGTTTAAAAATGGTAAAATGTTACTACCCATGTGATCTAATATGAAGATAAATCTGTATGTGCTTCACAGAAACTCAGAATTTGTTAACAGCAATACAAAATATTAATAGTGAGATGCTAGCCCAACTGTCAAGCCAGTCTCTAGGTTCTCATCTACCACCCAGCCCCCTGTGTTTTCACTTCAGGAATGAGTGCCATAACCCTGAAAGCCAGCTTTTGTTTGGGCTCTGGAATACATTAAGCCGAGGTAACTTTCATTCCTGAAGCTTGAAGTAATGGAACAAAAGGCTGGATCAGGGGGCGGGAGACTTGAGTATGGGTTCCCACTCAGCTCCTATTAGCTGGTGACCTTGGGTGAAGCTCAACAGTGAATCAGATGAGTGTCATCCAATCCTGAGGTTCAGAGCAGAACAAAATCCCCATCCCAGACAGCTGGTCTTCAGTCCTTGATGGACTTGTAGCACAGGGCTGCAGAAGCAGAGAACAACAGGTAGGTGCCCCAGCCCCATAATTTCATGTGGCCTTGGGCTAAGGACTTCACCCATGAAAGCCACTTTCTCATCTGTGGTAATGAGAATGATGAAATGACATAACCTACACCCAAGCACCAATAAATGTGCTGTGTTTTCTTCCCTTGGCAGATGATTACCTCAACCAGAAAGTTTTAGACTCATCCTCAAAGAGACTTTTGAACACCAGAAATACTATCCCTATTAACTTGGTCCTCATCCTTATAACATCAATTTCAAACATTTGTGAAATTCTTTCTTTACACTGAAAGTCAACAACTCAGAAGTGAGGCCATGAAAACACAACTTCCTGTTACATGTTAACTGTTGCTAGACATGCCTCCTTTGGGGCCAAGGTTCATGAGAAAAGGAGGGATGAGCACATTTCTCTCCAAGCTCAGTTAAAAGTTTGGCTCAAGAGGCTGCTGAGGAAAAGGATGCAGTTTAATTCTTATTCAAACATCATCAAAATGGAAAGCAATTAAGTAACAGGTGTTCTGATCTACCCAGGTGATCATGACATGCTTGATGAGGCAGCTCTAAGCCCTCTTCTCTCCTTGTACTATTATACTAAATTGAGAAATTTGTCCATCTACCAAAAAGCAGAAAACAAAACCAAAAAACAAACTACCCAGATAGGGACCTAAATTGCTATTCATGGTTTCTCCACACTCTCCAATCTGGCTTCCAAGACCCTCTGGGCCCTCCTATGGCCTAACTTTCTGGACTTGTATCTTAGTCCTCTCCTTTCTTGTGCTCTTCACCTTGGCCAAACACGATTACTTTCTGAACAGGTCCCACAGTTGGCTACTTCTGAGCATTTATTTATAAGCACAATGCATGGAATATAGCAGACGATCAACAGATATTTGTTGGTTCAATTAAATAATTAAATATCCATTCCATCAACTTAAAAAACGTTCTTCCTAGCTTACTCCTGCCTTTTGCAGTCTTTATACTTCAAAATCTAGTTCACATAGTACCTACAGTGAGATCACCGCAGACTGGAAACCACCTTTCACTCCTCCCACAGCACTTCATTTCTATCTCTCATGTACCTACTGCATTTTTCTTTATATTTATTTTTCGTCTCGCCTACTGGATCATCAATTCCTAGGGGGCCTGTGTTACTGTTCTTTACCTTTGTGTTCCCCACAGGGCCTAGCACAAATGGCACACAATAGGTGTATTATAAGCAGGGATGAATAAATAATCTTGGTCTTTGAGAAAAAAACGTCAGCATTTCCCCCATGTTGCCCCCTCTTATGCTTAACTACTAAATGAATCCCCTCTTTTACGAAGTGTAGGCATTCAGGAGAATAGAAGACCTGTTATAGGTGAAAAGAAGCTGGCCTTGACAACAGAGACTCTTCTCCTCTAGGCTAGAAAGGCAGGGGTAAAGGACAAGACAAGGAGAAGACGGAGTGAAGGTGAGAAAGACGTGGACAGAGAAAAGTATGTGGACTGAGAAGATCAGTATGAGCCACTGATCTTCTCAGAAATAGCAAATGGGAAGGTGACTTTTATTAAAATCATCAGAAATTGTCAGGCACAGTAATTCACAAGGCACTCCTGGGTGGCAAGTCACTGTTCATGTCCTCATTTGACAGATGGTAGACAGACTCAAAGATACCAACCGTACTGACTTAAGAGTTTAAATGGCTAAACATGCCTCCTGGTGTGGCAGGGTTCAGACCCCACTGGAACTTCGAAGGAGTGAGTATGCATCACAGTTCAGTCCGGATAAGCTCACAGAGAAAACAGTTTCTTCTCTTTTTCCTCTGAGAACTTGGCTAGTTTCCAACCTATGACCTTGGGGGTAAGGACTCCAGATGACTGAACAGTAATTGGGGAGACTTAGCACAGAAGCATCCCTGAGTGCACAGCCAAGGAGGATTCTCTCTTCTAAAGGAGGTACCCCAGCAGAGCTCTCTGAGGAAGAGAATGATGGCCACAGGCCTAGACAGCACATGCTCCTGTTCCAACCCATTACCAGCAGGCCAAAGGCGAAGAAAGCAATGCAAGGGGCAGGGTGTACACTGGGAAAACAAAGCACATCCGAGCTTTACCACTATTTAGCTGTGCAATTAACCCCAGACAGTTAATTTATAATTTAAATCACATCATCTGTAAAAAGAAAAAGTCAGTAAAAATCACCTAGAAGTCCTGTAGCCTTTTGGGAAATGTGTGCAATGATGAACAGTAGCCCTGATTTACAGGACCAATAAAACCTAAACAAAGGAAGCTGGAACAAAGACAAATAAAAATACTGACCCATACTCCATTACATTTCTGATAGCTTCCTTTGCCTCAGAAGCAACTTGATTTAACTCTGGGTAGCCTTTTTCTTTTCTTAAGAACAAAAGAAAATGAAAACTCCCAAATCATCATAAACCACTTTTTACTTTTTCCCTGAAACTACCCTCAGATTTTCAATGTCATTTTAGGAAAAAATGAGGGTTTGGGAGGGAATACCATCTATTCTTCTTTAAAAGTCAAGTTACACATGAGCTTCAAGAATTCATCATTTACCCTGAACCCTCATTTTCTCAGATGCGGAAAAGAGTTACCAGCAACTAGAATGTAAATCATGGGCAGTGGGCCATCCTCCCATGGACCCAGGCCAGGCTGAGTCTCAGTTGCAGGCTCTTAATATACTGAGGGTTAATTCATTCAGCTGACGGGCAATTGGTGCAAATGTTCAGCCTCAGTCACAACCATATGCAGTGGTTTTGGTATGTTCTGAGACAATCTAGCTATGGTTCTGGTAGTCACTTAGTTGTATCTGTGCTGTATTAGGACAGCAATTAATGCAAAGTGCACACTGAGTAACTGAGGAGATAGTGGCTTCCTAACCTCCAGATGAGGTTTAGAAAGCAGAATTCATTAGACTTAAGATCAAAGGTCACTGGAAACACAGTGACATACAGGTAGTGCCTAGTTTCAAAGTCTAGTAACTATTTTTAAAAATGGTTCTGAAAGGAGAGTTTTGAACCACTTTTTTAAATATTAGTTTTTCAATATTTTATGTCAAAATAATTGATGAATTTGATAGACCTTTAGAATGTTTAGGTATGAGGTCCTACATACATTGTTCTAGTTTCTTCCCATTATGAAGTGTATAATTTCCATAAAAGGACAGAAGGGGAAGATGCCTCACCTTGATAATCTTTTCTACACCAGAAGAGCAGATCATGTAGGTGTGGGGGTTAAATCGGACCTGGTTAACAATAGACCGATGCCCTTTCAGGACCATGAAGGCTCCGTTGACCACCCTACCAATGCCACCTGGGAAGACAGAAGGAAACACAAATCAAATGATGAAATGGATGAAAGTAAACAGGTTCCAGTAATGGCAGACAAACAGTTCTGAACTGGAGCTGAGATTTTTTATTAATTATACCACCATCAGGATGCTTAATCTTACAGATAAAGTTGCTATGGAAAAGAGGGAAGATGAAATATTTTCTCAGCATATGTGCTCTTACCAAGAGCCTTTATTTAGCCTTGTAAGCATTGCCCACGCCCACCCACTGCAATTCCATTGTCAATGAAGCCACAGACACTTAAAACATTTCTCAAGTTTTTGATCCCCAAGATAGAATCCAAGTGTTACCTTAGAAAAGACCAGTCATGAGCAAACTGAGACTGAACTGCTTGGGAACAGTTAGGCAGCTGAATCAAGGGCACGTAGAACCAGAAGCATATGATTACCTAAATGCACAAAAACATCTCTAATCCATTTACCCTCGATTTCTATGAAAATAGTAAACAAAACAAACCTACAAACACCACTGGGAAAATCATGAGGAAAATCCCTTTTTTTTACACTGAAAGCAGGGAGAGCTAAGGATAGAGAAAGGAAATTGGGGTCACTTTCAAAATACACAGAGCTCAAGTACGGAGAATCTGAATCAGAGAGTGTGGGCCTTAAAGACACCATGCATAGATTAAAATCAAGAGGCCAGTGATAGAAAGCTGTATTTTAAGGACGATACTGTAGGTTTTCTTCTTCAATGACTGAGAATACTACCAAAGGCCTGGTACTTATAACACAGATGAAGATGTCATCATTTATGCACTTGGGATAATCTCGAAGGTTCAGTTTCACTTGTAAGGGCATCACACCCACACAGAATACATACACCCAAGTTCGGAACAAGGCTGCTTCTGAGCAACCATCAACAGCTCAGTACACACAGGCCAACCTATGCCCCTGGCCAACTGGCAAGATGTGATGAATTCAGATACAAACAAATGAGTGTTCATTCATCTAAGCTTGAATACCTTCTTCGTCTCTATCAGGAGCATGGCACCACTAGGACACAAAGTACCGGCTCCACATGGCTCCAGCCCACTCTCAAATTTACCCTGTTCAAACATTCATTCCCAACATTTCTAGTCTCAGCATCTGGAGGGAAAATGACTAGAACATCCCCTCTCCAGAAATAATCTGGTTCTGGAGAAAGTATCTTCTGCTTTTCGCCTCTTGATACAACTCTTTTGCCTCAGAGAAGATATCTGTCTTTATTGCCATGCACTTATCTTTTACCTGACAGTTAGAGGTTTCAGTCTGCTCCTTGGTGGTGCCAACTTAGCTAGCACTAGGGGCTTGCTCTACCTGACAGGTGAAAAAGATGTCCTTTGCCTAATTTTTCACCCATATTTTACATTATTAATATTTGAATTATTCAGGGGTAGATAATACATTTAAAGTTATTCATATCTCAGCCCATCATCACCAAGTTTGTTAACAAACCATAAAGGAAAAGAGTGACTAGGGCATAAGACTAGTATAATTTCATGGAGAAAAAGGATCAGGAAAAGTTAAGCACTTAAGCAGGCTGCTACAGTGGAAAACCCTAGGCAGTCTGAGTGCACTGGGTTCCTAGAGTGGCATGGGAGCAGGGGAAGGTAACCCGAGCCTAGTCAAAATAAAACTAAAAGAGAGAATTAAGGGAAAGGGATCCATGGGAATCTAAAACAGTTGTTTCAACACAAAGCTCTCACCACCTCCAACAAGTTCCTTCACATCTATTTCTCCTCTTTATAAGGCTGATTCAACAAGTAACATTCTTGCTCATGTTTCTCTACTCATGGCTCTCCTCTGAATTCTGCCTTTCCAACACTCTGCTCTTACCTGTGCCCACACTGGGATGGACACCAGCAAATAAACTTTTGATTAAACCTAGTACTAATCCCTTGTTTAACCCCACTGCCTCCAAGAAGAGTAATCTAAGTCACTTCCAAGTCTTACAGCTAGTAAATGGCAAAGCCAGGGTTTGAACCAAAGCCTGTTTAGCTATCATACTTAATATCCTTTCCACCATAATGGTGGCCTTTAAGAGATCAAAGAGTTAAAATAGGGATGGAGTCAGAAGCTCAAAACTGATTTCTATCTCTTTCTGGAAGTTATATAAGTTGGTTTTAAGTTTTAAATTTAGAAAGGGGGAAAGAAGAGACTCAATCCAATGGTATCCTGAGTGCAAGCTCTATAGTATTACCACAGGACATTTCATCACATAGCCAACACCAAATAGTCCATGAGAGTAGAACTGGATCTCTTGCATACCTAGAATGTGGGGTTAACGCCCAAACTAAAGCAGGTACTCAGTAGGCACTTACTGTATGGACAGTGATTCAGGAGAGGACAATTCTAGAGTTAAGTGCCACCAAAGGAGGACAGAGTCTCAGGTCTTAAAGAATCATCTACCATAGATCTAAAGTTTATCAACCAAACCAATCTTTCTGTCAGAGATTACTTGGAATACAATTAAAATGGCTTTCAGATCTAAATAACTGAAAGGTGTCAATGTCTGTAAATTTAGACCATGGAAAAACTGTTTCTACTGCTCTTTCATACCTCATCCTTAAGCTGTCATTTGCTTATACATTCTGTACAAATCAATGGTCATTTCCCTGGGCCACTGCTCTGCTCTGGCCGGGTCAGCCAAACATGGCACCACTTTGTAGGTTTCTTTTATAAGGCCGAAGTTCCCATAGCTCCATCTTACCTTTGGTTCAGAGAGGATGCTAGGGAGATGGGAAAGGCTATCAATCACCTTGTCTATTCACTGCAATACCTCAGAAAAGAAAATAAGTGGGTCATTTTCTAAGATTCCAGCATCAGTGACTCACTCACTACCTTAGGAGGATCCCAGGAAACAGACTGGACTCAGAGAAAATACCTTGCTCAGCACCCTGATAATAACCTTTTGAAAATGCCAAGGCCAAATGTCCCCCAAGAGAAGATAAGGGGCTAAGCCCATAGATACTTGTTTCATTCCCCTTCCTTACCTATGCCCCTCTTTTCACAACATGCAGCCACAGATATGTCCCCTCAGGTCTCTCAAGGCTCACTCCCATTTCTCACCAACTTAAGTTACCAACTTCAGTTTCTTGTCAATTTCATTCACTTAAACAAAGTCTTCCGAGCATGACTGTGCTTTCTACTCAAAAGCTAAAACCAACCTGGTCAAGATTTCTAGATACTCTGGTCTAACAGAATTTATCATTCTGGGAAGTTGGTCTTTAATGGCACTTGGGGCTACAGAACAGGATACTTAAGTATTTTGTACTGAAGTAAATCCCAAATCTGCCTGGATAAAATACCAGATTAATTTTGTCTTGGACTGACATGATTTCCCCACTTCCTAGTAACCCATTAATTAACGGGTAGGACAAACACTTCTGTGAGAATGAGAAGGAGAAACAATGGATAACTCGGAGATTAGGGAGGGGGAAGTGTGAAAGGAGTAGTGAGGAACCAGAAACAGGGACCAGATGACTGGAAGGGGCTGATGGAGGCCAAGAAATTAAGACAATAGAAGATAAATTTGCATTTCCAGGCAATAGAGAATTGGCCCTCACAAAGATGGCAAATTTTCTTGATCTTCCAAGCTTTGTATTTTGACACATCCAAGACAGGAAGAACAGAGTTGGACATTTAAGAATTTAACAAATGATTGTTAAATCGAAATTAGTGGAGAACGCTGTCAAGAGTGGTATTAAAAAGTTCAATATGCAGGTGAAAAAGACAGATTATGGTACAGGAAATGCTTTAAACATTTCATGGGAGAACCTTATCTGATAACTCTAGATGGGGCTATCATACAAATTCCTGCAGAAAGTAGTGAAAGTCAAGATGTGAGCAAATACATGGAGTGGTACTACTCTGTAGGGGGAGAGAGAAGGTGAAAAATCAGGCAATAGTGGCTATTCAAATGATACAGAGGACATCAAATCTCTGTACCTAGTCCTCCCCTAAAGCAATAAGACTTGGACTTTGTGATATCCATCAAAGGATCCAATGGTTTAATTCAATACTCATCCTACTCATCTTATTTGACCTATCCGCAAGGTTGACATGGTTGCCTCCAGTTTGATACGCTTTCTTCACTGCCTTCCTAGGATCACCATCTCTTGGTTTTCCTGCTACCTCGCTTGTCTCTCCTTGATTTCCTTTTTGGCTCCTCTCTGAGACTTAACTTTGAAATGCCTTAGGGCTCAGTCTTTGGTGCCCTTCTCTCAACTAGCTATATTTACTCACTTAGTGATTTCAACCATCTTGTGGCTTTAAATACTACCTTTATGCCATCAAAACCCAGATTTTTACCTCTAATTCTGATCTTTCTCTTGAAATCTAGGCTTCTATACCTCTATATCCAAAATGTCTGTTCAACATCTCTACCTGGATATTTTAAGAGACATCTCAAACTCTACATGCTCCCCTCTTACCCCAATCTAATGTATCAGGAAATTCTGATGGTTTTACCTTCAAAATATATTTAGACTCCAACTTTATTACTTTGGTTCAAGCCACCATCACCATTCACCTGTTATTATGTGAGACTCCTACTAGTGCTCCTCTCTTCTATCCTTGGCAGCCCCATTCCACCATCTATCCTCAACTCAGCAGCCAGAGCTATGCTGTTTAAAATAAGTCAGATTAGTCACTCCTCTGCTCAAAATTCTCTAATGGCTCCTCATTTCACTCACAGTGACAACCTACATGACTGAATGCCCCTGTGCTCCACTTACCTCTGTGACTTCAACTCCTACTGTTTGCCCACTCCCTCCCACAGCTTCAACTCACTGATTTCCTTGCTGTTTCTCAACACCAGGCAGATCCTCACTTCAGAATCTTCCCATTGGTTTTACCTGAAATGCTCTTCCCCCAGATTTCTGCCTGGCTAATGCCTCACCACTTTGAGGTTTTGCTCAAATGTGACCTCAATGAGGCCTACACTGAACACCCTATCTAAAATTGCCATTCCCTACTCCCCCAATACCCTTCCCCATCTCCCCTACTCTGCTCAACCTTTTCTTTTCCATAGCACCTCTAACCTTTTAAATACATTGTATCATTTACTGTGTCTATTGTTCATTGTCTGTTTCCCCCACTAGAATACAAGCTCCCTAATGGTGGCGGGCTCCTTTGTTCCTTTCAAGTATCCTAAGCCTAGAAGAATGCCTTGTACAAAGTAGTTTTTCAATAAATATTGAAGGAATGAATGAAAAGATGGGAGTATATTAGACTATGTAATATAAGCACAAAAGAAAAAAACCCAATCTACATTAGTGGGCTCCATCATCCAATGTGTAGATTATCTAAGTGTTTCTCTTCCTCCATCTTCCTGCTGTTAACTTTGGAAGTCTCTTACAGCATTTTTACTATAATAAGAGAAACACAGGGGCTAAAATCCTACCCTTCATGATCCTCTGAAATGCTAACTCCATGAAAACTGTACTGATACCCCAAATCTCTTCAAACCCTCCTTATCTTTTTTTGGGGCCCTGAAGCCCACTTTTACATTTAATGTACACACACACACACAGTCTTTTCTCATCTTAGACTGGAAGTTCTCTGAGGGCAAGAAAGTATTTGCCTTTCAATAGCTCACAGGGCTTTACATAACGTCTTATCTAAGGATACTCAATACATGAATAAATTAAAGTAAATCTGCTCATCATTTTCTCTGGATCAAGGCCTGAAGAGAAGGCCAAAGCTGTTATCTACCAAACAGGTTTGGTAAGTACCTGTCGAGGCAATTACTCTATTTCTTTCCTGACTCCACTGGTAGAATTAATAGTTTACTGCTATGAGGGGCAAGAGACTACTTCTTTTCTTCGCCATACTTAAGAGCATCATCCACACAACCTCTCAGTAATTCCAAAAGGCCCAAGTGAACATCCCCAGGGTCACCAAGTTTCAAATCATAAAGAGAAGTATAATCAGGGCACTGACAATACACAGAGAGCAATGGCTGCCTCCTGGTGATCACATAACCACTTAAGAGTTAAGAAGAGCCAGATGGGGACAGCTAGTGCTGTCAGTAAAGCTCAAAGAGTGCTGTAGACAGCAATGCTTAGTTACACAAAAAAGTCAATTATAATAAGTTCTTCTTTCATCATCTGTACTTTACATGTGTTTGCAACCAACTACTTGTGACCAATTAAACACAGTTGTTCTTCCAGTTACATGGGAGGAAAAAGCAGATGCCCAGGCCTAACTCACTGAGTGATGATGCCTGTCTAGAAAAAGGAGGACAAACAGAGCATGTACACACATGCAGGCCCATAAAAATGCATTTACAGCTATTTCCAGCCTACTTCATCAGCCTACTGATAGTGGGGGTGGCTGCAGTAACTTGGCAGTGAAACTGCATGTTTCTCCCCTCCATTTAGGGAAAAATTTATCATATTAACTCCCCCCTCTCCAGCTTAAACTACTGATGAATCAAGAGCAGCCTTCATGCAAGAATAACTCAATCAATCATTCAGGAGGGCATCTGTGGAGGACAATGGCTTGGGCTCAAAGTTAAAGGGAGAAAGCTTTATTTATTTATTTATATTTTGCTATTATTAATACACAATTACATGAGCAACATTATGGTCACTAGACTCCCCCTATTATCAAGTCCCCACCACACACCCCCATTGCAGTCACTGTCCATTAGCACAGAAGGATGCTATAGAATCACTACTCATCTTCTCTGTGTTATATTACCTTCCCCTTATCCCCCTACCCCATCCCCACCCCTGCTACATTATGTGTGCTAATTGTAATAGCCCTTTTTCCCCTTATCCCTCCCTTCCCACCCAGGGAGAAAGCTTTCTTAATGACAATCACTGAGTGCCTACTGAGCACCCTCACAATATCCTTAAGACGGTAGGTATCATTACTATTGTCACTGTTGAACAGAAGTTTGGCAAGATTAAACAGTTTTTCCAAAGCTTCCAAATGGAATACAAATGGATCAGGAATTTAAACACAGGTCTACCAACTCTATTACATTATGCTTCTTTCCATAAATAGTAAGGTCTTAGTGTAGAGGCATATCTCAGAGGAAGCAACTCTATCTGTGAAAATCCTAAAGCCCTTTCCAAGAATTAATGGAAAGGGAAGGAGAAGGCAATATGAATTTTCCAGACACACCCACTGCCATCACATGTTGCCAAATCCATTACTTCAATACCCAAGTTACTAGGGAACAAATGCTTTGGAAATTATGAATCTGTGGGCACTGATCTTATGATACACAATAATAACAATGTCTTATGTTTCAAATGCATAGTTTTCAGAAAGCTTCCAATATTGTTAAATCAACTCATGATATGAGGCGGTAGGCAGGGCAGTGCAATTTTACAGAAGAAACTGAGGCTCAGACAATTGCTGTTACATAATCTGCCTAAATCACTCAATCAGCTAGTTAGTGGCAGCAGTGGGCTTGAATCCAGGTATGACTTTAAGCCTAATGCTCCTTCCAATAGACCACACTGGCTTTATGCATAACTGCCAATCAATTTATTTTATCTTCAGAGTTACTGCATAAAAACAGGTGTTCTTCCTACATATTCAGAGGTGTAAAACACATTTTGATGGGCCTTTTCTTTGCCACAGCAAAATCCCCAGTTCTGTTCCTTCCTCCAATTTTTAAAGAGGTTTTTAGAAATGAGTTATTATTTGACATCAACTAAAAAATTGAGCCTAATCTTGCTAGGTACAAGTTTGGGTATTAGGTCTTATATCTCAAAACAATTTCTTCAGCCCATTAGGAAGCACTATGTGAATTACTTAGCCAATTTCATTAAGTCAGAACTGTTAATTTAATAAATAAACTTCATCTCTCTGGAATTTGTGTAGCAAAAAATTTCCCCTGTGTTTTCAGTTTTTCTGAACAGAAGAGTGGAGAAGAATATGATGCCCTTGCTTTTGGCTCCACTTAAGATGGCTCTCAGTCTATTTCTCTCAGCATTTGGCAGGCACTGTGAAGCACACAGCAGACAATAAATGGTGACTGCTTGTCATCTGATTATGCCATTAAGGCATATAACAGCAAGTCAGCTTCCCTATATTAACTTGCCTTAGTATCTTACATTCAACTGGCATGCATTGAGAGAGGTAGCTCAGCCATGTTCCATTTTTAAGTCAAACAGGCAGTAGCTCAGATTAGGAATTTCCTGACAGACTTTTGTCATCTAAGCATTCAAACTAGAACATGAGGGCTACATTTAGCCCTCGCATGTTATGTTTGGCTTGCCGAAACTTACTGAATATTTTTTAAAACTATGAATTGCCAACATTTAAACATAGAGATATTACATATAAAAAGAAGAGGTACTAAGTATCCCTGAAGCCAGGTTGAAGGGTAGGGCTGAAACAGGACGAAATTAAAGCATGTATACAGAGCAATTATACTATCACACTCCTGGATCCTTCTCAACACAAGCAAAGCCTGGGGGCTGCCAACTGGAGGTGACCTAAAGAGGTTTCTGGACTGATAACACAGGCCCAGCTGAGGATGGTACTAAACAAAAATTTGTGTGTAGATCTGTAAAATCCACAGCTCTATTACCCTATTTGGCTCTTAGAACCATACTTCAACTGTCAGGCAAATACTTTCTAGACAGGAGATTAAAGATTCCTATTTTCAGAAACTGGTGATTTTAATAGTAGGAAGTCAACAGAGGATGTCCAAAATTAAAAATTCAAAAATATTATGAGTGTGTTATAGGAATCCTGAGAAAGGAACTTTTGCTTTAACTTTTTAATATTACTTGATTTAAAAATTATGTACCTGTATTACTCTGATAACAAGTATTTAATAATAAAAATAGTAAAGGAATGAAAAAAGTGCAAGAAAGAAGAATAGAAAAAAAAGATATGTGAACAAGAAAAAAAATGTGGGTGGGTTGTCAGAATAGTGGCAGGAAGGCTGAATCCCCAAATAAGACCAGGTTTGCTAAAAATAATCCAAAAAGGTGCTTTAGCTACATGCAGAGCAAGATGATGATCAAAGGGACAGACTTACTGTGATACACTGATGGTATAATATTGAAGGGTAATACAGAGCAAACAAAACCCTCAACTATCAGTTAGTGAATCCAACAAGAGAGAGAATCATAAGGTCCTGTCCCTGTGCACACAGAAACCCAAGCACCAATACAGGATGGAGAACGAGGAGCAACCAAAGCCCATGTGGAAACCACGAGGCTTCTAGCCAACTCTATATGTGAACGGATCATGGGTTCTGTGACCTCCAAAGTCAGCTTCTATGATGCAGAGTGTACTTTCTGAAATACCATGTAGCACACTTAATACTGAGGAGCCAAAGAGTCTCTCTGATCTAGACAGACTACATCTGTTAACTTAATACAGTTAATTCTCAAACAAGGGCAGAACAAATCCAGAAAACTCAGTATAGCAAAGAAAATGACATCATTTTTTTGAGCAACTGCTACATAAACTTGGGGGTGCTACCTCAGGAGAAGATCTAGAAGGGTACATGAGGGCTACCTTCAAATGAGTAAAAGGCTATGAGGAGGAATAATACCTTATTATTAAGGTTCATTCTCAGTAAGCCACCACTCAAGAGACTATGTTCAGGGAAGGCTTATGGAAGAACTTTCTAATGACAGGAGTTACCCTGGGATAACAAGCACCCTATCATGATAAGCATCCTACTGGAGGTTTAAGTTATTCCTCAGTAAAAGTGTATTTTAATATATGAAAGTTATGACTCAAAAAAAAAATTACTGGGGAAATGGGCATGAGATAATTTTGTAGATCTGGGCCAAATATCTAAGCAGTGCTTGAATGACTCTGCTGGGATGTTATGTTTTAATTTTCATTCACCTAAGAAAATTTTCTCTTGTGATTTATTCTTTGATCCATGATTATTTACTAATTTTTTTCACCAAATAAAAAAATATACTGAAAATAGCATAAAAAGCAGAGCTTAATATTTTATATGGTGAACACCCTTAGAGCCAACACCCAGGTCAAGAAATGTAATTTTTATGGCCCTTCAGAGGCTCCTATGTGCCTTACTCCAATCACAACCTGACTTTCCTCCTCCTAAAGTAACCATTATCCTGATTTCTATATTAACCACTTCTCCGTGCTTTTAAATAATCCTATTCATCCAAGTGTGCATTCCCAAACGCACACTTTAGTTTTGCTTATATTTTCATTTTATGTAATATGTCTTTTAGGTTTCTTAAACAGTATGTTTCCTCCTAGCCATCCTTCCTTTTTTTATTAGACTGTATGTGTTTAAGTACATAAACCACTCAACCTGTAGTTTCTGACAGTCTGGACTGTGTGGATTGTATCCTCACAATGCAGTAAAATATGTTCTTCTGTCCTACTTCCTGCAAATTGAAAGCTGGATCCTGAGGTCTGATCAGGTTTTGATTCTCCAAGACTACAGGTAGTGCTGTGTGCCTTCATCAGGAGGCTTATAATGTCTAATTTTCTTTTTGTGATGTTAGCAGCTGTTGATGCTCAATATTTAGATGCTTTCATTAAGGGTTGTTAAGTGATTATGTTAAAATTCTGTAATTTCTCTTTAAAAATGTCTTCATTTTACCTACATTCTAGAATAATATTTCCCCTGGAAACAGAATTCCAGGTTGGCAGGCTTTAATTCTTTAAGCACTCTAGTGATGTCGTTCTATTATATTCTACCTTCCATAATTCAGCCATCAATCTCATTGTTGCTTACTTATAGGTAATTTGTCCATTTTCTGCGGCTACTTTTGGACTCTTTCACATTGTCTTTTGTTTGCTATGATGTGTCAAGGTGTGTTGTATTTGTCCTGCTTGTGGTTATTGAGTTTCTTGAATCTGAGAATTGGTATATTTGTTTTGGAAAATTCTTTCAGCTATTATCTCTTCACATATTGCTTCTGCCTCATTTTCTCTCACTTATGCTCTTGTGGGACTTCAATTTCCTGTATGTTAGATCATCTGTGTTCCACTTGTCTCTTACCCTCTGTTCTGTTCTTTCCATTCTCTTTTCTCATTGTCCTTCAGTTTGGATATCTTTCATTGACCTGTCTTCTGCTGACCAAGTCTGTCCTCTGTAGGTTAGACCCATCCAACAAATTCTTAGATTTAGATGTATTTTTCAGTTTTCAAATGTCTACATGCTTCTAAATAGCTTCCAATTCTGTTGAAATTCTCCATCTTTTCATCCATTTTGTCCGTGTTTTATCATACTATTTAAAATCTCTATCTGCTAATAATAGCTGGATAATACTGTGGGTCAGCTTTTACTGGTTTGTTTCTCTCTTGATCACTGGCCACATTTTCATGCCTTATAATTTTTATTGTAAAATTGACATTGAGTGTAAAAGAACAAGAGACTGTTAACAGACTGAATGGTCTCCCCTCCCCACCAAATTCATATGTTGAAGCCCTAACCCCTAATGTGACTCTGCTTGGAGATAGGGCCCTTAAGGAAGTAATTAAGGTTAAATTAAGTCATTAGGGTAGGACATTAATCCAGTATGACTGGTGTCCTTTTAAGGAGAGATACCAAGGGTGCTCAGGTACAGAGAAAAGGCCATGCATGTAGGGACACAGTGAGAAGACAGCCATCTATAAGCCAAGGAGAGAGGCCTCAGGAGAAACCAACCATGCTACCACCTTGATCTTGCACTTCCAGCCTCCAGAACTGTAAGAAATACATTTCTGTTATTTTAAGCAACCCAGTCTGTGGGATTTTACTATGGCATCCTAGCAGACTGTAGAGAAAATGAAAGTTCCTATGGCCAGAATTCTCACCTAATCCTGGTCGGCTTGCTCACCACACACATGTGGGCAATACATTATTACTGACTCTATATAAAGAGCTCCACCCAATACTCAGGGCTGCACAGCTGCAGAAGAGTAGAGGCTGGAGTGGGTGGCAGCACTGAGGACAGAAACTGAGATGGCTGTGCGGACAGAGAGGCCCAGAGGCAGAATATTTCACTCAGTCTTTCTGCTCTAGCCCTATTCTTGAGTGAACCCTTCTTGGGCTTTTGATGGAGAGTTTGGCAAGTCTCTGTTCTCTGCTCTGAATGTTCTGTCCTTTGGAGGTTTTAAGCTAAGCTCTTTATCCTTCTTTCCCATGCAGGTTCAACATCTGGCAAAGGCTCAGCAGGATAGGCCTCTCCCACCAGGGGGACTTTGTTTCCTAAGTACTGTATTACTGTGGGAATTTCATTCTGCCTTTCCAACCCAAACCCTGTGCTCCTAGTACAACCCCAACACTCAGCAAATGTCCTACAGAGAAGACTGGCTTTGTGTCTGAGGTACCTCTAGATTTCAATCTGTCATCAACCCATGTGGCCATCAAAAACTCTCATTTCTTTTCCTAGTAGCGTCTATCCTTGGCAGTCCAATCTGCAGCCTGTGCACAGATGCTCCTAGGAAAAGAAAATGGCCAGCACCTTCTGCTCAGCTTGGAAGGGCTCTTCCTTCATCAGAACTTTGGTTCCTCTAGCACACTTTATTGCCACAGCTCTCTGACATCTTTAAAAATAAGGCTTTTGTAATTGGATGTTTGTAGTTACTGCAGTGGGAGCTACCTATTGCAGCCTACATGGAATCTGAAGTCTAACAAGTTATTTCTTAATAGAAATTTTACATCATTCCCTTGAATTCTTTAAAACGATTGTTCCAATTTACCTACCCTCCCTAAAATTCCAACCTCATATATTTTTATGAAAACTCTACCACAGTTTCACCAACAAAAATACAAATATACATTAAAAATTTTCTGTATTTACTGTGGCCCTAAGTCTCTTTAAACATTTGTCTTGGATTCAAGCTACTATTATAATTATTACTGGAACACAACTTATCAAAACAAATATACATTAGTGTTTTATAAAAACCTATTACACATAAAAAGAAGCAATTGACTTTAAGTGCATAAGAATGTAATGGAGAAGATACAGGGGTTCAGGTTATAGTCCTTTGATTAAAGATGCTTCAGATTTTTTGGCACCTTGGAGGTTTTTACACTTCTGAACAATGCATCATGCTAAAGTCCAAAGGGTCAGAAATTTGTGGAGTATTTTTTGTTTTCTGAGTTTTCTGTTTGTTTATAAAGTGAGAGGGAGACAAAGGGAAAGGGGAAGGTGGGAAGGAGAATGAGTACCATCTTAGGAATATTGATCTTATGAAAGAATACATATGGAACTTGAGAATCTAGAAATAGATTCCTTTAAAACAGCTGTGCTTATTATATGACCTTTAGACTGTCTGGGGATCCATTTCCCAGTTTTAATACTGAAATACTAAATCAGCTATCAGGTCCCTGACAATCCAGAGATTACATAATCATCTCCTTATAAAGACAGCCTAACAGTGGCCCATACCTCAGTCAGTACAGGAATCAGCCAAGAGAAGAAAGAAACCTACAGTACTATTTATTTCTAACTCTTCCCCTTTCTCTCTTTATACAAACATGAGAAGGAATAGAGAGAACAGTCCTGGGGGAAGGGGGATTAAATCACTTTTTATTTCAAATGTCACACTGAGTAATTTAAAGCTTGTCAAGATCAAGTAAAAGATGCAATTAAGCCCAAGATTATTTCTCAGCAAATCAATCTAGGACTTACAGGGGTGGGGGTGGAAGACTTATTACAGGACTACCTTGAGTGCTAGAACATCACCTTTTGTTCAGATAATCTGCTGCTGTCCCATCTGGTTGTGCTTCAAAGGTGAGCTGCTTCACACATGCTTTCCAAATTCCAGAAGGGGAAAAAGGCCTTTAGCAACTTATTTAGTAACCAGTCCATGGCAACAGGATAGTTGCGCTAAAAGTGGGCCTCACCAAGTTTTGAAAAGTAGATGTTTGGTAACCTTATTGTTAATTCAGCAATAGGCAAGCCAACAACTTCCTTAAACTCTGAACTCTAGACACATTTTGTGTAATACACTTGGCATGTCCTCTATTACTTTCCTAATGGCCATTTCCCAGTTTGATACCTTGTATCACTCACAGCAGATGGCTGTATTGAGCTGTCCTGAGAATAAAAAATAGACATTTTTCTACCAGTAGGAGGCAATCAGTATAACACTCAACTGAGCATGTGAAGACACTGTTATTAAGAATGAAGAATGATCCACACTGTTTCAAAGCTCAGATGGCCTAGATCCAAGATTAAGGAAAGCTGTAGGCTTTTTTCAGAATATAGCTAAAGCAAATGCAGAAATATTTTTTCCTAATTTCTTTGATATCTGGGGTCAGCCAAACCCCAGGGAGTATACCTGTCCATTAAAAAAGAAAGTTTCCTTTTGGTTAACATTACCAGGGAAGCCAAGGAAACGAAGAGACCAAAACAACTGTTTGTAGAGTAATAAGCAGGAATGTGCAGACAGATAACCAAGGGACATCATGTAAAAGCAAGATGAAAATATTTCAGGTATGAAATAAGAGAGGACAATGGACACAAAGGAGATCTATAAACTCTAAAGAAAAGTTCTTAGAGGAAAAAACCTGGGCATCATTATGTCATATTAGGCTATGTATGAAGGCTACAGTTAAATCTGGCTTCTAATTTTTGTTTTAAAATTTCCTTTGGTCACTTTTCTGCTATACTTCTTACTATGTTAAAAGAGAAATATCTTCCTCCATTGCTATTGATCTGTCCTTTAGGGGCACAGCATGCCAAATGCCAACAGAGACAACATTAACATAAGTTTGTTTCATACTAGGGATATACTCACCTGCTTCTGGATCTGCAGGGATTCTCCACATGTACAGGTTAAAGTCATCAGAGCCTGAAAGGATATACTGTTGGGACAAAAAATATATGTTTATTATTTATATATTAACTGATTGATAATACATCTAAATCTATCTACTTATCTTTACCGAGAAAGTTTTTTTAAATAAACAAGACAAATGAATACACATTCATAAGGCACCACACAGCAAACACCCTCTTAAAAGTATTTGTAAATTAAAAGGCTTGTTGGCTAAAACCCAGCAACAAAACGACCCAAACAACCCAATTCAAAAACAGGTAAAGCACTTCAACAGATATTTCTCTGAAGAAAATATACACATACCCAATAAGCACATGAAAAGGTGCTCAACCATCTCTAATCATCAGGGAAATGAAAATCAAAACCACAATGAGCTACCACTTCACACCCTATCAGCTGGATGGATATTACAAAAAAACAAGAAACAAAAAGGAACCCAGAAAACAAGTGCTGGCAAGGATGTGGAGAAACCTGAAGACCTTGTACACTGCTGGTGGAAACCCTTGTGCAGTAACTGAGGAACACAGTAGGGAGGCTCCTCAGAAAGTTAAACATAGAATTACTTATGACCCCGAAATTCCACTCCTTGGTATATATTGAAGAACTGAAAGCTGGAACTCCAGGTATCTGTACACCAAAGTTCACAGAAGAATGCTTACAGTAGCCAAAAAGTGGAAATAACCCAAATACCCATCAATGGATGAATGGATAAACAAAATGTGGTGCATACATACATACAACAGAATATTATTCAGCCTTAAAAAGAAATTCTGACACATGCTACAACATGGGTGAATCCTGAAGACATGCTAAGTGAAAATAGCCAGATAGAGTAAAACAAATACTGTATGATTCAACTTAACATAGAGACAGAAAGCAGAATGGTAGTTGCCAAGAGATGGGGAGTTAGTGTTTAATGAGTACAGAGTTTCAGTTTTTTTAAACTTCATTTTGTATTGAAGTATCATTGATAATCAATCTCATATTGGTTTCAAATGTACAACACAGTGGTTCATTACCCATATTATTAAATCCTTACCCCGACTAGTACAGTTACTATCTGTCAACATAGAAAAATGTTAGAGTATCAATGACTATATTCTCCATGCTATACTACTATCCCTGTGACCAACTTATAATGATTGAGAATTTTTGTGCTCTTTATCCCCCTCACCCTCCCCACCCAACCACCCCCAGAGTTTCAGTTTTATAAGATGAAAAATTTCAGATGGATGGTAGTTAGTTACATAACAATATGAATATACTAACTACTACTAAACTGTACATTTTTAAAACTTTCCTTAACAAGAAAAAAAGAAAAGATGAATCCTTATTGCCCTTACTTTATAGGGTCCATCCAGTAACTCCCTGCAGTTTATGACACTATCCTGGTTGAAGTTAGGAAACTGTAATTCAAGAGCCTAAGGGCTTTCCTCCTACAGTCTGTTTGGCAAAAGCACCTACTAGTTAGGGGGAAAGATTCATTCATTACACACTAACACATGCTTACGTGCCAGGAACTCTGGTGCTTACAAAGATATGTAAGGTACCTGGATTCCCAAGGAGCTTAAATCAAATAGAAAATATACATGCAGGTACACAACTACCATGACATGAAGTAGAACTCACTAGATGCCATTATGAGAAATAAGATGCATGGTGATTCACAAATAAAGCAAGGCAAGATAGATTTTAGCACTGAGCCAGCCATGGGTAAAGATGTGAAAAAGGTGAAAGGAAGGAGTAGATAAAGTGATGGTGTTCATGTAGTCTACTGTAATAACAGAAACAGGAATGAGGTGTAGCTCACTCCTTGATACCCTGCTCATATCCCTCAGGCCTTACTGCATTGTTTAATCCACCTGATCTCCAACCACCACTCTTTGTACCTCTGCCCAAGGTCTTCCTCCAAAGTGTAGGAGGCTGCAGGTTGTTCTGGGGAATGAACATTCCTGGGAAGCAGCATGCAACCAATGACTGAAGGGGGCTAGTGTATCAATAGCCTACCTTCCCGTTCCCAGGTGGAATAACTTTAAAGTATATATTCTATACTCTCTCCTCTCCAGATCAAACTCCAACTGACCAGAGTTATAGTTGGTTCACTGAGTGACCCTTCTTCCTTTCCCAATCTTACTTCTCCACTCCTCAACTAATTCCTGCATTTCCAAATAAACTACTTGCACCTGAAACTTGAATCCAAATTAAAAGACCCATGAGGGATGGAGGGAAGAGAAGACAGAACGCAAAAGAATTATCTACTTAGTTATATATAGACTTCACATAGAATTCCTGCTATGCTGTTCCATCCAAACTAAACAAACAAAAAATAAATATTAAAAAAGAGTGAGCCAAGGCTGGGCTTATCAAAGGTTTATTTCTGTTTTATTTTCATTGTGAAAGATCAACAATTTACTATTTGTTCAGCTCTTCACCAGGGAAAGCCACGAAAAGGTAAAAGGAGACTCGCAGACAGAATGCTGACTCAGAAGACTGCCTTAGAAGAAAAACTCCCACAGAGTTAAGCCTTTTGGATTTAATATGACAGCTTCTAAAATACACAGAAAATGTGTACAATGTACAGGCTTCCCCTCAGGATAAGGGCAACTCCTGACCCTCTCTTCCTCTTAGAACCACCACAAGGGAATGGCTCAGGGTGATTTCTATTGAGGGGGTGTTGACCCACTGCCATCTAGTTAGACTATTTGTGTTCACACACACTGGAATCACAAAACTGCCCTCAGGAATTCATTTATGGCATTTCATGGTTGTCTGCTGGGCCCCTTCCAGCATTAAAAGCTGGCTGCCTAGGAACTGCTGACTGTGGGAGACTGAAATAAAAATGAGTTCATCCTTTTTATTCATTAAACAAATATTTATCAAATGTCTATTATGTATTGGGCACTGTTCCAGGGAAAATATATAGAATTGGTCAAAAAAGACCCTGTTCCTGCCCTCATGAAGCTTACATATTATTGGGAGAGAAAAAAATGTACATATTTAATGTGAGTAGAGAATAGGTAGGTAGTGGGGGAAAAAAAGTTAAATATATATATATATATATATATATATTTAATATGTCTCATAGAGGTTTAACTGTTATACAGAAAAATTAACCAGTAGGCTAGGGCATTTAGGGGTAGTTATTTCTGCTTTATATAGGGTGGCCACAGAAGGCCTCTCTGATAATATGGCATTTTAAGCAGAGTTGTGAAGGAAATGAGGGAGCAAGTTACATGGATATCTGAAGAAAGAGTATTTTAGGAAAGAGGACAGGGTTTGGGACCATTTTAAAATATAAGGTAGCCCAAAGAGCTCTTTTTCTCTTTTTTAAGCTTTGAAGAAATAAAGATTAGTTCAAGTGGGCTGAGTGCAAAGAAACATTTAACATCATCAGAGCAGTCAGGACTCTTCTCTTCTAAAGCTGTGTTGGACGGGTTCATCCCTTCCTAGACTCGGCTGGAGCCTGCGACTGAAACCCTGCTAATGGTTAGTGCTCAAGAGGACAGATGGGGCCCTGTGAATCTTGACTGGCCATCTCACAAATATTTAAATATTTGCTGTGGAATTCAAGGAAAAATGAGCAAGAAAACAAAGACTAAGTACTGCCAACACCAATCATTTCCAAAAGGAACCCAAAGTACATAAATATATTCAATTAAAAAAAAAACACAATAATTATTTGAATTGACCAGAAAATTGAATTTAACCTTAAGTGGCAAAACTGGAGGTGTAAATTTCTCTTTCTTTTCCTTTTTCTCTTGATTATCTAGTTTTAAACTCTATCTGCACATTCTTACCAGGCAATCTGGTGTTGAACCTGAAGCTGACCTAGAGTAGAGGGCTTCTGGCTTAGATAACAGAAAAGTTCAGCAGCAGATAGCCCTTTATAAATAGGTAAGCTATAAAAACGTAACAGATAAAAAAATGGTTGCTCAAAATTCCTATGTTTACCATTTTTATTCCCTTTTGTGATGGAGGACTTTACAACCAACAATCACCACCATGAAAAAAGCTAAAGATTACTGCTCAGTTTTAGAAAAGCAAAAACTAAATAAGGTGCTATTAAGTTTGTGGCCAAGAAGAGGGCATGAATATGAAGAATTCATTACCTTAGGTTTTTTTCTTTGAACTCATTCTAAACAGGGGTAAATGACAAATTAAAAACTCATTTGTATCCTAACAGAGAAGAATAGGGCAGGGCTACAAAAGAGGAAAAAGTACATTTTAGATTGCCCATTATCTAGGTAACTGCATGTTTCCAAATGTCCTGGGTCTGGGGGAAGGTGGGAGACTACTTCAGATCATAGAGTGGGAAGACATACTTAATTATTTATTTGTTTGTTTGTTTATTAAGGTATTATTGATATACAGTCTTATGAAGGTTTCACATGAAAAAACAATGTGGTTACTATATTTACCCATATTATCAAGTCCCCACTCATACTCCAGTTCAGTCACTGTCCATCAGTGTAGTAAGATGACACAGATTCACTGTTTGCCTTCTCTGTGCTACACTGTTTCCCCGTGATTCCCCACACCATGTGTACTAAACATAATACCCCACAATCCCCTTCTCCGACTCTTCCCCCTCACCCTCCCACACCCCTCCCCTTTGGTAACCACTAGTTCCTTCTTGGAGTCTGAGTCTGCTACTATTTAGACATACTTAATTTTAATTTGGCTTTGTGGGTACCATGCATGATGCCAATGCAAAAATGTAAGTTCTGTAGGTCCACATCATCTGTAACCCTTCCCAGCTGGTCACAAAGGTTAAAGGTTGGCTACACTATAACTCACCCCACTGTTCATTCATTATGTAGTCCAAGAGGGCAGACCATTTACTGATCTTGATCCAGCCTACTCATTTTAAGTAGTTAATTTGAGGCCAGTGCATTTTATGTAATCCACTGCCAGTACGGAAATATTGACTTGTTTAAGCATAGGGACAGAAAAAACAACTGCTCCTCTCAATAGATTTCAAGAAAGAACCACCACCATCAACATGAAAAGAAAAAAGATTACCACATTAGCACTTGGTCACTGTCTCATTTGCCCACATACCCTGTGTCAGTCTGTCAACCTTCACAGAAAACAGCCATTCACCTAACACTCCGTACTCTCTGGTAGGCTGTGTAATGCCCAGCATCCTCTCAAAGAACACCTGCTCCTTTCTTCATCTCTTAGCATTCTCATATTACACACCCTCTCAATAAATACCTTTTTCTATTTGCAAAGGAGTTTTGCTAGCTGAATACCCAGAGAAACCCATTCCTCTAAATACAGAGACCACCTTGGTAGAGCCACCCAAGTCACAAGGACATTTTTAATAACTTGAAGGTTCAAAGAAGGATCTAAATGTGGCCAGCCACAGCAAAACTGCTTACTAATCAGAAGCTTCCTGGAACATACCAAATGTGTTAGCCATCTTCAAGGAAACCAACTACCTCTCTCCTTAATATTTTTACTTAAACCTGTTATAAATAATGCCCTACCAATAATATTCCAGAGCACCACTGGGTTTAGAAATATGGAAATAAACAACAAAAAAAAGCCTTCTTTTTCTCCTAACTCAAAATCCACATTAAAAAGAGGAAAAAGTTCTACACTGCAGGAGGGACATCCACCCAATATACTCACCAAATTCCTTTTTTGCTAATAGGCCCTTTGCTAACAGAGAAATCTCTTTCTGCTCAATTTCTCTCCTCTCTCCAAGTTTGTATATCTATGTATGTGTAAGAATGTGAATGTGTGTTTGTGTTTGCATAGCATTTGATATTCCCCAACATCTGTCGACGGAAAAGGAAGTATATCAGTCAGTTACTATTCACCAAGTACTGATCAACTTACACAGTTCCCTCCAAGGCTCCTTCCACAGTAATTGATTAATTATTTTCCAGTAAATGGCATGCCTGTCTAATTAACTGTATTGACTAGGATAGAAAAACCAGATGGCTCTCTAGCCTGGATCAGCAATAGTAGAGAGACTACAACTTAACATTTAAATCAAACACAGCTCTTATTTCTCCCAGGTCTTTGGTCAGAAGGGGAAAAAAATGTGACTGAACAGTTTTGTGTTGTGCTTTCTAGAAAAAAGTTTGCTAATTAGTATATATGAAGCCTTTAATCATCTCTCTTCTACCCAGTGCCTGTCATAAATACCACCCAAAGCAGCCAGGGAAATCTTCCCTCCGAAATGACCAAAGCCACAGATTTGTTTTTATTTTATTTTGTGGTAGGAGAAATGGAATTCTGGTAGCTCCCAATAAAAGCACACCAATATGCATGCCCTTAAGTTAACGCTTTTTTTTGCATGTGAAGTTATGTGATTCTTGCTTCTTTGGATCATTTGCCAGTTCAGCTCCATTAGGCTTCTGGAATTATTTGGTTTACTAAAATAACTAATCTTTATGGGTTCTGAGTAGGAAAAATTCTATTAATAAAGAAATGTTCCATAAAGACAGCCAATCATGAGTCAAATAATCAGTAGGGAAGAAATTTTTTAAAAAATGCTCTAAATTTCCAACAGCTGCTTGTACCACAGTGGCCTACCTTACTTAAAGATGATTCTTTATTTGACAAAATTCTTTTGGAAACCTGGGAAAGATAAGGAGCCATTAACTAAATGGCCTTCAGCAATCAATATCTCCTTAGTGGGCCTCAGTTCTTCTACGTTGGGGACTGGGAAGAGGGAGAGATGGCACCACTCATTTTATTTAAATATGACCATTTTATACTCTTCATTCAAGGAAATGCCTCCAACCATTCTGAGAAAGGAGTATTACTTTCCTTTTTCTCTGAAGTTTGAAGACACCAGAAAATGAGGCAAAGATACTAAAAGTAGAATCTCTAAAAAGGACAGGGCAGGTAAAGAAGGAACGGTTAAACTGTTCCCTTCATCCCTTATCTACCAGGGATTTCCTAGTAGAGCCCAGATTCCTAGCCAGGAACTACACAGTCAAGGAGAATTGTCATAGAATATCACTAGATCACATTTGTTCCATTCGTTCCTAAGACAACATCAGGTCACCTAGTGTTCCTTCTCAGGAACAATTATAAACCTGACCGTATCTAACAGGCCTGCATACACTCCGAAACCTTTTAAGCGTTTTAAATTCTAAAACTGCATCAGTAAATGGGGTAAAAAATGATCTAATCCATGTGTAAAATTTTAATCCAGGGTTGTGAATACCTGAAACGCTTAGGTTTCAGGACTTCTATAAACTCCTTAATATTAAATGCAAAACTAGTTGCATATGTACATTTTTCTGACTTGAGTATTCATAACTTTTAGGCTTTCAAAGAGGTTCAGGATTCATAAAAGTTATGAATAATAAACAAGTTATTTTCATGCTACCTTCTCTTTTTAAAATAAGAAGTCTGTCGAATAATTCACCTACATAATACATACAAGAATTCTTCTGCCACAACAATCTATATTCAGCTCTTCCTCATTAGCGTAAGGAAGACACTTCACCACTTCATCTGTATAACCCAGAGGGCAGCGTGTCTATGAGGAAGAAGGTACAATCATAGGCAAAGAGAAGTCTAGTCCTGGATCTGCTACTGATTACATCTTCCATTTAAAATTACTCCAGGCCTCAGTTTCACATGGGGATGAAACTTGTCCAACAACAACCAAAGGTCGTTAGAAAGATTCAGTATGAAATAAAAGTGCTTTAAAAGCTACATGGCTAAAAATATTTAAGATATAAAAGAAAGACAAGGAGAAAAAGAAAATATAAACATAAGGTCACAAAGCAAATCAAAGAATGAAACCCAAGAGTGGAACCACCCCTATTAAAAGTGTGCCTTTATTTCAGATAAAGGAGAATATATGGCATGCCAGGCCCCCAAGTAAACTTAATCAGGGCTGCATGGAGTTATAAAGAAAGCAAAGTTATAACTTTATAGAGTGCTTCACTGGCCTGGAGCAACTTACTGGTGAATTCCTGCACCTCTGCTATACCCAAATAATGTCAACACAGAAAAGCTGAGTGATGATGTAATGTCTGAGGCCAGGCCACATATTCAAGGCCATTTAGTTGGATTCCCAGTGTACAAGGTCAGCTCTTTCCTCCAGGGGATGAGATAGAATAATTTCATTATAATCTGGGGAGCCCAGCCATCTCTCACGTTTAAAAGACTTGCATAACTGATCCCAGTGCTCAGACACTCCAATTCTCAGCCCTTTCAAGAAAACTTTATTATACTTTCTCCTTCCTTCCCCATCCCACCTTCAGCAAGATGTAGGGACCATTAGGCCAGGCATTAGATGAGACTAAGCAAGAGAAGATTTAAAAATCACCACACTGTCCATTTTCAGGCAACACATAGCTGTTAGCTTTGAAAGCCTTACTTCCCAGAAGCCGGAGCTGCTCTGCTGGACTTTACTTTCATAATAAGCCAGGACAAGAACCGTTTAAGGAATTGTGAAGGAAAGGGAACAAAAGGAGTGCTGTCTTATAAGTGTGTGCCAGGAAGCCTATAGGGTGGAAATCTGGCCCTCCTCTCTAACCCTGTTAACAGATTGGCTCACTGAGGATGCAGAGGGGTGTGAAGTTTGGGAGACAGAATGCACCAGCCAGGCTTCACAGAGAAAACAAGAAACAAAAATCTAAGTATGATGTTCCTCACTATACAATAAGACTAGAAGGTGGGCTGGTTAAAAAAGTAGGGAAAAAAAGTCCAGGGCTGTGTATGGGACCAACTGTTTCTGCTGATGCCCAGCCAATCGGATGTCACTTAAGCAAACTTATCTGATGGTAGAAGTTATTAAACTTGAATAATGAAAAGATTATAGTTGACCCTTGAACAACACAGGTTGGAACTGTGTGGGTCTACTAATACATGGATTTTTTTTTTTGCTATCATTAATATACAATTACATGAACAACATTTTGGATACTAGACTCCCCCTATTATCAAGTCCCCACCACATACCCCATTACAGTCCATCAGCGTAGTAAGATGCTGTAGAATCACTACTTGTCTTCTTTGTGTTATACTGTCTTCCCCCTATCACCGCCCACTACATTATGTGTGCTAATCGTAATGCCCCCTTTTCCCTCTTATCCCTCCCTTCCAACGCATCCTCCCTAGTCCTTTTCCCTTTGGTAACGGTTAGTACATTCTTGGGTTCTGTGACTCTGCTGCTGTTTTGTTCCTTCATTTTTTTTTCTTTGTTCTTATACACCATGTATAAGTGAAATCATTTGATACTTGTCTTTTTCGGCCTGGCTTATTTCACTGAGCATAATACCCTCTAGCTCCATCCATGTTGTTGCAAATGGTAGGGTTTGTTTTCTTCTTATGGCTGAATAATATTCCATTGTGTATATGTACCACCTCTTCTTTATCCATTCATCTACTGATGGACACTTAGGTTGCTTCCATTTCTTGGCTATTGTAAATAGTGCTGCAATAAACATAGGGGTGCATATGTCTTTTTCAAACTGCACTGCTGCATTCTTAGGGTAAATTCCTAGGAGTGGAATTCCTGGGTCAAATGGTATTTCTCTTTTTAGTTTTTGGAGGAACTTCCATACTGCTTTCCACAATGGTTGAACTATTTTACATTCTGACCCACAGTGTAGGAGGGTTCCCTTCTCCACATCCTTGCCAACATTTGTTGTTATTTGTCTTTTGGATGTTGGCCATCCTAACTGGTGTGAGATGATCTCACTGTGGTTTTAATTTGCATTTCTCTGATGATTAGCAATGTGGAGCATCTTTTCATGTGCCTATTGGCCATCTGAATTTCTTCTTTGGAGAAGTGTCTGTTCAGCTACTCTGCCCATTTTTTAATTGGATTATTTGCTTTTTGTTTGTTGAGATGCGTAAGCTCTTTATATAATTTGGATGTCAACCCCTTATCAGATATGTCATCTACGAATATATTCTCCCATACTGTAGGATGTCTTTTTGTTCTACTGATGGTGTCTTTTGCTGTACAGAAGCTTTTTAGTTTGATATAGTCCCACTTGTTCATTTTTGCTTTTGTTTCCCTTGCCCAGGGAGATATGTTCATGAAGAAGTCGCTCATGTTTATATCCAAGAGATTTTTGCCTATATTTTTTTCTAAGAGTTTTATGGTTTCATGACTTACATTCAGGTCTTCGATACATTTTGAATTTACTTTTGTGTATGGGGTTAGACAATAATCCAGTATCATTCTCTTACATGTAGCTGTCCAGTTTTGCCAACACCAGCTGTTGAAGAGGCTGTCATTTCCCCATTGTATATCCATGGCTCCTTTATCATATATTAATTGACCATATATGCTTGGGTTTATATCTGGGCTCTCTAGTCTGTTCCATTGGTCTATGGGTCTGTTCTTGTGCCAGTACCAAATTGTCTTGATTACTGTGGCTTTGCAGTAGAGCTTGAAGTCAGGGAGGGTAACTCCCCTCGCTTTGGCTATTCAGGGTCTTTTGTGGTTCCATATGAATTTCAGAACTATTTGCTCTAGTTCATTGAAGAATGCTGTTGGTATTTTGATAGGGATTGCATTGAATCTGTAGATTGTTTTAGGCAGGATGGCCATTTTGACAATATTAATTCTTCCTTTCCATGAGCATGGGATGTGTTTCCATTTATTGGTATCTTCTTTAATTTTTCTCATGAGTGTCTTATAGTTTTCAGAGTATAGGTCTTTCACTTCCTTGGTTAGGTTTATTCCTAGATATTTTATTCTTTTGATGCAATTGTGAATGGATTGTTTTCCTGATTTCTCTTGCTGCTAGTTCATCATTAGTGTATAGGAATGCAACAGATTTCTGTGTATTAATTTTGTGTCCCACAACTTTGCTGAATTCAGATATTAGATCTAGTAGTTTTGGAGTGGATTCTTTAGGGTTTTTTATATACAATATCATGTCATCTGCAAACAGGGACAGTTTGACTTTTTCCTTACCAATCTGGATGACTTTTATTTCTTTGTGTTGTCTGATTGCTATGGCTAGGACCTCCAGAACTATGTTGAATAGAACCAGGGGAGAGTGGGCATTCTTGTCTTGTTCCCGATCTTAAAGGGAAAGCTTTCAGTTTCTTGTTGTTAAGTATAACATTGCCTGTGGGTTTGTCATATATGGCCTTTATTATGTTGAGGTACTTGCCCTCTATACCTATTTTGTTGAGAGTTTTTATCATGAACGGATGTTGAATTTTGTCGAATCCTTTTTCAGCATCTATGGGGATGATCATGTGGTTTCTGTTCTTTTTGTTGATGTGGTGGATGATGTTGATGGATTTTCGAATGTTGTACCATCCTTGCATCCCTGGGATGAATCCTACTTGATCACGATGGATGTTCTTTTTGACGTATTTTTGAATTCGGTTTGCTAATATTTTGTTGAGTATTTTTGCATCTATGTTCATAAAGGGTATTGGTCTGTAATTTTCTTTTTTTGTGGTGTCTTCCAGATTTTGGTATTAGAGTGATGTTTGCCTCATAGAATGAGTTTGGAAGTATTCCCTCCTCTTCTAATATTTGGAAAAATTTAAGGAGGATGGGTATTAGGTCTTCACTAAATATTTGACAAAATTCAGCAGTGAAACCATCTGGTCCAGGGATTTCATTCTTAGGGAGTTTGTTGATTACCAATTCAATTTTGTTGCTCGTAATTGGTCTGTTCAGATTTTCTGTTTCTTCCTGGGTCAGCCTTGGAAGGTTCTATTTTTCTAGGAAGTTGTCCATTTCTTCTAGGTTATCCAGCATGTTACCATATAATTTTTCATAGTATTCTCTCATAATTCTTTGTATTTCTGTGGTATCCATAGTGATTTTTCCTTTCTCATTTCTGATTCTGCTTATGTGTGTAGATTCTCTTTTTTTCTTGGTAAGTCTGGCTAGTGGTTTATCTATTTTGTTTATTTTCTCAAAGAACCAGCTCCTGCTTTCATTGATTCTTTCTATTGTTTAATTCTTCTCGATTTTATTTAGTTCTGCTCTAATCTTTATTATGTCCCTCCTCCTACTGACTTTGGGCCTCATTTGTTCTTCCTTTTCTAGTTTCGTTAATTGTGAGTTTAGACTGTTCATATGGGATTGTTCTTTCCTGGGAGAGGCCTGTATTGCAATATATTTCCCTCTTAGCACGGCCTTTGCTGCGTCTCACAGATTTTGCGGTGTTGAATTATTGTTGTCATTTGTCTCCATATATTGCTTGATCTCTGTTTTTATTTGGTCATTGATCCATTGATTATTTAGGAGGATGTTATTAAGACCTCCATGTATTTGTGGGCTTTTTCATTTTCTTTGTGTAATTTATTTCTAGTTTCATACCTTTGTGATCTGAGAAGTTGGCTGGTACAATTTCAATCTTTTTGAATTTACTGAGGTTCTTTTTGTGGCCTAATATATGATCTATTTTTGAAAATGTTCCATGTGCACTTGAGAAGAATATGTATCCTCTTGCTATTGGATGTAGTGTTCTGTAGATGTCCATTAGGTCCATCTGTTCTAATACTTTGTTCAGTGCCTCTGTCTCTTTACTTTTTTTTACTTTTTTTTTGTCTGGTTGATCTGCCCTTTGGAGCAAGTGGTGTGTTGAAGTCTCCTAAAGTGAATGCATTGCTTTCTATTTCCCCCTTTAATTCTGGTAGTTATTTGTTTCACATATGTAGGTGATCCTGTTACATGGATTTTTTTCAATGAATATTTTGGTTAAGTTTTTTGGAGACTTGCGACAACTTGAAAAAACATTTTTTTTAGCTTAGTGTATTGTAAGAATACAGTATATAACACATGTAACAAAAATATATATTAATTGGCTGTTTATGTCATTGGTAAGGCTTCTGGTGAACAGTAGGCTATTAGTAGTTAAGTTGCAGGGGACTTAAATGATATGCAGATTTAGATTTTCAACTGTGTGTGGGGTCAGCACCCCTAAACCCTACACTTTTCAAATGTCAAATGTACTAAAAGTAAACAAACCATGTATTTTTAGCCAAGAGTAGGGAAGACATACTGGTATGTATGGCTTTGAATAAAAATCTCAAAGAAGGTACTGTCTAGCAGTCATATGACTAAGTCTACCACAGCACCTGGCAGAGTAGATGCTCAGTAAATATCTGTTTTCTTATTTTAAAAGACAGGGGGTGGCATTGGGGGATTAAAGATGGCGGCATGAAGGTGAGACAGAGAACTCCTTCCAAAACCACATATAACACAATAATATAGTTACTACAACTAATCCTAAAAGAGCAACAGGAAAGAAGGCTGCACCAGACTGCATACACCTGGAGAACAGAGCAGACCTCACGAAACAGGGTAATGTACCAAAGCCTTGAGCCAGGGGACCCAAGCCCTTCCCCAACCCCAGCTCAACAGCGGGAGGAAGCGAAATGGAGCAGGGAGGCGGGTGGAATCCTAGGACTGCTGAACACTCAGCCCTGGAGATCTACTTTGGGAGGACAAACCTACACTGCATGGTGCTCTGGAGATTAGTGGGGTTGCAAAGCTAAGATAGGCGGACTACTTGGAGAGACTGCAATCCAGCTGTTTGCGGAGAACAGAGATCCACATCTAGTGTTCTTGGACAAAGGAAAGGCAGATGATCTGAGAGGTTTCCCAGTAGTGAGAGGGCTGCTGAAGGGGCGGGGACTGCATGGAGCTTGCTCCCTATCCCTGCTCAGGAGAAGGGATAGATGTACAAGGTTGTCTGGGTGTGCTCTGTCCAGCAGGTTGGGAACTTTCAGGAGCGTCAGGCACTCCATCCCCCTGGCTGGCTGTTCAGCGCTGAGGCCCTGCACTGTGATACGCAGCCTGCTGTGCCTTCCTCCTGGCCGCCCGGTACTGGCTCACAAACGGGCAGCGCCTGCCCTGGCGTTAGGCCAGTTAGAGGAAGGCCCTGCTTACAGCAGCTACCAACCAAAGTACAGAGGCTTCCACCTGTGTGCTCAGCCCACTGGTTCTGACAGTGGGGACAGGCACTGCAGCCGTGAAGCAGGAAACAGCTCTTTCCTCCCCCCAGGCACTAGCGCTGCTCCCCTGTGACCCCTTACATCACTCCAGGGGCTGAGCAGCTCCAGAGTCTAGAGCTTCTAGGCACTAGAGGGCACCACATACAAATATGAAACCTCAAAGGAACCTGGTTCAAACCAAATTTCAGAAACACCAGAAAAAGGCCCAAGTGAAATTGAACTCACGAATCTTCCTGAAAGAGAGTTCAAAATAAAAATCATAAACATGCTCATGGAGGCACAGAAAAATATTCAAGAACTCAGGTACGAATTTAGGAAGGAGATTCAATCATTAAGAAATTCCGTATCTGAAATGAAACATACAGTGGAGGGATTTAAAAACAGATTAGATGTAGTAGAAGAGATAGTAAATGGAACAGAAATTAGAGAAGAGGAATACAAAGAAGTTGAGGCACAGAGAGGAAAAAGGATCTCTAGGAATAAAAGAATATGAGAGAACTGTGTGACCAATCCAAATGGAACAATATTCACATTATAGGGGTACCAGAAGAAGAAGAGAGAGAAAAAGGGATAGAAAGTGTCACTGAGGAGGTAACTGCTGAAAACTTCCCCAATCTGGGAAAGGAGATAGTCTCTCATGGAGGTGCACAGACCTCCCAACACAAGGGACCCAAGGAAGACAACACCAAGACATATAATAATTAAAATGGCAAAGATCAAGGATAAGGACAGAATTTTAAAAGCAGTTAGAGAGAGAAAAAAGATCACATACAAAGGAAAAACCCACCAGGCTATCATCAGACTTCTCAACAGAAACCTTACATGTAAGGAAACTTCTCAGATTCAAAAAGACATATGCACCCCTATGTTTATTGCAGCACTATTTACAATAGCCAAGATATGGAAGCAACCTAAGTGTCCATCAGTAGATGAATGGATAAAGGAGGTGTGGTACATATACACAATGGAATACCATTCAGCCATGAAAAATAAACAAATCCTACCATTTGCAACAACATGGATGGAGCTAAAGGGTATTATGCTCAGTGAAATAAGTCAGGCAGAGGAAGACAAGTACCAAATGATTTCCCTCATTTGTGGAGTATAAAAACGAAGCAAAACTGAAGGAACAAAATAGCAGCAGACTCACAGACTTCAAGAAGGGAGTAATGGTTACCAAAGTGGAGGGGTGGGGGAGGAACGGTCGGAGGGAGGGAGAAGGGGATTGTGGGGTATCATGATTAGTGCACATGGTGTGTGTGGGGTCATAGTTAAGACAGTGTAACTCAGAGAAGACAAATAGGGACTCTGTGGCATCTTACTACACTGATGGACAGTGACTGCAACGGGGTATGCAGGGGGACTTGATAATAAGGGTAAATATAATAACCACATTGTTTTTCTTGTGAAACCTTCATAAGTGTTTATCAATGATACCTTAATAAAAATAAATAAATAAATAAAAATAAAATTGGGCTAAAAAAAAAGACGGAGTGGGAAGGCATGAAGTTAGGAAGTGTACAGTAGGAGATAAGAAAAGGGAACTTGTCTCCACTCACCTATGAATTAATGACAGACAATGTAACTAAACATGAGAGAAATACATCTTGCTGAAGCAGTTTCAAACTGGTGGCTCTAGGGCAGGATAGGTATGGTGCACAGATTTGTTTTATCCAGACAATGAAGCATGAATGTTGCAATACTTAAAAATCAGGAGACTGCACAAACAAAATCTTGATTTCTGGCTTCCCTTGAAAAAACAGAGGCCATCATGGCAACAATGTGCTGAAGTTGAGTCAAAGCTTCATTTGGATGGGATTCATTTAGATTTAGATGCAGTGGGGTCTCAAGTTGGCCAGAGTCCCCAACACTCCCTATTGTTTACTTCTAGCCAAATTCACTCACTTTTGCTGCCTGCCTTGTTTCTGTTGGCATCAAACTGTGACAGTGGTAGGTATAATGTAGGGAGTCTCTATTGACAGCTCAAAATGCTGGGTTCTAGGCCTGGCTCAGCTACAAACTTGTGTATATGTTGACTTGTGTACCTAACTATTCTGAGCCTCAGTTTTCTCATCTGTAAAAAGAGGGTTTATACAAAATGATCTCTAACTGCTATAATTAGAATTAATCTACAATGGTGGCAATGAACATGGGGGAGAGAAAAAAGTAGACTCAGCATACTTCACATTTTATTCTCTGGGTCCAATTTCTTGAAATGTGAATTTCATTTTGAGACTAATGAATCATGTAGTGAACCTAGAATAGGCTAAACAGAAGTACAGACTCTATGGCACAATATCTGAGTCCACTTGTGTGAACTGATTAATCTTAGTATAGTATAATTAAAAGCCAGAAGACAGTCTCAGATAGTTAGGTCACTTAGTGCCTTTCTTGACCATGTTCATTCCTATTATGGAAATTCTCAGATTACTCTCTAGGATGGATAGCCAGCCTACGACTAAATGAAGAGTTCCAGAGCACAGAGCCTCCTGCTGTGGGAGTTCACAGAGTATACAAGAGCAAGATCAAGTATAAAGACCAATATAATGAAAAGGGTAGGTTTTGGGATTTGAAAGCAGCAAGAAAGATCCTGTGTGGACTAGTTAAAGAATATACATGTCAGTCCTACAGATCATAACTGTAACTGTGGCAACTACTGCTTTAGCCCTGAGTGTGGAAAGTCAGGACCTATAAATCACCTTTGAGAGACATGTCCCAGGAATGAGACAGTAAGTTTGGTCTCCGTTGCAACACACTTAAAAAGTATAAGCTCAGTAGATTAGTCTCGCTGAAAATATATTATTTAATTCATCCTCCTAAAGCCCCTGGAAGTTGAATAGGAAAAACAATACTTATCAATACATACTGATTTACAGTTGAGAAGCCTTGGGCCCAGAAAGCTAAAAACCACACATCAACCTAAGTACTCAAGATTCGCTTCAGCAAATATTTATTGTGCTCTCACTGTGTGCCAGGCATTGCAAACAAGACGATAATAAATTAGCCACATTTGTTAGTCCCCAAGGAGTACAAAAAGGCCAAACATAAATCGCTGTATTTCCTATTCCCTAGGTTATGTGCCTTTGATAATCTATATGGGTAATATGAACAGATTTTAAAGACTTTAACTCTGAAACAGATCCGAAGTTAGACTGAATGACTTTGCATCCTCCCTCATCTATGGAAAACCAATTACCCCAACCAAAAATCTGTGTAGTTTGTCAGAGGATATAGTACCTATAAACTTTCCCCATGTGACAAAAGTAACAATAAATTAGTCAAATTTGAATTAAAAAAACAAAAAACCATTCAATGTTTTTATCATTACATATAACCTGAAAAGCAAAAACAACTACATCTGTGTATATAACCAGGACCATCATAAAATACCTCGTGTGGCTCTGCCTGTGGCCATAGCTGTCCTGATGTGTCTGGGCAAATGGGTGATTATAATCTAGGGCAGATGTTCTCAACCAGGGGCCCCACCCCCCACCCAGCCCAGGGGACAACTGGCAGTGTCTAGAGACAGTTTTGGTTGTCTGGGGAGGGCTGGGGGAGGTTTACCTGCATTGGGGAGAGGCCAAGGATGCTAAGAATCCTACAATATACAGGACACCCACACACAACAAAGAACTATCCCATTAAAATGTCCAGTGCCGAGACTGAGAAACCACAGTCTATACGCTCTGCATGTTGGCTAGACGCTTTTGGTCCCCATATTTTAAGAATTCCTTACAGACAGGTTCTGGCTGCTAATACTGGAACTAAAAGGAAACACAACATCCATTCTCTTTCAACTTTCCCTTAGCCGTTGTGTTTTTGGTAATAAAGCCTAATAAACCATTACATTTAGTGCCTGCTCTTCACTGTTCAATGAAATAAGGATCACATTGTGTAAGAAGTTGACAGAAGACGGAAAATTAACAAAACCAAGGAAGAAAGCAAAGAAGGAAGAAAGAGGAGGGCGGGAGGGAGAGAGGGATTTGGTTGTCATTTCCAGTTAAATGAAACTAAATCAACCATTCTGCAGACAATTATCTGTTCTATTGTGAGTCTGATCATGTCTAGAAACTGCTTCTTGCCACTCAAGAAATAAATTGCCTGTAAATACTAAGTCATTCAGGCATTTGTGGCCTTTCCCAGGAGACATCACTTATATAACTGAGGCCACCTAGTGGTTCTTAGTGTGGATCACAGCTAAGCAGACTAGGATTCTGGCTTAAATATAAATCCTGATTTTTATCTATGTACAAAAGGGGAAATCCCTAGCCTGGACAACTTAAAAGATACTATTAGTTTCTTTAACATTCAATTTAATTCAACAAGCATTAATCATGCTCCTCTACATATATAAATCTTTAAGCTATGGTATTGGGGAGCATGTAAGCAACCTCACTGTAGGAAGAAAAATCCTAGTTTCTGTCTTCAAAAAGCACAGTCTTCACAAGTTCTCAAAGAACTGTTCTTTATGCACCTTGCCATAAATGACTCTAAAGAGGTGGAGCATAGCATGTGAGAATTATATTCAAAATTTCACATAGGTGTTGGGCCCAAGCATTAGCAGGAGATTAAGGTTTCTCTTTTTCCAATCTAGATGTGAAGTAGCAATAAGATTTGTGTGTTTGAGAAGGACTCTATTTATTTGATCAATTTTTCTTTACATTTGTCTTTACTGAGATTGATTATTCAGACCAGTCCAACTGGTCCACTCACTCACACCCACTTCATAACTTCTATGGCCAAGATAGACAGGTGCAAGAATGCCAAGTATGTTTTTAAGCTGCCAGCTCTAAAGTCAACATCAGTATCTCAATTTCCAGTGAGACTGAAAAGGCTGGAAACTCACAGCTTGGGTTCTCCTTCCCAGTTGTGATGCTGGCAATAAAAATAAAGAGTCAGCATCTTGCTTCCTCTCAGCTCAGCCCATTTCATCCAAGAGAAAGATGCCATCCCAAGAGGCCATTCAGGATATATGTATTTCTTTTGGATGGTACTTAGGATGTTTCATTCATCATTGTGTTTTATTGATACCAAAAAAAAAAGTCTCTCTTTTTTTGGCAGGCTAATTTTCCACGGACTCCTTCCTTTCTTTTGAAACGACACATTCTTAGAATCTTAAAGTCTATTCACAAACTTGGCAGAACTAGACTGCTCAGAACCACTGTGGCCAGCCTTGGTTTATGGTGTGTGCCTTGTATTATTACCCAATGGCAGCCTTGATGAAGAAACTATTAAGCCAGAACATCCCCAGACACTGTTTACCCTCAACTGTTTTCTGACACAATGTTAATGAGAAATAAAGGCTCATACAGAAAGAACAATCCAAGAGGAAACAATGAGTGTGGAACGCAGGAGGCAGAGGACATTTACCTGGTCACGATCTCCTGCAAAACAGCAGCTTTTCATGGTGCAAGAGTTGAAGTAACCCTGATTGTCAAACTGGAAAACAGGCAGGCGGGAGTGGATGTCATAGAGCACAGGGGGCAGGCGGCGCCTCAAGGCCAGGAGCTGGGTCCCGTTGCTGTTGAATCGCACGCTCATGGCACTTTGGAGGGATAGGTTGCCACCATAGCGTAGGAGAGAGCTGAAAGGCAGGAAGCACAGGGATTGGGATGAGGCAGGCTGGAGGAGGGTCTGTAAAATTCACATTTATTTCTTCCCAATATGTGCCCAGGACCTACTGACAGGCTTCTACATCAGAATTTCAGCAGAGGGCTAGAGGTAAGAAAGAGGAGAGGAATGGTTCCTTCATTACATTAAAGCAAGTTAATTAACCTGCCAGTTCACCTTTTCCATCTCCAAAAGATGAATTACTAGTAAATTTATAGGAAAATGATTACAAAAGCATCTTGAAAGAGACATTAAAATGATTAGTTACTTGATTTATCCAAGTTAACTACATAATTAAAGACACTCATCAGGACTCTGGGAAGTGAGTGTGTCTAGTCTAACTGGCTAATCATGGATGATAGTTCAGGTATCTATTTCCCTTAGTCTTAGGGACACAAGACCCATCAGCACGAAAAACAGATACTTTACTGTTTATTCTGGTATTTTTCAATAATAACTTCATTACTTAAGCATTTGTTTTTGAATTTTTAATCTGTTCACAGAGAATTTTTTAATTAATTAATTTTTAAAATTAAGGTATCACTGATATATACTCTTACGAAGGTTTCACATGAAAAACGTTATGGTTACTACATTGGTTAGTGTGGTTACCCATACTATCAAGTCCCCCCCATACCCCACTGAAGTCACTGTCCATCAGTGTAGTAAGATGCCACAGAGTCACTACTTGTCTTCTCTGTGCTACACTGTCCTCCCCATGACCCCCCCCCACAACATGTGTACTAATCATAATACCCCTCAATCCCCTTCTCCCTCTTTCCCCACCACCCTTCTTCATCCTTCCCCTTTGGTAACTGCTAGTCTCTTCTTGGAGTCACAGAGAATTTTTATATTCACACAGCGTGACTACAGAGTAAATATTAAATAAAAAAGTTTAATTTAAATGCAGAGCAAGTAGTACAACAATTGAGAAAGCAAGAGGACTTGTTTTCTTTTACAATTCCCAAAAGTTTATATTTAGATTTGAAATATACTTTGGTTAATATATATAATTCCATTTATCTAGCTTCACTAGGGAATTGTATGTATGCTCTAGTTCACCTAATATTCTTTTGTAATTTCATAATATTCAGAACATTAAAGAAAGTCACACATTATGCTTCCAAATAATTTATTTTGAGGATTCAGAAGGTACTTTCAATTTTACAGAGAACTAGGATGGCCATGAACATAAACCATTATATGGTACTAAGTAAAAAGGGCTGTGTGTGTGTGTGTGTGTGTGTGTGTGTGTGCGCGCATGTACATGCGTGCACTCTTGCATACCTGTGTCTATTTTATCTTTCCAAGAACCAGTAGCCTTGATTACCTGGATACTATTTTATTATGGAGGGGTGGCTGCTCACTGACTGTGTCATAACCAACTTTTCTTTTGTATCTTGGGTTCAATTCTTGGAGCACTAAATTACTGGTAGGAAAGTGAGGTTAAGTACACGCATCGGGGATGGGGTAGAAATTAGTGTAACATCAGAACTCACACACTGATTGCCATTATGGCAAGGAAATAACCCTAATAGTTTTAGGAAAAAAAGGAGAGTTTATAAATTCTAGGGAATCACAGAGCTAGAAAGAACCTCAAGATACCTTAAATTAAAGCCTAGCAGATTTATATGAAACATTTTTAAGGAAGGAGTTTTAATAGCACTTTACTAGGTAAGAACCTAAAGAGCTGTATGTTACTAGAAGAGATTTAATATTGAATGAAGGTAACATTTTTTTTTCTTTTCTTTTCGCAAGACAGTGATGGGGAAGAATAAGGGGACAAGAAAGGAGATATCTGATGAGAAAAGGAGCCCTTGAAACCAGGGTGCAAAAGAAGCTTTCAACCTGGCCTGATCATAAAAGCAGTCTGCACCACCACTAGCCAGTCAGTCCTGTGTACCCCACCAGAGGCAGGAATGCTCTGGTACTGCAGCTGTGTGCGGAGCAGGCTTGGGCAAAACAGACTTTAATCCTCTTATGAATGGCATGGTAGAATGATGGAAGAGACTTAGAAAATGGTCCCTGCAACTCCCAACATCAAGGAGAAGCCTGGTACCCCTACAGATCCCAAGTAATAATCCCTGCAGAGAAATGTTCCTATAATGGTCCTGGACAGAGGCCACACTCACTCATATAAGGAGAATGAATGACAGGGCTGTTAGAGCCCAAGCATTTCCTTTAAAGGGTGGCCCTAGCTGCCACAGGCATGTGGTGTTATCTAAACACTGAGCTCAAAAACAATGAGAGGCTTTCAATTCAAGATCAGCATGGAGTGTGCAAATAAACCAGCATCTGTAGGACTGAAAAGAATCTGGGGGTGGAAACAAGACTCAACAAAAAGAAACTTGGCCAGCGCCCCCCAGCCATAGCAGCGGGGGTTTGCATCAGTTCAGGCATCCCTGACAGAAAAGCTGGGGTCTCTGGCAAACGCGTTTCCGTATGTTAAAAGGAACTTCCTCTCTGATTCTAGCCAGGCCTGTGAAAATCCACCCAGGACAGGCATTGGGCCCAGCCCATCCATACCCAAGCTCCTTGACCTTCGTTTGCAATCTGGCCACTTTATAGGGGTCTGTTTATGGGCTCCAGAGAGTCCCTAACTTTTCTCTTGCCTATGCTTCTGGGCAGGGAACTCCTCTCTCTCATACAGAGAGGGTACAGATGTAGGAATCTTGCTCCCAGAGTGTTCAGGGGGGCTATTTAAAGTGCAGCAGATGCTAAAACTGAATACTTCATGTTCAGGTACAAAATTAAATTCCTTCCAGAGGGATGCAATGATACCTGAAGTCCAGAAAGTGAATTATATTAACTGTAATTTCTCGGCAGGGATTCTGTATCTGGCTTCTCCTGATGAGAGTGGTAAGGATAACCTAGTTCATCAGGAAGAAAGGCTTGGAAGCAGTTTGCCCTTACAGTCAAGATATAAAGATAATGTCAAAGACCCTACAGCTTAAGGTTCAAGTGTAAGATGTATGACAAATTACCTGGGGCTTTTGAAAAATACAGATTCTTAGGAACCACCCCCACCCCCACCCCCACCACCAGATACTCTAATTCAATCTGAGAAGTAGGTCCAGGAATCTGAACCTAACAATTCTGATGCATGTGACTTTCAAACCACATTTTGAGAAACATGGCTCCATTTTGGAATTTGGGGGAGAGGAAGTAGAAGGAGTGGGAGGTGGGGAAAACAAGGTGGAAAGAAAGCAGATTACCAGAGGCTCAATGAAAAGTCAACCACACAATAGGGCACTTTTTACAACCCTATGCCTATTAGCGAAAGGGCTCCAATTCCTTTTAAGATCAGAGTTCCACTCCACCGACACTGCCTGAAATGTCTTTTTTCCTGTTCTCAACACATTCCCTGAAGAAGTTTCTCTTTTCCTCTTGGAGAACTAAGGGCACCTGTTTATAACAAGAATGCTTCAATCTTGAGTTGCTTTCTGGGCTCTTACCCTGATAACAGAGATGCCACTATCTACCCTCCTCCAGAGAAATGTCCTCCATTACCCTTCTAGATGAGATGAGTAGTATCCTGAAAGTTCTAGCAACGTTACAATGAGTTCAAATTAAAATATCCCTGTAAGAAACATAAAAGCAATGCCTATCCCCAACCTATCTTCAACCAAGGATTGTCACAAAATGCAAAAGAACAGGGGAAGGAGGTGATCCAAGGGTTAGCATGCAAAAGACCCAGAACAAAAAGCATGTGAACCTCAGAACATCAGGAAAAGATCCCTCACTAGTCTGGTCGCCTGGTTTGTGTGTTTTGGTGGTTTTCTTTCTTTTTTTTTTTTTTGCCTTCCACCTCTGACAAATACTTGGACTTCTTTATTGCTCTAGTGGAGTAAAAAGAACATTTCTAAAAGTACCGGCCAAGGCTAAGGCTTTGGAACAGAAACTGGTGAGGCCATTTCCAGGGCAAGCGACTTGAGTATCAATCATGTCTAACCCAAGACAGGGCATCAATAAAGGTTCTAAGAGCAGACTCCACGAACCTAGATTTCCATAAATCCATGGCTAAGTAATTCATCTGATGGTACTAACAAGATTTTCCAAAGCCCACTGGCATGAATTTCCTCATAGTTTCTATGAAAATGCTTCATAAGACCTGTGAAATGCACTGCTGATCACAGACATCAGAGCTGGTATCACACAATCAGAAAGGGAAAACAGAGGTCCTATAGGTAGGGGAAAATATCTCCTGTCCAATTTTTGCTTTAGGATAGGATGACCTATAAGGAATATGGAACATTTTGTACTTCCTATATCACAACCCATAAAGTATGACAAATTCTAAAGGACACTAGAATTAGGTAAAAAATGAACAAGTTCAGGGAACACAGCCCACACCAGTCCCATTCAAGTGTGTTCAGAGTAACCACTTTCTTTATGTAAATTAAGGGGAATGACCTGGCCTTTCTTTTTTTTTTCTAATATAATCTTCAGTTCTAAGATTGAGATTTCTCTAGAGGAAAGCAGAACCATTGGACAACCAGCCTGAGAAAGACACATTGTCATCTGTGGCTGAAAAAACTCATTTCCTCAGAACATGATTCACTGCCAAGCTTCTCTGGCTTGAAATATAGATATAGTAAAACTTCCTTCCCTTTCTGAACATCCAGAAATGTAAGTCTGACTTAAGTTGGCAGAAGGGCCTGACTAAATTTGTGGTAAGATCTGTAGATAATCAAATGGTGGGTCCAGTCCTTCCATGAAGCAAACATGGGCAGCAGGTACTGCAGGGCTTCTAATCATCTTCCCGAAAGGGATGGGATGGGCCCAGAACTGAAGTGATCTAGAGCCTAAGTTTTTGCCTTTCGCTCAGAGATCCTAAAAGCCACACAGAGCCAAGCAAGATTTCAATATAAGTTAAGAGGCAGTGCCATAACAGATCTGTTCTAGGACACTCCTGAATTTTCCACAGAATTAGGTACTTAACATTTAGTCACCTCATCAGGTGGTCTGACTTACCCAAACTCCCCTTCACCCCAAGCTGAGGAAAACAGACAGGGGTTTCAAGCAACCATTCAATCTTCATCTTAAAATTATTCCTGGTCCTACCTTCTCACAGATGTAGCATCAGCTCTGGCCTCACAGTGTATAAAACTTGGCAGGAGGAAGGAAAAACGGGGAAGGAAGGAGGTTGGGATGGCAGTTGCCACAGCAACAGTGCTGATAGAGGGGATGGGAATAGGTGCAGGTAAACAGGCATTCCCTGGTGGGAGGAGAACAAACTGGGGTGGGTGCACTGGCCTTTTGGGGTACAAGGCCACAAAGCTGGAGGAATGTGATAGAAGAGGCAAATTCTGAAAAAAATCTGAAGCAAAAGAGGGTCTGAAAACAAAAATCAGTTTGGTACTTTCTATTGAGAACTCTTATGCAAACAGTTTAAAACAAGGGAAGAGAGGAAAGTAAAGGAAAAGAGAAGGAAGGCCAAACTGCTGACTGATGGGACACAATTACAGGAAGACAGCCTATTTCCTACAGGAGCCACTGAGAATGTGCCCCAAAACCAAGGCACCTCCACTCGACAATAATATAAATGTTTTAGAATAATGACTTTCAAACTTTTTTTATAGTAACCCTTCACAGTAAATATATTTTATACTGCATCCGAGTACACCCACATTTATCTAGCATTAATTCATTAAACAATACTTACCACCTATATTTTCTAGTCTATAATTTAATAAATACTTATGACCATCAAGTTGATTTCATAACCCACTATATTAGTGAAAGAACTTTCTATCTTGTCTCCTTGCTTCCACTCTTGGCCATGCTTCAGTTTATCCTGAACAAAACAGCTAGAGGCATGCTGAACCATTAGTCAGATCACGTCATTCCTTTGCTGAAAATCCTGCCATATTTCCCCATTTCAAACAGAGTAAAAACCAAACTTCTTACAATGCCAACAAGGCCCTAGGCAACCCCATTACTACTCTTGTTCCTTAGGTCTTTGAATCCACGTCCCAGCACTCTTCTTACCTTACTCTACTTTAACCACATGGTGCCTCCTTAGTGTTCCTAGAACACATCAGGCAGGCTTCTGCTTCAGGGTTTTTGCACTTGAAAATCCTGCAGCCTGAAATGTTCATTCACCTATCTCTGATTCAAATATCCTACTCATTAGGCCTTTCCTGATATCCTATGTAAAAATGCAACTTCCCCAATACTCCTTGTCTCCCTTACCTGCTTTTTCTCTACTACGTGAATCACTATCATAAATACCATAAATTTTTATTTACTTTGTTTCTTATTTGTCCTTTCCCACTACACTATTAGCCTTTATATCTTTTCCCTGTATATTCCAAGCGCTTAAGCAGTGCCAGAGACATAATAGGCACTCAGCAAGTAGCTGTTGAATGAATGATCTAGTGAATCATGAGCAATAATTTAAAAAATCTTCTTTTGGAACAAAAAAACAAAACACAGGCTCCACCAAAGTTCACGCAGTTCCTGACATTTATCTGTCTGACATAATCTTGAGTGACAGAAGCAGAGAAACAGCAGGTTTAGAGATCAGCTGAGTTAAAACCTTTTTTTATCAGCAAAGAACTATGGCCCAAGAAGTAAAATTTGCAAGTGACCACCCAGGTCTCCCCCCCTTTTCAAGTGACACCACCAAATCCTTCAAGTGAGTTGAATTCATCTACCTGCTTAAAAGGAGCCAACAAAAAGGAAGAGTGTAACAAGTAAACAGGTATCTTAATTATATCTTACACTTTAAAGCAAGTTTCTGATATTTGTAGAATAAAAGTTCAAAAGGAAAATTAGTAATTAAATTTTAGGAAGTCAATTGCAAGTTAAAAAAAAACATCTATCAGGTTTCAGAGAGTGACCGATGAACTCTGTAAGTTTTGAATACATGCCTTACTTAATTATATTTAAAAATAAATAATGATAGGAGAGACTCAAGATGGTGGCGTGAGAGGTGATACAGAGAACTTCTCCCAAAACCACAAATAGTACAGTTAATTAATACAACTAAGCCTAAAACAGCAACAAGAAAGAAGGCTGAACCAGACTGCACACAGACCTCACTAACAGAGCAGACCTCACGAAACAGGGTAACATAGGAAAGCCTTAATCCAGTGGGACACAGGCCCTTCCCCCACCCCACCTCACCGGTGGGAGTAAGAGAAACAGAGCAGGGAGGGGGTGGAAGCTGGGACTGCTGAGCGCCTAGCCCTGGAGATCTGCTATGTGACCAGAAGCCTATATTGTGTGGTGCTCTGGGTGTACGGGAGCTCGGACAGATGGAGTGCTTGAAAGACTGAATTCCAGCCCTTTGTGGAGGAGGGGATGTGGCAGAGGAAGGGTGGGCGGTCTGAGAGGCTTCTGAGCAGTGAGAGGACTGCTGAAGGGGTGGGGTTTGCACAGAGCTTGCTGCACCGGAGAAGGGAGAGCTGGACAAGGTTGTTTGGGTGCACTCTCCCCAGCTGGTTGGGAACTTTGAGGAGTTTCAGGTGCTTCAACTCCTGGCTGCTTACTCAGCTTGGAGGCCCCCCACTGTGACACGCAGTGAGCTGCACCTTCCTCCTAGCCTGCTGGCACTGGTTCGCAAACTGGCATTCACTGTGCTGGTGTCAGGCCAGCCAGAGGGAGGCCTTGCCTACAACAGCTAGAGATGCAAAGCACAGAGGCTTACACGTGCATGCTTGGTCCACTGGCTCTGACACTGGAGACAGGCACCACAGATGGGAATCAGGGAACAGATCTTTCCTCCCCCCAGGCACCAGCTCCGCTCCCCTACGACCCCCAACCTCACTCGAGGGGCTGAACAGCTCCAGAGACTGGAGCTTCTCGGCAACAGAGGGTACCACACAGAAATATGAAATGTCAAAAGAACATGGTTCAGAACAAAATCTCACAAACCCCAGAAAAAGGGCCAAATGAAACCAAACTCACCAATCTTCCTGAATGAGAGTTCAAAATAAAAATTATAAACATGCTTATGGAGGTACAGAAAAATATTCAAGAACTCAGGAACCAATTTAAGTCGGAGATTCAATCATTAAGAAATTCCATATCTGAAATGAAACATACAATGGAGGGATTTCAAAGCATATTAGATGTAGTAGAAGAGACGGTAAATGGAATAGAAGGTAGAGAAGAGTAATACAAAGAAGATGAGGCACGGAGAGAAAGAAGAATCTCTAAGAATGAAAGAATAAGGGACTTCTGGGAAGATGCCGGTGTGAACAGGGCAGTGGAAATCTCCTCCCAAAACCATATATATTTATGAAAATACAACAAATACAAGTATTCCTAAAAGAGAGACCAGAAGATACAGTACAACAGCCAGGCTAGAGCTACACCTGCTGGGACTCAGCGCTTCACGAAGCGGGTAGGATAGGGGGCTGCAACCGGGCGGGACCCGAGCGCTCCCCCACCCCAGCGCACTGGCAGGAGGAAAGGATTTGGAGTGGGGAGGGAGTGGATGCACGGGCCCGCTAAATAACCAGCCCTGGTTATCTGCGCCGGGAGCGCTGACACACATTGCGTGGTGTATCGGAGACTGGAGAGACAGAAGGGCAGGATCTGAGAGAGATGGCACAGCTGGGCCCTCTCAGTGGGCTCCCCGGGACAAAAGAAAAGCACGCACTTTTTTAAAAGTCTTAAAGAGGCAAGAGCCCCACAGAGGAACAAAATGGTCCCAGTGTACTCAGCCCAGCAGGCTGGGAGTCCTGAGGAATTTCGGACTCCTAGGCCATGGCCGAGCAAAGGAGCCATGCCGAGGCTTCCGACAGAGATCAGCAGCCTCCCATTCGTTCCCCCCCAACCCAGCTGGCGCCACAAAGGGTATGGCGGACCGGAACAGTGGAGCAGCAATGCCACCTACAACATCCTCACAGAATCTACTCCCGGTGGGTGTTTTTTGTTTTTTCTCTTTGGTTGTTTTTTCTTTTTTGTTGTTTTTTCTCTTTGGTTGTTTTTTCTTTTTTGTTGTTTTTTCTTTCTCCCCCCCCTCCTTTTTCTCCCTTTTGTTTTTTTCCTTTCTCCCTTTTTTTCTCTCTTTAAAAGTCTTAAAGAGGCCAGCTGACACACGTGGCGCATACCAGCGGACACTTCTATCGCCAAGAAAAGACAGAGCAATATGGTACAAACAGAGCTCAGCCAGACAACCCCAGAGCGGGAGCCTGATGGGATGGACATGCACAATGTTCCTGAAAAAGAATTAAGAATCAAAGTCATAACCATACTGATGGATCTACAGAGAAATACGCAAGAGCTAAGGGACGAAGTGAGGGAAATGAGGAAAGACAATGCAGAAATGAGACAACTGATCGAAGGGCTTAGGAGAAGAGTGGAAAAGATGCAAGAGACTGTTAATGGAATAGAAATCAGAGAACAGGAATACAGAGAAGCTGAGGCAGAGAGAGATAAGATGATCTCTAGGAATGAAAGAATATTAAGAGAACTGTGTGACCAATCCAAACGGAAAAATATTCGCATTATATGAGTACCAGAAGAAGAAGAAGAGAGAAAAAGGGATAGAAAGTGTCTTTGAAGAAATAATTGCTGAAAATCTCCCCAAGCAGGGGAAGAAAATAGTTTCTCAGACTACGGAAGCAAACAGATCTCCCAACACAAGGGATCCAAGAAAGATAACACCAAGGCAAAAAAATAATTAAAATGGCAAATATCAAAGATAAGGACAGAGCATTAAAGGCAACTAGAGAGAGAAAAAAGATCACCTACAAAGGAAAACCCATCAGACTATAATCAGACTTCTCAACAGAAACCTTACAGGCAAGAAGAGAATGGCATGATATATTTAACGTAATGAAACAGAAGGGCCTCGACCCAAGAATATTGTATCCAGCATGATTATCATTTAAATTTGAGGAAGGGATTAAACAATTCCCAGACAAGTGAAAGCTGAGGGAATTTGCCTTGCATAAACTACCTCTACAGGATATCTTAAAGGGACTGCCCTAGATGGAAGCACTCCTCAGGCTAAAAAGATGTCACCAGAGAAAATAAAATCACAGCAAAGAAAGCAGACCATCCAAATACTAACTAAAGGAAAAGAATAAAACACCTAGTATATAAAGAATGGAGGAAGAAGAATAAGAAGAGAGAGAAATAAAGAATCATCAGACTGTGTTTACAATAACTTAACAAGAAAGTTAAGTTAGACTGTTAGATAGTAAAGAAGCTACCCTTGAACCTTTGGTAACCACGAATCTAAGGCCAGCAATGGCAAAAAGGACATATCTATCGATAATCACCCTAAATGAAAAGGGACTGAATGCACCAATCAAGACACAGAGTAATAGAATGGATAAAAAAGCAAGACCCATCTATATGCTGCTTACAAGAGACTCACCTCAAACCCAAAGATATACACAGACTAAAGGTGAAGGGATGGAAAAAGATATTTCATGCAAACAAGAAGAAGAAAAAATCAGGTGTTGCAGTGCTTTTATCAGACAAAATAGACTTCAAAACAAAGAAAGTAGCAAGAGATGAAGAAGGACATTACATAATGATAAAGGGGTCAGTCCAACAAGAGGATATAACCATTTAAAATATATATGCACCCAACACAGAAGCGCCGACATATGTGAAACAAATACTAACAGAATTAAAGGAGGAAACAGAAAGCAATGCATTCATTTTAGGAGACTTCAACACACTACTCACTCCAAAGGACGGATCAACCAGACAAAAAATAAGTAAAGACACAGAGGCACTGAACAACACACTACAACAGATGGACCTAACAGACATCTACAGAACTCTACACACAAAAGCAACAGAATACACATTCTTCTCACGTACACATAGAACATTTTCCAGGAGAGACCATATACTAGGCTACAAAAAGAACCTCAGTAAATTTAAAAATATTGAAATTCTACCAAGCAACTTCTCAGATCACAAAAGTATAAAACTAGAAATAAACTTTAGAAAGAAAACAAAAAGGCTCACAAATATATGGAGACTTAACAACATTCTCTTAAATAATCAATGGGTCAACGATCAAACTAAAACAGAGATCAAAGAATATATGGAGACTAATGACAACAACAACACAAACCAACAACTTCTGTGGGACGCAGCAGAGGCAGTTCTAAGAGGAAAGCACATTGCAATCCAGACCTATTGAAAGAAGAAAGAACAATCCGAAATGAATAGTCTAAAGACACAATTACTGAAATTGGAAAAAGAAGAACAAATGAGGCCCAAAGTCACCAGAAGAAGGGACATAATAAAGATCAGAGAAGAAATAAATAAAATTGAGAAGAGTAAAACAATAGAAAAAAATCAATGAAACCAAGAGCTGGTTCTTTGAAAAAATAAACAAAATAGATAAACCCCTAGCCAGACTCATTAAAAGAAAAAGAGAATCTACCCACATAAACAGAATCAGAAATGAGAAAGGAAAAATCATGATGGACCCCACAGAAATACAAAGAATTATAAGAGGAAACTATGAGAATCTATACGCTAGCAAGCTGGAAAACCTAGAAGAAATGGACAACTTCTTAGAAAAATAAACCTTCCAAGTCTGACCAAGCAAGAAACAGAAAAACTAAACAGACCAATCACCAGCAACGAAACTGAATTGGTAATCAAAAAACTACCCAAGAACAAAACCCCCAGACCAGATGGATTCACCTCTGAATTCTACCAGAAGTATAGAGAAGAAATAATACCCATTCTGCCTAAAGTTTTCCAAAAATTAGAAGAGGAGGGAATACTTCCAAACTCATTCTATGAAGCCAGCATCACTCTAATACCAAAACCGGGCAAAGACCTCACCAAAAAAGAAAATTACAGACCAATATCCCTGATGAACATAGATGCAAAAATACTCAACAAATTTTTAGCAAACCGAATTCAAAAATACATCAAGAGGATCATACACCATGATCAAGTGCAATTCATCCCAGGGATGCAAGGATGGTACAAAACTCGAAAATCCATTAACATCATCCACCACATCAACAAAAAGACGAACAAAAACCACATGATCATCTCCATAGATGCAGAAAAAGCATCTCAGAAAATGCAACATCCATTCATGATAAAAACTCTCAACAAAATGGGTATAGAGGGCAAGTACCTCAACATCATAAAGGCCATATATGACAAACCCACAGCTAACATCATACTTAACAACGAGAAGCTGAAAGCTTTTCATCTAAGATTCGGGAACAAGACAGGGATGCCCACTCTCTCCACTGTTATTCAACATAGTACTGGAGGTCCTAGCCACAACAATCAGACAAAACAAAGACATACAAGGCATCCAGATTGGTAAAGAAGAAGTCAAATTGTCACTATTTGCAGATGACATGATATTGTACATAAAAAACCCTGAAGACTCCACTCCAAAACTACTAGAACTAATATATGAATTCGGCAAAGTTGCAGGATACAAAATTAACACACAGAAATCTGTTGCTTTCCTATACACTAACGATGAACTAACAGAAAGAGAAATCAGAAAAACAATTCCATTCACAATTGCATCAAAAAGAATAAAATATGTAGGAATAAACCTACCAAAGGAAGTGAAAGACCTATACCCTGAAAACTACAAGACACTCCTAAGAGAAATTAAAGAGGACACTAACAAATGGAAATTCATCCCATGCTCTTGGCCAGGAAGAATAAATGTTGTCAAAATGGCTATAATACCTAAAGCAATCTAAAGATTCAACACAATCCCTATCAAACTACCAACAGCTTTCTTCAATGAACTGGAACAAATAATTCTAAAATTCATATGGAACCACATAAGACTCTGAATAGACAAAGCAATCCTGAGAAGGAGGAATAAGACAGGGGGAATTACGCTCCCTGACTTCAAGCTCTACTACAAAGCCACAGTAATCAAGACAATTTGGTATTGGCACAAAAACAGACCCACAGACCACTGAAACAGAACAGAAAATCCAAACATTAACCCAAACATATACAGTCAATTAATATTTGATAAAGGAGCCTTGGATATACAATGGGGAGATGACAGCCTCTTCAGCAGCTGGTGTTGGAAAAACTGGACAGCTACATGTAAGAGAATGAAACTGGACTACTGTCTAACCCCATACACAAGAGTAAACTCAAAATGGATCAAAGACCTGAATGTAAGTCATGAAACCATAAAACTCTTAGACAAAAACATAGGCAAAAATCTCTTGGACATAAACATGAGCGACTTCTTCATGAACATATCTCCCCAGGCAAGGGAAACAAACGCAAAAAGGAACAAGTGGGACTATATCAAAATAAAAAGCTTCTGTACAACAAAGGACACCATCAGCAGAACAAAAAGACATCCTACAGTTTTGGAGAATATATTCATAAATGACATAACCGATAAGGGGTTGACATCCAAAAAATATAAAGAGCTCACGCACCTCAACAAACAAAAAGCCAATAAGCCAATTAAAAAATGGGCAGAGGCTCTGAACAGACATTTAGACATTTCTCCAAAGAAGAAATTCAGATGGCCAACAGGCACGTGAAAAGATGCTCCACATCGCTAATCATCAGAGAAATGCTAATTAAAACCACGATGAGATATTGCAGCACTATTTACAATAGCCAAGAAATGGAAGCAACCTAAGTGTCCATCAGTAGATGAATGGATAAAGAAGATGTGGTACATATACACAATGGAATATTATTCAGCCATAAGAAGAAAACAAATCCTACCATTTGCAACAACATGGATGGAGCTAGAGGGTATTATGCTCAGTGAAATAAGCCAAGCTGAAAAGACAAGTATCAAATGATTTCACTCATATGTGGAGTATAAGAACAAAGAAAAAATACTGAAGGAACAAAACAGCAGCAGACTCACAGAACCCAAGAACGGACTAATAGTTACCAAAGGGAAAGGGACTGGGGAAAATGGGCGGGAAGGGAGGGATAAGAGGGAAAAAGGGGCATTACGATTAGCAGATGTAATGTTGGGGGGGCACAGGGAGGGCAGTACAACTCAGAGAAGACTAGTAGTGATTCTATAGCATCTCACTATGCTGATGGACAGTGACTGTAATGGGGTTGGTGGTGGGGACCTGATGAAGGGGTAGTTTAATAACCGTAATATTGCACATGTAATTGTAGATAAATGATAATAAAATAAAGTATATTAAAAAAAAAACCCACCATGAGATATCACCTCACACCAGTAAGGATGGCCAACATCGAAAAAACAAACAACAGCAAATGTTGGTAAGGATGTGGAGAAAGGGGAACCCTCCTACACTGCTGGTGGGAATGTAAATTAGTACAACAATTGTGGAAAACAGTATGGAGGTTCCTCAAAAAACTCAAAATAGAAATACCATTTGACCCAGGAATTCCACTCCTGGGAATTTACCCTAAGAATTCAGCAGCCCAATTTGAAAAAGACATATGCACCCCTATGTTTATCGCAGCACTATTTACAATAGCCAAGAGATGGAAGCAACCTAAGTGTCCATCAGTAGATGAATGGATAAAGAAGATGTGGTACATATACACAATGGAATATTATTCAGCCATAAGAAGAAACCAAATCCTACCATTTGCAACAACATGGATGGAGCTAGAGGGTATTATGCTCAGTGAAATAAGGCAAGCCAAAAAAGAAAGTATCAAATGATTTCACTCACATGTGGAGCAGAAGACCAAAGAAAAAAACTGAAAGAAAAAACAGCAGCATCCTCACAAAACCCAAGAATGGACTAATAGTTACCAAAGGGAAAGGGACTGGGGAGGATGGGTGGGAAGGGACGGACACGGGGGAAAAAGGGCCATTACGATTAGCAGATGTAATGTTGGGGGAGCACGGGGAGGGCTGTACAACTCAGAGAAGAGAAGTAGTGATTCTATAGCATCTCACTACACTTAGGGACAGTGACTAATGGGGTTGGTGGGGGGTACTTGATGAAGTGGGTAGTTTAATAACCACAATATTGCATATGTAATTGTAGATTAATGATACCAAAATAAAATTTAAAAAGCATAAAAAAAAAAAGAACGAAAGAATATTGAGAGAACTGTGTGACCAATCCAAATGGAACAATATTCGCATAATAGGGGTACCAGAAGAAGAAAAGAGAGAAAAAGGTATAGAAAGTGTCATTGAGGAGGTAATTGCTGAAAACTTCCCCAATCTGGGGAAGGACATAGCCTCTCAACCATGGAGGTGCACAGATCTTCCAACACAAGGGACCCAAGGAAGACAACATCAAGACAAATAATAATTAAAATGGCAAAAATAAAGGATAAAGACAGAATTTTAAAAGCAGCTAGAGAGAGAAAAAAGATCACATACAAAGGAAAACCCATCATGCTATCATAAGATTTCTCAACAGAAACCTTACAGGCCAGAAGGGAGTGGCATGATATATTTAATGCAATGAAGCAGAAGGGCCACCTCAAACCAAGAATACTCTACCAGGCAAGGTTATAATTTAAATTTGAAGGAGGGATTAAACAATTTTCACATAAGCAAAAGATGAGAGAATTTACCTCCCACAAACCCCTTCTACAGTGCACTTTGGAGGGACTCCTATAGATGGAAGTATCATAAGGCTAAATAGATGTCACCCAAGGGATAGACAAAAAGTACAGAATATGATTCATAACATACAAAGAATGGAGGAGGAAGAAAAAGGAGGAAAAAAACCCCCAGAAGCTTCAGGTTGTGTTTGTAATAGCATACAAAGTGAGTTAAATTAGACTGTTAGATAGTAAGGGAATTACCCTCGAACCTTTGGTAACCATGAATCTAAAGCCTGCAAAGGCAATAAGTACATACCTATCGATAATCACCCTAAATGTAAATGGTCTGAATGCACCAATGAAAAGACATAGGGTCACTGAGTGGATAAAAAAACAAGACCCCTCCATATGCTGCCTACAAGAGACTCACGTCAAACCCAAAGACATACATAGACTGAAAGTAAAGAGATGGAAAAAGATATTTCATGCAACTAAGAGGGAGAAAAAAGCAGGAGTTACAGTACTTGTCTTAGACAAAATAGACTTCAAAACAAAGAAAGTCACAAGAGACAAAGAAGGACATAACATAATGATAAAGGGGTCAGTCCAAAAAGAGGATATAATTATTATAAATACCTATGCACCCAAAACAGGAAAACCTACATATGTGAAACAAATACCAACAGAATTAAAGGGGGAAATAGAATGCAACGCATTCATTTTAGAAGACTTCAACACACCACTCACTCCAAAGGACAGATCAACGAGACAGAAAATAAATAAAGAGACAGAGCCACTGAACAACATATTAGAACACATGGACCTAAGGAACATTTACAGAACACTCCACCCAAAAGCAACAGGATACACATTCTTCTCAAGTGCACATGGAACATTATCAAGAATAGATCATATACTAGGCCACAAAAAGAACCTCAGTAAATTAAAAAAGATTGAAATTGTACGAACCACCTTCTCAGATCACAAAGTATGAGACTAGAAATAAATGACACAAAACGAAAAAGCCCACAAACACATGGAGGCTTAATAACATGCTCCCAAATAATCAATGGATCAATGACCAAATAAAAACAGAGATCATGCAATATATGGAGACAAATGACAACAATAATTCAACACCGCAAAATCTGTGGGATGCAGTGAAGGCCGTGCTAAGAGGGAAATATATTGCAATATAGGCCTACCTCAGGAAAAAAGAACAATCCCAAATGAGCAGTCTAAACTCACAATTAATGAAACTAGAAAAGGAAGAACAAATGAGGCCTAAAGTCAGTAGAAGGAAGGACGTAATAAAGACTAAAGCAAAAATAAATAAAATTGAGAAGAATAAAACAACAGAAAGAATCAATGAAAGCAGGAGCTGGTTCTTTGAGAAAATAAAGATAATTGATAAACCCTTACCCAGACTTATCAAGAAAAAAAGAGTCTACACACATGAGCAGAATCAGAAATGAGAAAGGAAAAATCACTACAGACACCACAGAAATACAAAGAATTATGAGAGAATACTATGAAAAATTATATGGTAACAAACTGGATAACCTAGAAGAAATGGACAGCTTCGTAGAAAAATACAACCTTCCAAGGTTGACCCAGGAAGAAATAGAAAATCTGAACAGACCAATTACCAACAACGAAATTGAACTGGTAATTAACAAACTCCCTAAGAATGAAATGCCTGGACCAGATGGTTTCACTGAGAATTTTATCAAACATTTAGTGAAGACCTAATATCCATTCTCCTTAAAGTTTTCCAAACAGAAGAAGAGGAAAAACTCCCAAACTCATTCTATGAGACCAACATCACTCTAATACCAAAACCAGGGAAAGACACTACAAAAAAAGAAAATTATAGGCCAATATCCCAGATAAACACAGATGCAGAAATACTCAACAAAATATTAGCAAACCGAATTCAAAAATACATCAAAACAATCATCCATCATGATCAAGTGGGCTTCATCCCAGGGATGCAACGATGGTACAACATTTGAAAATCCATCAACATCATCCACTACATCAACAAAAGGAAGGACAAAAACCACATTATCATCCCCATAGATGCTCTCCATAGATCATCTCCATAGAAAAAGCATTCAACAAAATTCAACATCCATTCAGGATAAAAACTCTCAACAAAATGGGTACAGAGGGCAAGTACCTCAACATAATAAAGGTCATATATGACAAACCCACAGCCAACATTATACTTAACAGTGAGAAGCTGAAAACTTTTCTTTTAAGATTGGGAACAAGACAAGGATGCCCACTCTCCCCACTTTTATTCAACATAATTCTGGAGTTCCTAGCCATGGCAATCAAAGAACACAAAGAAATAAAAGGCATCCAGATTGGCAAGGAAGGAGCCAAAGTGTCCCTGTTTGCAGATGACATATTGCACATAAAAAACCCTAAGGAATCCACTCCAAAACTACTAGATCTAATATCTGAATTTAGCAGAGTTGCGGGATACAAAATTAATACACAGAAATCTGTTGCATTCCTATACACTAATGATGAACAAGCAGAAAGAAAAATCAGGAACACAATTTCATTTACAATTGCATCAAAAAGAATAATACCTAGGAATAAACCTAACCAAGGAAGTGAAAGACCTATACCCTGTAAACTACAAGACACTCTAAAGAGACATTAAAGAAGACACTAATAAATGAAAATTCATCCCATGCTCTTGCTAGGAAGAATTAATATTGTCAAGATGGCCATCCTGCCTAAAGCAATCTACAGATTCAATGCAATCCCTATCAAAATACCAACAGCATTCTTCAATGAACTAGAGAAACAGTTCTAAAATACATATGGAATGACAAAAGACCCCGAATAGCCATAGCTGTCCTTAGAAGGAAGAATAAAGCAGAGGGAATTATGCTCCCTGACTTCAAGCTCTACTACAAAGCCACAGTAATCAATTTGGTACTGGCACAAGAACAGACCCATAGACCAGTGGAAGAGAATGGAGAACCCAGATATAAACCCAAGCATATATGGTCAATTAATATATGATAAAGAAGCCATGGATATACAATGGGGAAATGACAGCCTCTTCAACAGCTGGTGTTGGCAAAACTGGACAGCTACATGTAAGAGAATGAAACTGGACTACTGTCTAACCCCATACACAAGAGTAAACTCAAAATGGATCAAAGACCTGAATGTAAGTCATGAATCCATAAAACTCTTAGAAAAAAATATAGGCAAAAATCTCTTGGACATAAACATGAGCAACTTCAAAATAAAAATAAATAAATAAATAAATAAATAATGATAAACATTTGGACTGATGCTGAGACCAACAAGGTAGGATTTAAGTTCTATTTTGAGTTTTTTGAGGAACCTCCATACTGCTTTCCACAATGGTTGTACTAATTTACATTCCCACCAGCAGTGTAGGAGGGTTCCCTTTTCTCCACATCCTCACCAACATTTGTTGTTGTTTGTGTTTTGGATGTTGGCCATCCTTACTGGTGTGAGGTGATATCTCATCATGGTTTCAATTTGCATTTCTCTGATGGTTAGCAATGTGGAGCATCTTTTCATGTGCCTGTTGGCCATCTGAATTTCTTCTTTGGAGAAATGTCTAAATGTCTGTTCAGAGCCTCTGCCCATTTTTTAATTGGCTTATTGGCTTTTTGTTTGTTGAGGTGCGTCAGCTCTTTATATATTTTGGATGTCAACCCCTTATCGGATATGTCATTTATGAATATATTCTCCAAAACTGTAGGATGTCTTTTTGTTCTACAGATGGTGTCCTTTGCTGTACAGAAGCTTTTTATTTTGATATAGTCCCACTTGTTCATTTTTGCTTTTGTTTCCCTTGCCTGGAGAGATATATTCATGAAGAAGTTGTTCATGTTTATGTCCAAGCGATTTTTGCCTACGTTTCTGTCTAAGAGTTTTATGGTTTTATGACTTACATTCAGGTCTTGGAGCCATTTTGAGTTTACTTTTGTGTATGGGGTTATACAGTAATCCAGTTCCATTCTTTAAAGAGTTTCTTAATGAAAAATCCAAATAATATGCTGTCCCACAGAATTCTGGTACAGATGCTAACAGTCAAACAAATATTTTTAAAGAACTCTGAAAATTTCAGTGTCCCTCACATTCTTCTCAGTAATAGCTAATAACATCTCTCCTTTGATAGGTTTCAAAGAATTTAGCAGGCATTGGACACAGTCAGCAGATTAGATGTGAAACTATATGTGGTTTGACTTTTTAGGCAGAACCATCCCACTTAGAAAGCACCCATAAATAAATGTCAAAGTTGTATTTGGGATAAAAAACAGATTCAAAACACAGGGTATTTTATGTGGAATCCAGAAACATTAGCAATGTTCCTGGAAAGTCTCTATACATGGGTAAATGTATGAGTACTGAAGCCAAGATCATTGAGAATGTAGTAAGAAGTCCCTACCTAAAATATGTGACTCACAACAGATTAAATATTAATGGCCAAATCTGTGATCACAGAATTAAAAAAATCTATGAAGAATTCACTGAAGGAATCATATCACAATAAACACCCTTGACAAAGCAACAAACATCAGAACGTCTGTGGGCACAGCGTGCCACCTGGGCCTTATAATGAACAGAAAGCAGACAGTGCCAATGACATTATTCTCATTTCACATTGGACGAGACCGAAGTCCTAAGCAGTTATATGACTTGTCGTGACCACACAATAGATAAACAGCAGCAATAAGACCAGCAAGCTTTTTTCTGCTTCTATGTTCAACAAGATTTTACAGAATACACCATTCTGCGGGGTGGAGACGGACTATTCCACCCAGAAAGAGTACAGTATCAGATTACAATGCATAAGGACCAGGATTCATCTAACTTATTCATTTCATACCCTTCCCTCCTGTAGTTCAGCAAGTTATTTATTCATGCATACATTTATTAACTTCTAACTATTCTAGGCACATGGATTCAAAGATGAAATAAGATGCAGAAGATGCCCTCAAGGACTAATAAAGTTGCAAAGAAATGCACAAGAAGGTTCTTTGCATCTTTATCCAGCCTCACCCAATGTTACTATATTGCATAACTGTAGTACATAACTATAGTTAAGTATAATGTATGATATTTTAAAACCAGGAAATTCATATTGGTACAATCTTCAGAGCTTACTCAAATTTTGTCAGTAATACATGCACTCATCTGTGTGTGTGTGTGTGTGTGTGTGTGTGTGTGTCTATGCAAGTGCATCATATATATAGCTTCACGTAACCACCACCACAATTAAGATACTTATCTGTACCATCCCCACAAGACTCTATCATGCTACCCTTTTAAAGCCACATCCACCCCCTCTATGTCAACCCCTAACACCTGGAAACTAGTAATCTATTCTCCATCTCTATAATTATATTACTTCATGAATGTTATGTAAATGGAGTCATGCAGTATGTATGCTCTTGAGATTGACTTTTTCACACAGTATAATTTCCTTAAGGTTCATCCAAATCGTTGCATGTATCAATAGTTCACTGTTTTTTATTGCTGAATAGTTCACTGTTTTTTTATTGCTGAGTGGTATTCTATGGTACAAATGTACCACAGTTTCGTACTGTTTTGTTTTTAAACTACTCACCCATTGAAAAACATAAGAGTAGTTTCCAGGTTTTGGCTATCATGAATAAAACTGCTATGAACATTGACGTATAAGTTTCTGTGTGAAAATAGGTTTCCATTTCTCTTGGATTGATCCCTAAGAGGGCAACTGCTGGGTCCTATGGTTAAGTTCATTTTTAATTTATAAAGGAAATACCAAACTGTTCTCCACAGTGGCTATACTATTATACATTCCCACAGCAATATATGAGCGATCCAGTTTCTCCACATCTTCACCAGGATTACTCATATTTGTTAAAACAAAAGTTGAGACAAAACTAGGTGTTTGGCTTTCTTATGGATGCACACAATGCCATGTAGGAAATATTTTTGTAACAACAACAAATGGAAGCTGACTCTGTTCAAGCCCTAAGATCTAAAATCGATGCATGGGAAAAAGTGGGGACAGAGGGAACATGCTGAGTGACAGCGTAAGAACACAGTCAGTATAATCTAAAATGTGAGTAATTCCGTAAGAGAAATAACCCAGTTTTTTTAACAAACAAATTGCAAAGGAAAAAGTAAGAGGCAGGATTAAGCCTACAGATTAAAAGTCATATGAGTCAATTGCTTTGTATGGGCTAAATATTTAAATCATGATTCATAAAAACCAGCTTTAACATTCATGAGACAATTAAAGAAATTTAAACACTAATCCACTATGCAATGATATTAAGGAATTATTGTTAATTTTTTGGGTGTGATAATATTGTGGCTATATTTTTTAAAAGAAGTATCTTTTCATGGAAAGTAATTTGGCACTTTCTTAAAAGTTTAACATAGGATTACTACATGACCCAGCAATTCCACTCCTAGATACACACCCAAAAGCACTGAAAACAGGTACTTAAATACTTACTCATGAATGTTAACAGTAGCACTGTTCATAATAGCCAAAAGGTAGAAAAAACTAAAATGCTCATCAATGGGTGAATGGATAAATAAAATGTGGTATATCTACACAATATAATATTATTCAGCCATAAAAGAATGAAGTACTGATACATGCTACAATGTGGATGAATCTTGAAAACATGCTCACTGAGTGAAAGAAGCCAGATAAAAGGTCACATGTTGTATAAAATACCCAGAACAGGTAAATCCATAGAGACAGAAAGCAGATCAGTACAAACCAAAGGTGTAAAGATGGGATAAATATTCTGGAAAGTAACTGCTTAATGGGCATGGGTTTCCTCTTGGGATGATGAAATGCTTTGGAACTAGATAGAGGTACTGGTTGTACAACATTGGTAATGTACTAAAAGCCACTGAATTTTTCACTTTAAAATGGTTAATTTTATGTTGTGGATTTTACCTTAATTTTAAAAAAGAATTATCACTCAAATATGCATATTAAAATATATACAGAGGAAATGATACACTGTTATATGGAACTTGATTTAAAAAGATTGGGAAGGGAGGCCTCAGATGTGGAATAAATAAAATAATACTGTCCATGGGTTAACTACTGAGGCTGGGTGACAGGTATAGTAGGGTTCATTTTTCTACTCAAGTTTTTTAAATACGTGGAACATTTTTTATCATGTAAAGTTTTTCAAATAGAGAAAGTCAAGATTTGATTTTAAAATACGAAGGTCCACTTGATTAATAGATTTGATATCACCTCTGCCTAAATAACAAGATTTGGGGAGTATTAAAGGAAAGGTATGAACTGGTACATGCTTCCACAATTCCCACCGATTCACCAGACATTTTCCAGATGATCTGGTCTGAATCTAAGTCTCTTTGTTATAAAAGGCACACTTATGCATGGTAAGAAGGAATGGACACCGGGAAGTTCTGGCTAAAGCCCAAAGACCCTGGGTTCAAAATTCAACATAGACCTCTGAACAACCACAACTTCAATCTTGCAGGATAAGCAAAGTTGCTAAATTATCTGGAGTATCTGTTAAAGAATGGGAGATGCACAGGTCCTGCCCTAATTAACAATTTAATTTCTGGGTCTGTGCTCCAGAAGGAGTACGATTCTGATGCTCTCTAAAGTTTGAGAATTGCTGGGTTAGGATTCTAGGGCCTCGGTGTCTTCCAGCAGACAAGGCTGATTCTAAGGCTCCACCTTGTGGCCTAAAAGCTTGAAAGCCATTCTTCCAGAATCCCTGGCTCCTCAATATAACTCCAACTGACAGGCAGTCAAAGACCACTAAGAATTCTTACAACTTGAAAGAATTTATTCCTTAGAGACATTTTGATCAAAGCCATTACACTCAGGGAATTAATGGGTCCAAAAAACATAGAAAGCTACCTTTAAAAACACAGGCTATTTTGGATGAATATCACACTGCATTCACTGAATATGTAATAACTTTGCCGAGCATAATATTCTAAGTACTGTGCTAGGCACTAGATAGGAAAAATAAATAAAACATGGCCCTATCCTTAAAATCCACAAAAAAAATAACAGTTAATAATACAGATTAGGACAAGTGCCCCCTTTTTGAGAAGCAATTCCTGGGCACTGAGAAGGAAATCAAAGATATAATACTGGTCTAGCTGGAGATAAGACACAGTTATATTAAAACATAGCTAATGATGACAAAAGCAGGAACTGAGACATGCAACATGAATGCCACAAACCATAAGTACTTTACAGAGGCTCTGAATAGAGATCCCTTCCTCTGGAAGTGAGAGCTTCATTCAACACACACACTGTACTACAAATGTCCTAGAACACAGTGAGTAAAGAAACAGGGAGCAAAGACATTTTCCCTGATGGGTTACCATTTTGATCATGGACCTTAAAGGGTAACTAGGACTTAAATAGACATAGAAAAATCAAGAAAAAAAGGAGAAATTATCTTCTATGTGCATTTGTGTTTGGAGGAGGAGTACAAGGGCAGAAGGGACACTGGTACCAGAAAACAGACAAACTGCTTGCTTATGAAGGTCTTATTTTATCCAGTAAAGTAGGGCATACATCTGTTCCAAAATACATTTTCTTGGAGCAACCTCCATTATAAGTTCTGGGGATATGACGAGGAGAAAACACAACAAGAAGCCGCTACAGCCCCTGGGCAGGATGGCAAAAGTGATGCATAAGGATATGTACTGCATGTCAGAAGCAAGTTAAGAAGCCAGTGTAGTCAGTACCTCACGGAAAAAGGGATATGGATCTCCATAAAACTCTTAGAAGACAACATAGGCAAAAATCTCCTGAATATAAGCATGAGCAACTTCTTCCTGAATATATCTCCTCAAGCCAGGGAAACAAAGGCAAAAATGAACACATGGGACTACATCAAACTAAAAAGCTTCTGTATGGCAAAGGACATCATCAACAGAATAAAAAGGCATCCTACAGTATGGGAGAATATATTTGTAAATGACATATCCGACAAGGGGTTAATATCCAAACTATATAAAGAACTCACATGCCTCAACACCCAAAAAGCAAATAACCCGATTAAAAAATGAGCAGAGGATATGAAGAGACAATTCTCCACAGAAGAAATTCAGATGGCCAACAGACACATAAAAAAGATGCTCCAAATCACAAATCATCAGGGAAATGCAAATTAAAACCACAATGAGATATCACCTCACACCAGTAAGGATGGCCACCATCCAAAAGACTAAGAACAACAAATGCTGGCGAGGATGTGGAGAAAGGGCTCCTACACTGCTGGTGGGAATGTAACCTAGTTCAACCATTGGGGAAAGCAATATGGAGGTTCCTCAAAAAACTAAAAATAGAAATACCATTTGACCCGGGAATCCCACTCCTTGGAATTTACCCAAAGAATACAACTTCTCAGATTCAAAAAGATATATGCACCCCTACGTTTATTGCAGCACTATTTACAATAGCCAAGATATGGAGGCAACCTAAGTGTCCATCAGTAGATGAATGGATAAAGAAGATGGGGTACATATACACAGTGGAATACGATTCAACCATAAGAAAGAAACAAATCCTACCATTTGCAACAACATAGATGGAGCTGAAGGATATTATGCTCAGTGAAATAAGCCAGGCAGAGAAAGACAAGTGCCAAATGATTCCCATCATTGGTGGAGTATAACAATGCAGCAAAATTGAAGGAACAAAATAGCAGCAGACTCACAGACTCCAAGAAGGGACTAGTGGTTACCAAAGTGGAGGGGTGTGGGAAGGTGGGTGGGAGGGAGGGAGAAGGGGATTGAAGGGTATTATGTTTAGTACACATGGTGTGGGGGTCATGGGGAAAACAGTGTAGCACAGAGAAGGCAAACAGTGAATCTGTGGCATCTTACTACACTGATGGACAGTGACTGCATTGAGGTATGGGTGGGAACTTGATAATATGGGTAAATGTAGTAACCACATTGCTTTTTCGTGTGAAACCTTCATAAGAGTGTATATCAATAATACCTTAATAAAAAATTTTTTAAAAGAGTGGTATGGATCTTAAATGGGGCAGGAACTTCAAAAACTGACACAGCAAGGAACTAACATAGAGCAAGGCTGTCTATGACAGAGAGACGGAGATACCAAGCATCAAACTGAACTCTAGGATTTCTACCAGGATGATTTTAAGAGTGATGGTGACATCAGTAACTATAATAGTTAAAAATCATTACAATAACCAATAACTTAAACAATATTAATATTTAATCAATAAGATAATGTAATAAAAAACATTAACAAAAAGAAATTAAGAAACGGATACAGTTTTAGGGAGAAAACAGATTTTTATAACAGGTTTCAGTGGGTGGAACACTTGCTGAGTATTCTATATGTATGTTTAGCAAAGATGGGTGAGTGGGAGAAAAGGACTGCCTAACCAGAAGGGATGTACTCTGATTAGAGCTAATCATTCTGACAACTCAACTCCAGTGATCCCCAGGTTTTTTCTGAACTACTACATCCTACTGACTCCTCTGTCCCTCATTTTTTTTATTATTAAGGTATTATTGATATACACTTTTATAAAGGTTTCACATGAAAAAACAATGTGGTTACTGCATTACCCCATGTTATTGTGTCCTCCCCATAGTCCATTGCAGTCACTGCCCAACAGTATAGTAAGATGCCACAGAGTCACTATTTGCCTTCTCTGTGCTACACTGTCTTCTCCATGATTACCCCCACACCATGTATGCCAATCATAATACCCCTCAATCCCCTCTCCCTCCCTCCTCACCCGTGCTCCCCAACCCCTGCCCATTGGCAACCGCTAGTCCCTTCTTGGAGTCTGTGAGTCTGTTGCTGTTTTGTTCCTTCAGTTTTGTTTCGTTGTTATACTCCAGAAATGAGGGAAATCATTTGATACTTGTCTTTCTCTACCTGGCTTATTTCACTGAGAATGATATCCTCCACCATCATTCATGTTGTTGCAAATGGTAGGATTTGTTTCTTTCTTATGGTTGAATAGTATTCCATTGTGTATATGTACTACCTCTTCTTTATCCATTCATCTACTGATGGACACTTAGGTTGCTTCCATTTCTTGGCTATTGTAAATAGTGCTGCAATAAAGATAGGGGTGCATATGTCTTTTTGAATCTGAGAACTTGTATTCTTTGGGTCCTCCGAGTGGAATTCCTGGGTCAAATGGTATTTCTATTTTGAGTTTTTTGAGGAACTTCCATGTTGCGTTCCACAATGGTTGAACTAATTTACATTCCCACCAGCAGTGTAGGAGGGATCCTTTCTCTGCATCCTTGCCAGCATTTGCTGTTCTTAGTCTTTTTGATACTGACCATCCTAACTGGTGTGAGGTGATACCTCACTGTGGTTTTTATTTGCATTTCCCTGATAATTAGTGAGTGATGTGGAGCATCTTTTCATGTGTCTGTTGGCCATCAGAATTTCTTTGCAGAATTATCTGTTCATTCCTCCACCCATTTTGTAATCGGGTTATTCGCTTTTTGGGTGTTGAGGCGTGTGAGTTCTTTCTATATTTTGGATGTTAACCCCTTGTCGGATACGTCATTTACAAATATATTCTCCCATACTGTAGGATGCCTTTTTGATCTGTTGATGGTGTCCTTTGCTGTACAGAAGTTTTTCAGTTTGATGAAGTTTCATTTGTTCATTTTTGTTTCCGTTGCTCGAGGTGATGTGTTCAGGAAGAAGTTGCTCATGTTTATATTCAGGAGAATTTTCCCTATGTTGTCTTCTAAGAGTTTTATGATTTCATGACATACATTCAGGTCTTTGAGCCATTTCGAGTTCACTTTTGTGTATGGGGTTAAACAATAATCCAGTATCATTCTCTTCCATGTAGCTGTCCAGTTTTGCCAACACCAGTTGTTGAAGAGGCTGTCATTTCCCCCATTGTATGTCCATGACTCCTTTATCATAAATCAATTGACCATATATGCTTGAGGTTATATCTGGGCTCTCTAGTCTGTTCCATTGGTCTATGAGACTGTTCTTGTGCCTCTACCAAATTCTCTTGATTACTGTGGCTTTGTAGTAGAGCTTGAAGTCGGGGAGCGTAATTCCCCCAGCTTTATTCTTCCTTCACAGGACTGCTTTAGCCCTTCGGGGTCTTTAGTGGTTCCATATGAATTTTAGAACAATTTTCTCTAGTTCGTTGAAGAATGCTGTTGGTATTTTGATAGTGATTGCATTGAATCTGTAGAATGCTTTAGGTAGGACGGGCATTTTGACAATATTAATTCTTCCTATCCATGAGCACGGGATGTGTTTCCATTTATTCGTATCTTCTTTAATTTCCCTCATGAGTGTCTTGTAGTTTTCAGAGTATAAGTCTTTCACTTGCTTCATTAGGTTAATTCCTAGGTATTTTATTCTTCTTGATGCAATTGTGAATGGAATTGTTTTCCTCATGTCTCCTTCTGTTAGGTTATCATTAGTGTATAGGAATGCAACAGATTTCTGTGTATTGATTTTGTATCCTGCAACTTTGCTGAATTCAGATATTAGATCTAGTAGTTTTGGAGTGGAGTCTTCAGGGTTTTTTATGTACAATATCATGTCTTCTGCAAACAGGAACAATTTACCTTTTCTTTAAAAATCTTGATGCCTTTTATTTCTTTGTGTTGTCTGATTGCCATGGCGAACACCTCCAGTACTATGTTGAATAAAACTGGGGAGAGTGGACATCCTTGTCTTGTTCCCAATCTTAAAGGAAAAGCTTTCAGCTTCTCTCTGTTAAGTATAATGTTGGCTGTGGGTTTGTCATATATGGCCTTTATTACATTGTGGTACTTACCCTCTATACCCATTTTTACATATTTTTAATAGTTTATTTTGGTATCATTAATCTACAATTACATGTGCAATATTATGGTGACTAAACGACCCCCTTCATCTGGTCCCCCCCACCTACCCCATTACAGTCACTGTCCATCAGCATAGTGAGATGCTGTAGAGTCACTACTTGTCTTCTCTGAGTTGTACAGCCCTCCCCGTGTCCCCCTAACATTACGTCTGCTAATCGTAATGCCCCTTTTTCCCCCTTGTCCCTCCTTTCCCACCCATCTTCCCCAGTCCCTTTCCCTTTGGTAACTATTAGTCCGTTCTTGGGTTCTGTGAGTCTGCTGCTGTTTTGTTCCTTCAGTTTTTTTCTTTGTTCTTATACTCCACATAAGAGTGAAATCATTTGATACTTGTCTTTTTCGGCTTGGCTTATTTCACTGAGCATAATACCCTCTAGCTCCATCCATGTTGTTGCAAATGGTAGGATTTGTTTTCTTCTTATGGCTGAATAATATTCCATTGTGTATATGCACCACTTCTCCTTTATCCATTCATCTACTGATGGACACTTAGGTTGCTTCCATTTCTTGGCTATTGTAAATAGTGCTGCGATAAACATAGGGGTGCATCTGTCTTTTTTGAACTGGGCTGCTGCATTCTTTTTTTTTAATATAATTTATTTTATTATCATTAATTTACAATTACATGTGCAATATTACGATTATTAAACTACCCGTTCATCAGGTCCCCCCACCAACCCCATTACAGTCACTGTCCATCAGCGTAGTGAGATGCTATAGAATCACTACTTGTCTTCTCTGAGTTGTACTGCCCTCCCCGTGACCCCCAACATTACATTTGCTAATCGTAATGCCCCTTTTTCCCTCTTATCCCTCCCTTCCCGCCCATTTTCCCCAGTCCCTTTCCCTTTGGTAACTATTAGTTCGTTCTTGGGTTCTGTGAGTCTGCTGCTGTTTTGTTCCTTCAGTATTTTTTCTTTGTTCTTATACTCCACATATGAGTGAAATCATTTGATACTTGTCTTTTTTTGGCTTGGCTTATTTCACTGAGCATAATACCCTCTAGCTCCATCCATGTTGTTGCAAATGGTAGGATTTGTTTTCTTCTTATGGCTGAATAATATTCCATTGTGTATATGTACCACATCTTCTTTATCCATTCATCTACTGATGGACACTTAGGTTGCTTCCGTTTCTTGGCTATTGTAAATAGTGCTGCAATAAACATAGGGGTGCATCTGTCCTTTTCAAATTGGGCTGCTGCATTCTTAGGGTAAATTCCTAGGAGTGGAATTCCTGGGTCAAATGGTATTTCTATTTTGAGTCTTTTGAGGAACCTCCATACTGCTTTCCACAATGGTTGAACTAATTTGCAGTCCCACCAGCAGTGTAGGAGGGCTCCCTTTTCTCCACATCCTCGCCAACATTTGTTGTTGTTTGTTTTGGGTGTTGGTTATCCTCACTAATGTGAGGTGGTATCTCATTGTGGTTTTAATCTGCATTTCTCTGATGATTAGTGATGTGGAGCATCTTTTCATGTGCCTGTTGGCCATCTGAATTTCTTCTTTGGAGAAGTGTCTTTTCTTGTCCTCTGCCCATTTCTTAATTGGGACTATTTGCTTTTTGTTTGTTGAGGTGCGTGAGTTCTTTATATATTTTGGATGTCAACCCCTTATCGGATACGTCATTTATGAATATATTCTCCCATACTATAGGGTGTCTTTTTGTTCTACTGATGGTGTCCTTTGCTGTACCCATTTTGTTGAGAGTTTTTATCATGAATGGATGTTGAATTTTGTCGAATGGTTTTTCAGCATCTATGGAGATGATCATGTAGTTTTTGTCCTTTTTTTTGATGTGGTGGATGATGTTGATGGATTTTCAAATATTGTACTGTCCTTGCATCCCTGGAATAAATACTACTTGATCATGATGGATGATCGTTTTGATGTATTTTTTAATTCAGTTTTCTAATATTTTGCTGAGTATTTTTGCATCTATGTTCATCAGGGATATTGGTCTGTAGTTTTTGTTTTTTGAGGTGTCTTTGCCTGGTTTTGGTATTAGGGTGATGCTGGCCTCAGAATGAGTTTGGAAGTATTCCCTCCTCTTCTACTTTTTGGAAAACTTTTAGGAGGATGGGTATTACGTCTTCACTAAATGTCTGATACAATTCAGCAGTGAAGCCATCTGGTCCAGGGATTTTGTTCTTAGGTAGTTTGTTGATTACCAATTCAATTTCATTGCTGATAATTGTTCTGTTTAGACTTTCTGTTTCTTCCTGCGTCAGCCTTGGAAAGTTGTATTTTTCTAGAAAGTTCTCCATTTCTTTTAGGTTATCCAGTTTGTTACCATATCATTTTTCATAGTATTCTCTCATAATTCTTTGCATTTCTGTGGTGTCCATAGTGATTTTTCATTTCTCATTTTTTATTCTTTTTATGTGTGTAGACTCTCTTTTTTTCTTGATAAGTCTGGGTAAGGGTTTATCTATTTTGTTTATTTTCTCGAAGAACCGGCTCCTGCTTTCATTGATTCTATTGTTTTATTCTTCTCGATTTTATTTATTTCTGCTCTAATCTTTACTATGTTCCTCCTCTACTGACTTTGGGCCTCATTTGTTCTTCTTTCCTAGTTTCATTAATTGTGAATTTAGACTGTTCATATGGGATTGTTCTTCTTTCCTGAGGTAGGCCTATACTGCAATATACTTCCCTCTTAGCACAGCCTTCACTGCATCCCACAGATTTTGCGGTGTTGAATTACTGTTGTCATTTGTCTCCATATGTTGCTTGATCTCTGTTTTCATTTGGTCATTGATCCATTGATTATTTAGGGGCATGTTAAGTCTCTTATGTGTTTGTGGGATTTTTTAATTTTCTTTGCATGATTTATATCTCGTTTCATACCTTTGTTGTCTGAGAAACTGGTTGGTACAATTTCAATCTTTTAAAATTTACTGAGACTCTTTTTGTGGCCTAACATATGATCTATTCTTGGAAATGTTCCATATGCACTTGAGAAGAATGTGTATCCTGCTGCTTTTGGGTGTAGAGTTCTGTAGATGTCTGTTAGGTCCATCTGTTCTAACGTGTTGTTCAATGCCTATGTCTCCTTACTTATTTTGTGTCTGGTTGATATGTCCTTTGGAGTGAGTGGAGTGGTGAGGTCTTCTAGAATGAATGCATTACATTCTATTTTCCCTTTTAAATCTGTTAGTATTTGTTTCACATATGTAGGTACTCCTGTGTTGGGTGCATAGATTTTTATACTGGTTATATCCTCTTGTTGGATTGACCTCTTTACCATTATGTAATGTCCTTCTTTGTCTCTTGTGACTTTTTTTGTTTTGAAGTCTATTTTGTCTGATACAAGTACTGCAACACCTGCTTTTTTCTCCCTGTTAGTTGCATGAAATATCCTTTTCCATCTCTTCACTTTTACTCTGTGTATGTCTGGGTTTGAAGTGAGTCTCTTGTAGGCAACATATAGTTGGGTCTTGTTTTTTTACCCATTCAGTGACTCTGTGTCTTTTAATTGGTGCATTCACACCATTTACACTTATGGTGATTATCGGTAGGTATGTACTTATTGCCATTGCAGGCTTTAGATTAGTGGTTACCAAAGGTTCAGGGTAACTTCCTTACTCTCCAAGAGTCTAAATTAACTCACTTAGTACGCTGTTACAAGCACAATCTAAAGGTTTTTTTTTTCCTCCTTTTCTTCCTCCTCCATTCTTTTTATATTATCAGATTCTGTACTCTTTGTCCATCCCTTTTTATTACCTCTAATGACAACTCTTTAACCTTATGAACACTTCCATCTATATCAGTCCCTCCAAAATACACCGTAGAGATGGTTTGTTGGAGGTAAATTCTCTAAGCTTTTGCTTATGTAGAAATTGTTTAATCCCTCCTTCAAATTTAAATGATAATCTTGCTGGATAGAGTATTCTTTCTGCTTCATTGCATTAAATATATCATGCCACTCCCATCTGGCCTGTAAGGTTTCTCTTGACAAATCTGATGATAGCCTGATGGGTTTTCCTTTGTATGTGATCTTATTCTCTCTCTGGCTGCTTTTAGTAGTCTGTTCTTATCCTTGATCTTTTTTTTTATAATTTATTTTGGTATCATTAATTAATTAATTTTTTTAATATAATTTATTTTATTATCATTAATTTACAATTACATGTGCAATATTACGATTATTAAACTACCCCTTCATCAGGTCCCCCCCACCAACCCCATTACAGTCACTGTCCATCAGCGTAGTGAGATGCTATAGAATCACTACTTGTCTTCTCTGAGTTGTACTGCCCTCCCCGTGCCCCCCCAACATTACATCTGCTAATCGTAATGCCCCTTTTTCCCTCTTATCCCTCCCTTCCCGCCCATTTTCCCCAGTCCCTTTCCCTTTGGTAACTATTAGTCTGTTCTTGGGTTCTGTGAGTCTGCTGCTGTTTTGTTCCTTCAGTTTTTTTCTTTGTTCTTATACTCCACGTATGAGTGAGATCATTTGATACTTGTCTTTTTCGGCTTGGCTTATTTCACTGAGCATAATACCCTCTAGCTCCATCCATGTTGTTGCAAATGGTAGGATTTGTTTTCTTCTTATGGCTGAATAATATTCCATTGTGTATATGTACCACTCTTCTTTATCCATTCATCTACTGATGGACACTTAGGTTGCTTCCATTTCTTGGCTATTGTAAATAGTGCTGCAATAAACATAGGGGTGCATCTGTCCTTTTCAAATTGGGCTGCTGCATTCTTAGGGTAAATTCCTAGGAGTGGAATTCCTGGGTCAAATGGTATTTCTATTTTGAGTTTTTTGAGGAACCTCCATACTGCTTTCCACAATGGCTGAACTAATTTGCAGTCCCACCAGCAGTGTAGGAGGGTTCCCTTTTCTCCACATCCTCGCCAACATTTGTTGTTGTTTGTGTTTTGGATGTTGGCCATCCTCACTGGTGTGAGGTGATATCTCATTGTGGTTTTAATCTGCATTTCTCTGATGACTAGCGATGTGGAGCATCTTTTCATGTGCCTGTTGGCCATCTGAATTTGTTCTTTGGAGAAGTGTCTATTCATGTCCTCTGCCCATTTCTTAATTGGATTACTTGCTTTCTGTTTGTTAAGGTGCATGAGTTCTTTATATATTTTGGATGTCAACCCTTTATCAGATACGTTTTTTATGAATATATTCTCCCATACTGTAGGATGTCTTTTTGTTCTACTGATGGTGTCCTTTGTTGTACAGAAGCTTTTCAGCTTGATATAGTCCCACTTGTTCATTTTTGCTTTTGTTTCCCTTGCCCGGGGAGATATGTTCATGAAGAAGTTGCTCATGTTTATGTCCAAGAGATTTTTGCCTATGTTTTTTTCTAAGAGTTTTATGGTTTCATGACTTACATTCAGGTCTTTGATCACCTTGAGTTTACCTTTGTCTATGGGGTTAGACAGTAGTCCAGTTTCATTCTCTTACATGTAGCTGTCCAGTTTTTCCAACACCAGCTGCTGAAGAGGCTGTCATCTCCCCATTGTATATCCAAGGCTCCTTTATCAAATATTAATTGACTGTATATGTTTGGGTTAATGTTTGGATTTTCTACCCAGACAATTTTGTCTACTTGTCCTTTCTCCTGCTCAGTAAGCTCTGTGCAATCCTTCCCCCTTTAGCAGCCCTCTCGCTTTCAGGAAGTGTCTCAGACTGCCCACCCAGATCAGCCGGATATGAATCCGTTTCACAAGCAGCTGGAATCTCAGTCTCTCCAGGTATCCTGTCTGTCTTAGCTTTCTAACCCCACTAATCACCAGAGCACCATGCAATGTAGTTTCATGCTCCCAGAGCAGATCTCCACAGCTAGGTGTTGTTCAGCAGTCCCAGATCTCCATTCCCTTCCTGCTGTGTTTCTATTTCTCCCACCAGTGAGCTGGGGTGGGGGAAGGGCTTGGGTCCCGCCAGGTCACGGCTTTGGTATATTACCCTGTTCTGTGAGGTCTGTTCTTTCCTCTAGGTTTATGCAGTCTGGCACAGCCTTCTTTTCTGTTGCTCTTTCAGGATTAGTTGTATTAATTTTATTTTCATATTATATGTGCTTTTAAGATTAGGTCTCTGTCTCACCTCTCACGCCACCATCTTAAATCCTGTTTCCTCCTTTCTCCTTTTTTTGCTCCTTCAAGCCACTTCCTAAAGAACTGGTGATATTGCTACAGCCATTAGAAACATAGGAAAGAAGGCAAATACCCATTTGAAGACAATAGTGACTTTGCATTATGATTTTTAATGAATTAAATGTACTTTAAATAATAGTGTAAAGTGTATTTATCCTAATCATACAGCTCAGTAACTTTTTGCATAAGTATACACACATTAAACTACCACTCAGATAAAGAACCCCAGAAGTTTCCTAAGTCAATACCTACCCCAGAGGTAACTCCTAACTTCTATAATCTGCCTGTTCTTGAATAGCAAACAAATGGATTCATAGAGAATATACTCTTTTGTACCTATCTGGCTTCTTTTATTCAACATGACAGCGGTCAGATTTATCCATGCCAATATGTATTATCTATAGTTCATCCTCTTTTATGCCTGTGTAACACCACCACAAAAAAAGAAAATTACAGACCAATATCCCCAATGAACATAGTTGCAAAAATCCTCAAAAAAATATTAGCAAACTGAATTTAAAAATTCATCAAAAAGATCATCCATCATGATCAAATAGGATTTATTCCAGGGCTGCAAGGATGGTACAATATTCAAAAATCCATCAACATCATATACCACATCAACAACAAAAAAAGAAAAAAATCACATGATCATCTCAACAGATGCTGAAAAAGCATTCGACAAAATTCAACATACATTCATGATACTCAACAAAATGGGTATAGAGGGCAAGTATCTCTACATAAAAAAGGCCATATACGACAAACCCACAGACAAACATCATACCTAACAGCAAGAAGGTGAAAGCTTTTCCTCCAATATCGGGAACAAGACAGAGATAACCACTCTCCCCACTTTTATTCAACATAGTACTGGAAGTCCTAGCCACAGCAATAAGAAATAAAATGTATCCAGATTGGTAAGGAAGAAGTTAAAGTGTCACTGTTTGCAGATGACATGATATTGTATATAAAAAGCCCTAAAGAATCCCCCCTAAACTACTACAACTAATAACTGAATTCAGTGAAGTTGCAGGATACAAAATTAATACACAGAAATCTGTTGCATTTGTATACACTAATGATGAAATAACAGAAAGAGAAATCAGAAAAACAATTCCATTCACAACTGCATCAAAAAGAATAAAATACCTAGGAATAAATCTAACCAAGGTGAAAGACCTATATTCTGAAAACTACAAGACACTCATGAGAGAAATTAAAGAAGACAACAATAAATGGGAATACCCCCATGCTCATGAGTAGGAAGAATTAATACTGTCAAAATGGTCATCCTGCCTAAGGCAATCTACAGATTCAATGCAATCCCTATCAAAATACCAACAGCATTCTTCAATGAACTAGAACAAATAGTTCTAAAATTCATATGGAATGACAAAAAACCCTGAATTGCCAAAGCAATCCTTACAAGAGTAAAGCGGGGTGGATTAAGCTCCCCAACTTCAAACTCTACTACAAAGCCACAGTAATCAAGACAATTTGGTACCGGCACAAGAACAGTTCCATAGACCAATGGTATAAAATAGAGAGTCCAGATATAAACCCACACATATGTGGTTAATTAATATACAATAAAGGACATGGATATACAATGGGGAAATGACAGCCTCTTCAACAACTGGTGTTGGCAAACTGGTCAGCTACATGTAAGAGAATGAAACTGGATTATTGTCTAACTCCATACACAAAAGTAAACTCAAAATGGATCAAAGACCTGAATGTAAGTCATGAAATCATAAAACTCTTAGAAAAAAACATAGGCAAAAATCTCCTGAATATAAACATGAGCAACTTTTTCCTCAACACATCTCCTTGGGCAAGGGAAACAAAGCAAAAATGAACAAATGGGACTATATCAAACTAAAAAGCTTCTGTACAGCAAAGGACACCATCAACAGAACAAAAGGGTATCCTACCATATGGGAGAATATATTCGCAAATGACATATCCAGTAAGGAGTTAACATCCAAAATATATAAAGAACTCACATGCCTCAACACTAAAAAACAAATAACCTGATTAAAAAATGGGCAGAGGATCTGAACAGACAATTCTCCAAAGAAGAAATTCAGATGGCCAACAGACATATGAAAAGATGCTCCACATCACTAATTATCAGGGAAATGCAAATTAAAACCATAATGAGATACCACGTCACACCAGTTAGGATGGCCAACATCCAAAAGACAAGTAACAACAAATGCTGGCAAGGATGCAGAGAAAGGGGAACCCTCCTACACTGCTGGTGGGAATGTAAACTAGTTCAACAACTGGGGAAAGCAATATGGAGGTTCCTAAAAAAAAATAAAAATAGAACTACCATTTGACCTGGGAATTCCACTCCTAGGAATTTACCCGAAGAAAACAAGATCCCAGATTCCAAAAGACATATGCACCCCTATATTTATCAAAGCACAATTTACAATAGCCAAGAAATGGAAGCAACCTAAGTGTCCATCAGTAGATGAATAAATAAAGAAGATGTGGTACATATATGCACAATGGAATATTATTCAGCCGTTAAGAAGAAAACAAATCCTACCATTTGCAACAACATGGATGGAGCTAGACGGTATTATGCTCAGTGAAATAAATCAGGCAGAGAAAGACAAGTACCAAATGATTTCACTCATTTGTGGAGTGTAACAACAAAGCAAAAATTGAAGGAACAAAACAACAGCAGACTCACAGATTCCAAGAAGGGACTAGCAGTTACTAAAGGGAAAGAGAGTGGGGAAGGCAGGTGGGAAGGGAGGGAGAAGGGGATTGAGGGGTACTATGATTAGCACACATAATGTAGCTGGGGCACAGGGAAGGCAGTATAGCACAGAGAAGACAATTAGTGACTCTATAGCATCTTACTATGCTTATGGACAGTGACTGTAATGAGGTATGTGGGGGGGACTTGATAATATGGGTGAATGTAGTAACCACAATGTTGCTCATGTGAAACCTTCATAAGATTGTATATTAATGATACATTAATTAATTAATTAAGGAAATCTCTGTCTACCCTGATGTCCGTGTGCTCTGAGAGGGAGGAGGCCAAGGTCTGGAGAGCCTCATTCTTTAGTTTCAACAAACATTAGAGTAAGAGTGCCTTTTCCAGCCTTTGAAGTTGCATCCCTGGTCTCTATTTTTCCATAACAGTATGAGCAACCCTCAAAAGAGATTGTCTGGCTTGTTCAGAAGGCAAGGAGTTACACTTAATTTGGTCTCTACAGAAACAGGACTGGCACAGGCACCACAGAATAAACTTTTAACCTAGAAGCCCCCTAAAGCCAGGTGAGGTCCTAAGAGCAATTTCTTTGCTTATTTTCAGATGTCATTTACACAACACATGAAAGCACCATCTTATAAGGTAAGTTGGTAGAGGAATTCCTGGCTTGCCCTAGTTTTATTATTGAGTGGGAAAGAACCACTCTCTTTATTATCCTTGTCAAAACAAGATGCTGTTACCTATCACAGAATAACAGTTCCTGACAGAAACTAAAGATAAGAAAAATGAGAGGTGGTGAGTGAGCAGACAGCTGAAACAGACAATTATAAGGGGAAACAAGCAAAGTAGCAGAAGGGAGATCTTCATTTTTCCTGAACTCTTTAGATGTTAGAGGATCTCAGTTCTGAAAACTGTTCAGACGACACTGCAACCATCCAAGCAAGACATAACAGGATGTTGGCAGTGACAAAGGAGAGGATGGTTGTAAAAACGTTTCAGCAGGAATAACCTAAATGAAATGAGTAGAACCTTGTCCAAACATGCAAAGAACACTTGTATAAAGTTTTCTCTCTTATCTAGCCACTGATACTCATGTTCTCCACCTGATGGCCCACTTGTTGTCCCTGAAATCCCTAAAGCAGACCTTCCCAACTCCAATGCCTACAGGGCCAGGCAAGTAATGAAATGAGGGAAGCCCACCTGGATTAAGACATCAAGGAGTGGTGGGACCTATAACACATCCCAAAGGCTTAAAAAGGAACCGTGACTCAGCATCACTGACTGATGCCATAAGGGAATAAAAGATGGTTTGATTTTTTCAAGAGATGTAAGAAATTGTGATTTTTCTGTGTAATTTTCCAAGCACTATTATATCACATAGGCCAAACAAAATATTTCTGTGGGTTGAATCTGGCCTAAGGGTAGCCAGCTTACAAGCCCTGTTCTAAAGCTGTGCAGCAAAACAAACAGCATGTGCAGATTTCCAGGGTTAGAAGGGCAAGAAACTTGGAAAGCCAGCATGGAGACAGGGTAGGACAAGGAGACAGTGAAAAGGGGAGTGACTTTTAGAGACAGAAGTCTAAAGGACTCAGACTTCAGAGTTGGACATATCCATATTGGAAAAGTCTCAGAAGAACTCTGAAAAATTCTATTGCAAGGAGGCACAGATGAAAGAAAACCAGAATGTACAGGAACCCTATTTGATTTTAAAAAGTAGAAGGGGAGAATGTAATATACACACATAAGTTATTTTACCTCTCTGTGCCTTGATTTCCGTATCATTAAAATATGAATAATAGACCTATTTCATGGGGTTGTCATATGGATTAAATAAGGAATTATTCATGTAATTGTCATTATCCCTGACAATTAATACTTAATAAATGTTAGCTATTATTTATTAATCTAAGGCACTGAGAAGTGAAGTAACTTGCTCCAGAGCATATGGTTATTAGGATGCACTGTCTGGATTTGTACCCAGGATGCATGGCTTCAGATCCTACACTCTAAACCATCAAGCTTGTCTAACTCCTCATACCTTGCTAGACTAGTTTCTTAATCTGTACAATGAGCAAGTCAGATCAGATGATAACTAGAGCTGACATTTTATTTCACCAGCCTACCCTCTAATCAGCGTATTGCAGGGCAGCAGTGAGATGAACGTGACTCTGCTCGCACTCCTACAGCCTACCAAGCTAAAGCACCAAGATACAGCTTAGGCTTGGTGTATGCCAGAGAAGTCATTCCAGTATGGAATAAACCACAGGTTAAGCCACAAAGGAAGAATTATTCAGTGTGAGGGTCCCTTATTGATCCATGGAGATCAGATTTGTTTTTAGGAAGCCAGCAGGCCTCCCAGTAGGTCCCACATTCATTCAAGGTCCAAGCTATTACAAAGTGGAAGAAACACATGCCTGCAAAGGAACCACAATAGGCTTTAAAACTAGAATCTTTAGAACACGGAAGGATTCTTATCCTTTACGGTGTGAAAGGTCTCTATGAGAACTGAGTAAAAGCTCTCCCCGATCCCTAGGAAAAAATGTCATGTGTGTTCACTCAGAAACACAAGCACACACAATTTTACCTGCAATTACAAGGTGTTCACAAATCCCCTAAATCTTTTCCTAGACTTTAAGCATTTCTGAAATAGACCTATCCTGTTCCAGGTTTGTCCTCCCAAGGGATTCAGATTGCCCCAAAATCTGGGCTGGGGTTTCTAGGCAGCTGTGTTCAGGCAACAAATCATCTATTGCAACTCAGCATAATTAATCCTGGATGGAAATAACAAAAGATCCTCTCTTCCTTTCCCATACCAATTTGTACTGAGAAAAAAAATCTGTAATTTAATCCCAAAACACCAATGGTGAAGAACAGGACTGCAACAATATTTCATGCCCCTTTTCTGTCTCACACCCATAAAACCACATGGGACCTCTGAAGAATTGAAAGAAACAGGTAAAAACATCCTAGTCCTCATGGCACTGTGCTCCTCCTTTTATTCCAAGAAAGGAATCAGTCAAGATTTCCAATTTGTCTTATTAGATGACTTCCTCCCCTATAGGCTTTGAAAACTATAGGTTACCAAAGAAACCATAACCTCACCCATAATTGAAGAAGTAAACAAAACAAGAAGATAACCTTTTCCCCCCATAAGACTAGCAACAGTTTAAGCACTGGTAAGGATCTGGAGAAATGTGTAGTCTCGTGAACAGTTGGTATGTTTGTAAATCAGTGCAGCTTTTGGTGCCTGTGGGACAATTTGGCAATTTTTATAAAAAAATGTAGTAACATACACCCTTTGATGCTGCAATACCTTATATTTTTGTAAAGGTAGGCCAAGACGTATGTGCAAGCAGGTCCACTACGGCACTGTTTATAATGGCCCAAATTGGAAACAGGAAGTCCTGGTTGTGGGGTACGTCATACTGATGAAATTATATAGAACTAAAAGAATGTGCTAAATCTGTAAATGCTGATATGAACAAGGCTCCAATACATATTAATTGAAGAAAGAAGTTAAGAAAATGAGTATTATTATATGGTTCATTTAGTATACATTTTTTAAAGGATATGTATACATGCTGGTATATGCATTAAATTATGCTCTAGAAAGATACATAAGCAACTGTTTACTGTACGCATCTTTGGAGAGAATGACTATAGATCAGGAAGAAGAAAACATTGATGTACAAACATTTAAAAAACACACAAGTAACAGAGATAATATGGAGATGGGATTTTTTTCTTTTTTTTTTTCATTATACTTCTCTGCATATAAATCCTAAATCTAATAAATATTACTTTAAAAATAAAACAATAATCTCACTTAGAATTTTTAAAAAAGAATAGAGCCATGTTTAGTTGTGGAGACAAGGGGAAAGGGGAGGAGGGCCCAAATACAACGCACAATAGGAAACTGCTAGAGGAACATAAAAACACTCAACCCCCTCTGCTCTCAAGACACTGCTGACATCATGCCTACTCAAGCTTTACACTAGGATGAATAACTCAGGGCCCCATTCCAGCTGCCAGCTGTTCATTACAATTATAAGTATGGTAGATAGGAGGCTAGGAGAAGACTGACGTAGTCCAAATCCTGCCCTTTGTAATATGGATGAGGCAGAACAGTTGTTCCTAAATAGCCTGAAGTGGCAGAGAATGGTACAGCTGAATACAGGAGAACAGTGGCAGAGAACAAGCCTCCCTAAGCAAAGGCACAACAGGGGTCCTGCGACTACACCCATTTCAGCAGCATGGAAAAGCCAAGGGCCAGGTGTATATGCAACAGAGAGAGCAGGTGAAATCTCTGCTGCCTATGGAGCCCCAGTGCCAACACGAGGGATATCCCTCTGGGCTACACAGATATGCTGCAAAACTTCCAACTTCCTCTGACGGCCCATGGAGAGAATTAGCTAAGACTAAAGATCACCAAGGAAGATAATCCTCTTTACTTAATTGCCCCTTTTATCTGAGGCCCATGAAGTAAGTCATACCCTCACTTACTTCCCATGATAGTCTTCTGCAATATTGCTTTAAAATGTGGGAAGATACCTCCTCACAGAATTTCCAGAGGAGCTGCAAGGCTGGCTTTATATACACGTGCCATAAAAGGTCATTCCTTCTCATGGGATTTAAGGAACATGAAAAAGCCTCCTACTTGCCCCTATCCACACACTTCTGTTAATGATGCCTGAAATTCACCAATTAATGATGCCTACCATAAGTTCAGGATTATCCTAAGTGTACTCTTTTAATAATGAAAACAGAAGAACAAACACACTTGGTCTTTAACACTGTAGTGCAGTGGCTCTTAACCTTTACTGAGTCACTGGTCCTTTTGAGAAACTAAAAAAAGAAAACTCCCTTCTCAGAAAAATGCACTTAGATGGGGACACAATATTATTTCCATGCAACTTGGGGGGGTTCACAGTTCTCCTGAGGCCCAACTAGGGAAACCCCTCCAACCTGGAGTTAAGAATCCCTGGTTCAGTGGCTATGAGTTTAACAAATCATCCCCTACCTCTACCCCACCGCAAGAGCTCCTGGGCATCTGGGGAACCCTGGGTCTAAAGATGGAGGACAGTATTGAAGAGAGGCTTTCACCACTTCATTTATTTGCCTAGAACTGACTTTGTCTGCAGTCCAGATTACAATTTTTGACTCCTCCTCAGCAAAACTGTGGATTTCTCATACTGTTTTGTCCCTTGGGAATAGGGCTCCCCTGCCTTCAAAGACACCAGGGCATGTTAGGAAATGTCCAACTGAAATCAATTGCCAAATAGGTTCTCACAACCCTTGCTGGCTGATAACGTTACCTGAGAGTTGAAGTGCAGAAAAGTTTTAACACCTTATGAATAAAGGGGCTCACCTCTGAGGTTTTCGAATATCCCAGAGTCCCACTCCTTCTTTTGAATTGGCTGTGGCCAATAACCTGGGCTCCACAGGGTTAAACATGACACTGTGAAAGGCTGATGGGTAGTTTGCCAGGCAGAAGGGCTCTGTGAAGAGAGAAATGACCATCAGTCCATTTCAGCATCTCTGGGCCATGGCAGGGAGACAAGCAGGAATGTGAGCTTGAGTGGGAGCACAGAGTTTCATGACCCAATGGGCCAGAACCTGAACACAGTACACCCACCCACCAGTCACCCTTACTCACAAGGTCCCCACAAGTCTTAGCACACACTTTCTGCAGAGAAAGTCTGAAAACAGCAACTTAAACACATATACACAGACTTTAAGCTATAATACTCAGAAATACATACAGCACTTATTCAAATCCTATGACAAAAACAGACATGGTCCCTGTAAATGGGAAGGTGAGCTGTTTTACAAGTAAAACTGAATTCTGCAAGAGCTGAAAAAATTCACAACCAATTACTGGTAGAATTATTATACTTTAATCCAAATGTATTAGTTTTAGAAATTAAAAAGTTTTAAAGCTACAAAAGATTTAATGAAGACAAAGCAAAACAATGAGAAAAATGAAACTAAGGAAAAACAATAGTGCACTTTTCCCCTCTTGGTCATACTGCTCCCTATATCAAAAAGAAAATGGTCTCAGTCCAGAATTTTATTTCATTCCTAGTACTGGAATACTTAAAAAAAAAAAAGACACCACCTAATACTTGAATCTCTCTTGCATCCAGCCAGCTTCTAATCAATTCACTTAGAAATTCTGCAACCCTTTGCATATATTACCTGGCTCCAGGTAAGGAAGGAATCACTTTGCTACCTGGGAGGACATCCTCCTGTGGAGTTTTTTAGAAGCAGTAGAGAGAAAGCACCCCTCAGTCAATGATTTCCATATTCGCTACTTCATAGGCTTCTGGCCAAAGGAGGTGACCAGTCATCTCAGCCAGCAGGCAGTTCAGACAAAGATGCACATGGTGCTCACCTACAAAGCACATGGTGACTCAACCATAGCTGCTGCTTGTAGCTACCTTTTCTGCCTGACCCCAAGACCAAGCTTCTCTTAACAGTCTGAACCTTAATAATGAGCACAGCCCAGCATGTTAAATGCTCAGAATATAAAATAATAAAAAGATCCAGACTCTGCCAGACAAGGCAGGCAGGGAAGTAAGTCTGTGTACACAGGTATGATCATGGCAAAGCTACACTAAGAGTGGGGTGGAGAGGCATTGAGGGCAGTGCTAGAGAAAGAAGTCTTTGAAGACACGCAGAGTTAAAGAGAGAAATCTCTCTGCAGGAAATGAGTTGAAGTTCCTAAAGAACTTTAGAGAAATTCAACAAAACAATTATTTTACAATTCCAGAGACTCAAAACACATAGTAGGAGAAACTCATCAAGACAATCCTCCTTAAACAAAGTTATTTACCATCATTTTAAGTTCCTATACACAGTTAAGGTGAGGTTCTGTGGTTCTCTGAGGAATATAACAAGTCTGAAATTAGATGCAAGAAAGTATACATAACACCCCATTCTCTGTAAATAACCAAGAATATGTATATGTCAGCACCATATGCAGAGCTGGCCCTTGGTGGCTAACCCATTTTCTATCCTCAAGGCTACCAAAGACTAAGATACTGTGGTGTTTGCTACAGGTACAGGGGTTGTTGGAGATTCACAGGTGGCTGGAAGATTGGCTAGGATACCTTACTTTGAATCCTTACAGGTAGATGGGACCTTCAGAGACACATCTATACCTCCACATGAGTGTTTCCTCTCCCTTTACATAACTCCCACCCAGGTTACTCAGGTCATTTTGGATCTGCAATGAACTTGACATCAAATTCTTCACAATCCATCAGCCTCTTTCACAGTGACCCTACCTCCATGGGGGGACTCCCGGATGTCCCAGATTAGAACCCGGCCATCGTCCGAGGAGCTTGCAAAAATGTTGTCATTCACTGGGCTCACTGACAAGCCATATACAGCATCTTCATGAGCAAACACATCCAAGGTCTCGCTGCTAAGAGACAGAGAGCAGGAAAAGGCACACAGGCACACACATACACACACAGTACAGAGTCCCAGCCCTCTAGCTCCTAGGGTAGGATTCTCTTTCATTTCCAGAAGAACGTCAACCTAGCTAAACCCAAAGGATATTTTATCTCCTTAAAAAAAGTAGGTATTCAACTTTCAGATAAAGAAATAAAAGACACTATTAAAGAGACTTGTTATAGGTTTCATGGTAAGTTTGTTTTTTGTACTAAATGAGTGTATTTAAAAGTTACTCAACAGATGAATTTTGTGGTTTCACTTACCACAGAATGCATCTGCTTGTGCGCAGATTTGGAGATGGTGCTTCATTTCCAAAAAGCAAGAGAAAGCTTTAAAGAAGCCAGGTCTGATGCCAGCAGGAGCAGGAGAGGGATCTCCTGGCAGTCTGGCATGGTCAGTAAGAGCATGGTTCTGAGGACAGGCTGCCCAAGTTCAGATCCTAGCACTACATGACCTTAAGTTACCTAACATTTCTACATCCATTTCCTCATTTGTAATTATAATGGTATTGTCTCATAAAACTACTGTGAGGGTTAAATTGAATAATACATACAAAGTACTACTAGATATCTGGCTTGTAAATATTAGTTATTATTGTTATCATTATTATGCTCCCTTCTTTTCCAACCTCTCCCTTTAAATTTTCACATGAAAATTGTAATTTCACACCAACTTTACAAAAGTTTTTCTTTTTCTTAATCAAAAGTTTATTTTAAAACTATTACAGGAATCTTTCAGAAAAGGACAGCTGGTTTTATATTTTCCTAAAAAAAAAAATCTATTTTGGTCTAAAGAGATATTTCCCACCCTTCATATGAAATTGACTTCATAAAGTCAATCATCTTTACAATACCAACAATTTAATTACCTTTCGACATCATGGAGGATAACTTGCTCATCATTGCCTATAAGGGAGAAAGCAGATATTTGATTAATTCCTGCAAAGCAGTCTGTATTACAATTTAGTATTTTAAAGTTTTCAGGGAAAACATATGAACAACATCAATGTTAATCAAATTAGGAATGTCAATTACAAAAAAAAGTTTATAAAAATAATTTAAGAAGGATAAGACATTCCTATAGAGAATTTTTTAAAGGCATAACACCAACTAGATATATAACATAATAACAGTTTCCAAAATTATCCAGTGGATGATGTAAAATTACAAACTGGCAATCAAGGAAGAGTAAATGATCATGGACAAAACAATTCATTCACCCAAGCTAGCTTTTTTTTTTTAAAAGCAAAACACTTATTAACTGTGAGACCTGGAAAAACATGTAACTTTTCTATGCCTCAGTTTTATCTGTAAAATAGGGACAAAAATTGTACCTACTTCATAGGATTATTGTGAGGGTCAGAATCTACTTATAAAAGCATTCAGAATAGGGCTGAGAATTAAGCCCCAATAAATATTTGCTACTATTCACATCCTCATCATCTCCTACAGCATTAAAATTTGATGATTGTGTGATTTTAATGATGGGAAAATGTTTATTCACAACTTTTTTCTCTTATACTTTTTTTTTTTCCACCAAGGAATCTAAAAATACTCATTCATGATACACCTAATCCTGCCTTCAAATGGTTTTTATAGCCAAGAAACGAAACGCTGAAAATGAAAAGACAGCAAGCAAAAGTAGCAGTAGAAATGTGGTCCAAGTCATCTTAAATCCCTGGCTACAAACTCTATCATGGATACACACTAAGTAAAACAAACCCATTCTAATGCCTTCTAGGCAACAGGCACTGCTGAGGTGCTGGGGATATGAGAAAAGTAGGGTTCTGCCCAACCCTTGAGGAACACACAGTCAAACAACACAATTAACTGAGAGCCACAAGACAGGTTATTTTGTTGCAGTGATATGTTCTACAATGGGAACACAGATAAAGGTGCAACTATTTCCTCTAAGAGCAGAGTAAAAGTACATGTCAGAGGGGGAGAATGTTTTTATGGGGAAGAAAGGAGACATTTTAACAGAAACTCAAGTAACTTAAAAATCTTTCCAAGGACGTTTTAGGGGAACTGGGGGCAACTGGACAATTAATCATGAACAATGGAGAACAGCATGAGCAAAAGGTATAAGGGCACCTACAATGGCAAGTGGTATAGTGGGCAGGGGAAGGGGGCTGAGGCCAGAGAGAGAGGTGAGGCCAGAGAGGTAGACTGGGGTTTAGACTTTATCATGTGTGCATTGTAGGGTCAAAAGTTCACATGGCTAAACTTTTATCTTTAAAAGAAAACTTGTATAATCAATGAAATGAGGAGGGCTAGATACTGGCAGCAGAAACCACAGGAGGACACTGTAATAGTCCAGGCCAAAGCTAAGGACCTGAATCAGGGTAATGGGTATAGAAAGAAAACAGAAACTAAAGGATGGCTATGAGAGGTTTTCAAGTCTAGTTGGTGACTAAATCTGTAAATGGAAAAAGAAAGGTTTGAGGATGACTCCAAGATGTCTATTAGGCTGAACCATGTGAAACTGTCACTTGAAAATGCTTCAGTATCAGCAGTTTCTTAAAGTTAAGCTTAATAGGTTACATAATCGGATGAATGGTGATAGTAACTGAGAAAGAGAATCCAGGGAAAAAGAGGAAATATTTGTGCAGGGCAGGAGGACTAATAATCTTGATTTTGGATCTGTAGCACATAAATTGCTTTTGGAATATATAGACAGATATTCAGTGGGGAAATCTATAGCACAGAAGAGAGGTCAGGGCTAGAAATTTGGTGGCCAGAACAGTATGGTTGATGGAATCCATCACCAAGAGGCTGGCTTGAGCACAAGCCATTCCAGTTGGAGCCTAACACAATGCTTTCAAAAAGGAGCCATCCATGTGACTGACACCGATTTGAGTCACCACCTTTACAATCTTTAAAAATGAAATAGAGTAACTTTAAATATCAGAGGTACCGCACATAGTAAGGTTGAGTACTGTTTCAAATGTGTGTTTCTGTGTACCAGATTGCCATGTAAAAAGTTTTTTACTAGAAAAGAGTGAAAGAGTGAGAGTAAAGGAGCAAAAGGAGTGAGGGAAGAAGGGAGGAAGGGAAAAGAAGGAAGGAAAGACACATTTGCTGTAATACACAAAAGACAAGCTATGGGAAACCAGTAATGCTACAAACTCAGTGAAATTAAGGAAGGAAAATAAGGAGTTATTTTAGCACTCCTTTATCTAAAAATCCCAGCGAATGAATTTCCCAAGGTGGAAATCTCTCTTACACTCACCTCCAGAGAATACTTTCGTGTTCCCACTGTTGAAGGCCAGGCAAAAAATGTTGGAATGATGCTCTCCTTTGAGCTGTATGGGCTTGACTCTGGAGTGAATAGCTTGTTCCATGTGCCATAGCAGAACCCGGCGATCATCTCCTCCTTGAGAGGGGTAAGAATCTAGTTTAAATGGCTGACATTTCAAGGCTGACACTTGGTTTTGCCAGCCTTGAAGCCCACCCTTTCCAAAACTGCATCTCTCCAAACTCAAATTCTGATGGGGCACATAAACCCAGGACTCTATTGTTAACCCATCAGTAGACACACAGCCTGTCACTCCCTTTTCCCCAGGAGTTAAATCTTGGACACACAAAAATGGAAAGATATAAATGCTAATATTGAAACCCTCAAAGCACCCAGTTGCTGACTTTCTAGAGACCCAGGTGTTTAAGTATATCTTCATTTGCTAAAACTGAAGTCCTTCTACTAACATCCCATGTTCTTGTCTAACAGAACCTGAGTTGGTTTCTAGTACTTGCAGCCAAAGAACTCTAAAGTAGTACTTCTAGCATACCAGTTTTCAAAGTATTCTCTTTGATGTGCTCTCACTGACTATGGGATACTGTACCAATGACAACAAAGAAATTGCCTTCACAGTAGCACTATCTAGACAGAATCCAGGTCTCATGAAGCTCAGTCCAGCTCTTTCCTCTGCATAACTCCCAGCAGTCTGAATTAAATGAGCAACATAGTATCACATGAGCCAGCTCCTAGAGAATGAAAATACATAGGTTCTGCACATTCTTTATATTTGCTAATGCATTAAATACATATGGAAGGATGAATAACAGACTATTAACAGTGGTTACTATTTCCAGGGAATAGAATTAAAGAGAGGTAGAGAGCAGACTGAAGAGTTTTTACTTTTACTTTATATATTTGGCACTGCTTGACTTTTTATAACAGGCCTATATTATATTCCTAATAAAAATTTAAGTTACAACAGAAGCAAACATAGGCAGCAAACTATAGCAAGCTCTACACCTCTGCCTTCCCTCCCTCCTCCATTCAAAGTAACAGCCACAAATTATAGTACAACCATACAAGGGCATATCATGCAGCCATTAAATCAGTAGATCTATAGAAATAACTTGGAAAGATGTCCAAAGGTATTTGTCAAGGGGACAAATGAAGCATAAAACAGTATGTGTGATAAAGAAGATGTGGTACATATACACAATGGAATATTATTCAGCCATAAGAAGAAAACAAATCCTACCATTTGCAACAACATGGATGGAGCTAGAGGGTATTATGCTCAGTGAAATAAGCCAAGCCGAAAAAGACAAGTATCAAATGATTTCATTCATATATGGAGCATAAGAACTAAGAAAAAAACTGAAGGAACAAAACAGCAGCAGACTCACAGAACCCAAGAACGGACTAATAGTTACCAAAGGGAAAGGGACTGGGGAAGATGGGTGGGAAGGGAGGGATAAGAGGGAAAAAGGGGCATTACCATTAGCAGATGTAATGTTGAGGGGTCACGGGGAAGGCTGTACAACTCAGAGAAGACAAGTAGTCATTCTATAGCATCTCACTACGCTGATGGACAGTGACTGTAATGGGGTTGGTGGGGGGGACCTGATGAAGGGGTAGTTTAATAATCGTAATATTGCACATGTAATTGTAAATTAATGATACCAAAAAAAAAAAAAAACAGTATGTGTGCCAAATTCCATTGTGTAAAACAAAATTTTTAAAAGCTCTATGGCAGCAGGAACCTTGTCAGTTTTGTTCACTAGAGTACCCAGCACCTAAGTGAGTGCCCCCAAAAGTAGACATTGAATGAATGTGCTTATATCTGCATATCTATGCTTGTATTTGCGTATCTAGATGGATATAAAATAAATTGTTTACGGTGGACCCCACCTCTAGGCTAGGGTTGTTGGGGGACTTTTTTCATTGTGGTAAAAATACATAACATGAAATTTCACATTTTAACCACTTTTAAATGTATAATTTAGTGGTATTAAATATACTAGCACTGTTGTGCACTCATCACCACTATCCATTTCCAGAAGTTTTACATCATCCCAAGCAAACTACCAAATAAATACTATCTTCCCCCCGCCTCCAGGAACCACCATTCTACTTTCTGCCTCTATGAATTTGACTACTCTAAGTACCTCATATAAATGGAATCATGTATTTGTCCTTCTGCGTCTGGCTTATTCACTTAGGATGTCTTTAAAATACATCCATACTGTAGCATGCATCAGAACTTCATCCTTTTTTAAAGGCTGAATAATATTTCATTTTTATATATTTATATAAATACAAACATACACCCACACACACACACACACACACACTCACACCACATTTTGTTTATCCATTCATTCATCAATGGACATTTAGGTTGTTTTCACTTTTTGGCTATTGTGAATAAATGTTGCAAAGAATATGAATGTACAAATATGCCTGAGTCCCTGCTTTCAACTATTTTGAACATACACACTTGGGAAACTTTCATGTTTTTAATTTTGCTTTATACCTTCCTGTACTCCTTTGGCTT
>JAVSCE010021106.1:0-104283 GCA_032199065.1 Smutsia gigantea
CATGTTGTTAAGCCTCCATGTGTTTGTGGGATTTTCATTTTCTTTGAAATTTATTTCTAGTTTCATACTTTTGTGGTCTGAGAAGCTGGTTGGTACAATTTCAATCTTTTTGAATTTACTGAGGTTCTTTTTGTGGCCTAATATATGATCTATTCTTGAAAATGTGCCATATGCACTTGAGAAGAATGTGTATTCTGCTGCTTTTGGGTGGAGTTTTCTGTAGATGTCTGCTAGTTCCATCTGTTCTAATGTGTTGCTCAATGCCTCTGTCTCCTTACTTATTTCTGTCTGGTTGATCTGTCCTTTGGAGTGAGTGCAGTGTTGAATTCTCCTAGAATGAATTCATTGCATTCTATTTCTTCTTTTAATTCTGTTAGTATTTGTTTCAAATATATAGGTGCTCCTGATTTGGGTGCATACATATTTATAATGGCTCCATCTTCTTGTTGGACTGCCCCCTTTATCATTATGTAATATCCTTCTTTGTCTCTTGTGACTTTCTTTGTTTTGAAGTCTATTTTGTCTGATACAAGTACTGCAACTCCTGCTTTTCTCTCCCTATTAGTTGCATGAAATATCTTTTTCCATCCCTTTACTTTTGGTTTGTGTATGTTTTTTTGTTTGAAGTGAGTCTCTCATAGGTAACATATAGACAGGTCTTGTTTTTTTATCCATTCTGTGACTCTATGTATTTTGATTGGTGCATTCAGACCATTTACATTTAGGGTGATTATCGAGAGGTATGTACTTATTGTCATTGCAGGCTTTAGATTCATGGTTACCAATCATTGAAGGGTTACTTCCTTACTGTCTAACAGTGTAACTTAACTCACTAAGTATGTTATTACAAACACAGTCTAAAGGTTCTTTTTGATTCTCCTCATTTTTCTTCCTCCTCCGTTCTTTATATATTAGGTATCATATTCTGTACTCTTTGTCTCTCCCTGTACTGACTTTGGGGTAGTTGATTTGATTTTGCATCTGTTTAGTAATTAATTGTTCTACTCTCTTTACTGTGGTTTTATTACCTCTGGTGACAGCTATGTAGCCTTAGGAATACTTCCATCTATAGCAATCCCTCCAAAATACACTGTAGAGACAGTTTATTGGTGGTAAATTTTCTCAGGTTTTGCTTATCTGGAAATTGTTTAATCCCTCCTTCAAATTTAAATGATAATCTTGCCGCATAGAGTATTCTTGGTTTGAGGCCCCTCTGCTTTATTGTATTAAATATATCATGGCACTCCCTTCTGGCCTGTAAGGTTTCTGTTGAGAAGTCTGATGATAGCCTGATGGGTTTTCCTTTGTGTGTGACCTTTTTTCTCTCTCTTGCTGGTTTTAATATTCTGTCCTTATCCTTGACCTTTGCCATTTTAATTATTATATGTCTTGGTGTTGTCTTCCTTTGGTCCCTTTTGTTGGGAGATCTGTGCACCTCCATGGCCTGAGAGACTATCTCCTTTCCCAGATTACCTCCTCAAAGACACTTTCTATCACTTTTTTTCTCTCTTCTTCTTCTGGTACCCCTTTAATATGTATATTGTTCTGTTTGGATTGGTTGCACTGTTCTTTCAATATTCTTTTATTTTTAGAGATCCTTTTTTCTCTTAATGCCTCAGGTTCTTTGTATTCCTCTTCTCTAATTTCTATTCCATTTACCGTCTCCTCTATCTAATCTGCTTTTAAATCCCTGCATTCCATGTTTCACTTCTGAAACTGTGTTCTGTAATGATTGAATCTCTGTCCAAAATTCTTCCCTGAGTTCTTTTTTTTTCTTTTATTTATTTATTTATTTTTTAATATAATTTATTTTATTATTATTAATTTACAATTACATGTGCAATATTACGATTATTAAACTACCCCTTCATCAGGTCCCCCCCAACAACCCCATTACAGTCACTGTCCATCAAGGTAGTGAGATGCTATAGAATCACTACTTGTCTTCTCTGAGTTGTACTGCCCTCCCTGTGCCCTCCCAACATTACATCTGCTAATCGTAATGCCCCGTTTTCCCTCTTATCCCTCCCTTCCCGCCCATTTTCCCCAGTCCCTTTCCCTTTGGTAACTATTAGTCCGTTCTTGGGTTCTGTGAGTCTGCTGCTGTTTTGTTCCTCCAGTATTTTTTCTTTGTTCTTATACTCCACATATGAGTGAAATCATTTGATACTTGTCTTTTTCGGCTTGGCTTATTTCACTGAGCATAATACCCTCTAGCTCCATCCATGTTGTTGCAAATGGTAGGATTTGTTTTCTTCTTATGGCTGAATAATATTCCATTGTGTATATGTACCACATCTTCTTTATCCATTCATCTACTGATGGACACTTAGGTTGCTTCCATTTCTTGGCTATTGTAAATAGTGCTGCAATAAACATAGGGGTGCATCTGTCCTTTCCAAATTGGGCTGCTGCATTCTTAGGGTAAATTCCTAGGAGTGGAATTCCTGGGTCAAATGGTATTTCTATTTTGAGTTTTTTGAGGAACCTCCATACTGCTTTCCACAATGGTTGAACTAATTTGCAGTCCCACCAGCAGTGTAGGAGGGTTCCCTTTTCTCCACATCCTCGCCAACATTTGTTGTTGTTTGTGTTTTGGATGTTGGCCATCCTCACTGGTGTGAGGTGATATCTCATTGTGGTTTTAATCTGCATTTCTCTGATGATTAGCGATGTGGAGCATCTTTTCATGTGCCTGTTGGCCATCTGAATTTCTTCTTTAGAGAAGTGTCTATTCATGTCCTCTGCCCATTTCTTAATTGGATCATTTGCTTTCTGTTTGTTAAGGTGCATGAGTTCTTTATATATTTTGGATGTCAACCTTTTATCAGATACGTTTTTTATGAATATATTCTCCCATACTGTAGGATGTCTTTTTGTTCTACTGATGGTGTCCTTTGCTGTACAGAAGCTTTGCAGCTTGATATAGTCCCACTTGTTCATTTTTGCTTTTGTTTCCCTTGCTTGGGGAGATATGTTCATGAAGAAGTTGCTCATGTTTATGTCCAAGAGATTTTTGCCTATGTTTTTTTCTAAGAGTTTTATGGTTTCATGACTTACATTCAGGTCTTTGATCCACCTTGAGTTTACCTTTGTGTATGGGGCTAGACAGTAGTCCAGTTTCATTCTCTTACATGTAGCTGTCCAGTTTTTCCAACACCAGCTGCTGAAGAGGCTGTCATCTCCCCATTGTATATCCAAGTCTCCTTTATCAAATATTAATTGACTGTATATATTTGGGTTAATGTTTGGATTTCCTGTTCTGTCCGCTGGTCCGTGGGTCTATTTTTGTGCTAATACAAAATTGTCTTGATTACTGTGACTTTGTAGTAGACCTTGAAGTCAGGGAACGTAATTCCCCCTGTTTTATTCCTCTTTCTCAGGATTGCTTTGGCTACTTGGGATCTTTTGTGGTTCCATATCAATTTTAGAATTATTTGTTCCAGTTCATTGAAGAAAGCTGTTGGTAGTTTGATAGGGATTGTGTTGAATCTGTAGATTGCTTTAGGTAGTATAGCCATTTCGACAATATTTACTCTACTTAGCCAAGAGCGTGGGATGAATTTCCATTTCTAAGTGTCCTCTTTAATTTCTCTTAGGAGCATCTTGTAGTTTTCAGAGTACAGGTCTTTCACTTCCTTTGTTAGGTTTATTCCTAGGTATTTTATTCTTTTTGATGCAATTGTGAATGGAATTGTTTTTCTGATTTCTCTTTCTGTTAGTTCATCATTAGTGTATAGGAAAGCAACAGATTTCTGTGTGTTAATTTTGTATCCTGCAACTTTGCTGAATTCAGATATTAGTTCTAGTAGTTTTGGAATGGAATCTTTAGGGTTTTTTATGTACAGTATCATGTCATCTGCAAATAGTGACAATTTGACTTCTTCTTTACCAATCTGGATGCCTTGTATGTCTTTGTTTTGTCTGATTGCTGTGGCTAGGACCTCCAGTACTATGTTGAATAACAGTGGAGAGAGTGGGCATCCCTGTCTTGTTCCCGATCTTAGATGAAAAGCTTTCAGTGTCTTGCCGTTAAGTATATTGTTAGCTGTGGGTTTGTCATATATAGCCTTTATGATGTTGAGGTACTTGCCGTCTATACTCATTTTGTTGAGAGTTTTAATCAGGAATGGATGCTGAATTTTGTCAAATGCTTTTTCAGCATCTATGGAGATGATCATGTGGTTTTTGTTCTTCTTTTTGTTGATGTGGTGGATGATGTTGATGGATTTTCGAATGTTGTACCATCCTTGCATCCCTGGGATGAATCCCACTTGATCATGGTGTATGATCCTCTTGATGTATTTTTGAATTCGGTTTGCTAATATTTTGTTGAGTATTTTTGCATCTACGTTCATCAGGGATATTGGTCTGTAATTTTCTTTTTTGGTGAGGTCTTTGCCCGGTTTTGGTATTAGAGTGATGCTGGCTTCATAGAATGAGTTTGGAAGTATTCCCTCCTCTTCTATTTTTTGGAAAACTTTAAGGAGAATCGGTGTTATTTCTTCTCTATATGTCTGGTAGAATTCAGAGGTGAATCCATCAGGCCCAGGGGTTTTGTTCTTGGGTAGTTTTTTGATTACCAATTCGATTTCGTCGCTGGTGATTGGTCTGTTTAGTTTTTCTGTTTCTTGCTTGGTCAGTCTTGGAAGGTTGTAGTTTTCTAAGAAGTTGTCCATTTCTTCTATGTTTTCCAGCTTGTTAGCATATAGATTCTCATAATCTTCTCTTATGATTCCTTGTATTTCTGTGGGGTCCGTCGTGATTTTTCCTTTCTCATTTCTGATTGTGTTTATGTGTGTAGATTCTCTTTTTCTCTTAATGAGTCTGGCTAGGGGTTTATCTATTTTGTTTATTTTTTCAAAGAACCAGCTCTTGGTTTTATTGATTTTTTCTATTGTTTTATTCTTCTCAGTTTTATTTATTTCTTTTCTAATCTTTATTACGTCCCTCCTTCTGGTGACTTTGGGCCTTATTTGTTCTTTTTCCAATTTCAGTAATTGTGTCTTTAGACTATTTATTTGGGAATGTTCTTCTTTCTTTACATAGGCCTGGATTGCAATATACTTTCCTCTTAGAACTGACTTTGCTGCATCCCACAGAAGTTGTGGCTTTGTGTTGTTGTTGTCATTAGTTTCCATATATTCTTTGATTTCTGTTTTGATTTGGTCATTAACCCATTGATTAATTAGGAGAGTGTTGTTAAGTCTCCATGTATTTGTGAGCCTTTTTGATTTCTTTCTAAAATTTATTTCTAGTTTTATACCTTGGTGATCTGAGAAGTTGGTTGGTAGGATTTCAATATTTTTGAAATTACTGAGGTTCTTTTTGTGGCCTAGTATGTGGTCTATTCTGGAAAATGTTCCATGTGCACTTGAGAAGAATGTGTATCCTGTTGCTTTTGGGTGTAGAGTTCTGTAGATGTCTGTTAGGTCCATCTGTTCTAGTGTGTTGTTCAGTGCCTCTGTGTCTTTACTTATTTTCTGTCTGGTTGATCTGTCCTTTGGAGTGAGTGGTGTGTTGAAGTCTCCTAAAATGAATGCATTGCTGTCTATTTCCTCCTTTAATTCTGTTAGTATTTGTTTCACATATGCTGGCGCTCCTGTGTTGGGTGCATATATATTTATAATGGTTATATCTTCTTGTTGGACTGACCCCTTTATCATTATGTAATGTCCTTCTTTATCTCTTGCTACTTTCTTCGTTTTGAAGTCTATTTTGTCTGATACAAGTACTGCAACACCTGCTTTTTTCTCTTTGTTGTTTGCATGAAATATCTTTTTCCATCCCTTCACTATTAGTCTGCGTATATCTTTGGATTTGAGGTGAGTTTCTTGTAGGCAACATATAGATGGGTCTTGCTTTTTTATCCATTCTGTTACTCTGTGTCTTTTGATTGGTGCATTCAGTCCATTTACATTTAGGGTGATTATTGATAGATATGTACTTATTGCCATTGCTGGCTTTAGATTCATGGTTACCAAGGGTTCAAGGGTTGCTTCTTTACTATCTAACAATCTAACTTAACTTTCTTGTTAAGTTATTGTAAACACAGTCTGATGTTTCTTTATTTCTCTCCCTTCTTATTCTTCCTCCTCCATTCTTTATATACGAGGTGTTTTATTCTTTGCCTTTAGTTAGTATTTGGATGGTCTGCTTTCTTTGCTATGATTTTATTTTCTCTGGTGACATCTTTTTAGCCTTAGGTGTGCTTCCATCTAGAGCAGTCCATTTAAGATATCCTGTAGTGGTGGTTTATGAGAGGCAAACTTTCTCAACTTTCGTTTGTTTGGAAATTGTTTAATCCCTCCATCATATTTAAATGATAATCGTGCTGGATACAATATTCTTGGTTCGAGGCCCTTCTGTTTCATAACGTTAAATATATCATGCCATTCTCTTCTGGCCTGTAAAGTTTCTGTTGAGAAGTCTGATGATAGTCTGATGGGTTTTCCTTTGTAGGTGATCTTTTTTCTCTCTCTAGCTGCCTTTAATACTCTGTCTTTATCTTTTATCTTTGCCATCTTAATTATTATGTGTCTTGGTGTTGTCTTCCTTGGGTCCCTTGCGTTGGGAGATCTGTGGGCTTCCGTGGACTGCGAGACTATTTCCTTCCCCAACATGGGGAAGTTTTCAGCAATTATTTCTTCAAAGACACTTTCTATCCCTTTTTCTCTCTCTTCTTCCTCTGGTACTCCTATAATGCGAATATTGTTCCGTTTGGATTGGTCACACAGTTCTCTTAATATTCTTTCATTCCTAGAAATCCTTTTATCTCTCTCTGCCTCAGCTGCTCTGTATTCCTGTTCTCTGATTTCTATTCCATTAACAGTCTCTTGCATCTCATCCAGTCTGCTGTTAAGCCTGTCAATCGCTTGTCTGATTTCTGCATTGTCTTTCCTCACTTCCCTCACTTCCTCACTCAGCTCTTGCACATTTCTCTGTAGGTCCATCAGCATGGTTATGACTTTTCTTCTGAATTCTTTTTCAGGAAGACTGCATTTCCATCCCTTCAGGCTCCCTCTCTGGTGTTGTCTGGTTGATTTTGGTCTGAACCATATTCCTCTGTCTTTTCATGGCTATAAAGTCGTCGCTGGTAGTTGCCACGTATGTCAGCTGGGCTCTTTAAGACTTTAAAAAGAGAAAAAAAAAGAAAAGAAAAAAGAAAGAAAGAAAAAAAGAAAAAAAGAAAGAAAAGAAAAAACAAAAAAAGAAAACAAAAAGCAAAACAAAACAAAACAAAAAAACGCCCACCGGGAGTAGATTCTGTGGGAATGCTGTAGGTGGCGCTGTTGCCCCACTATTCTGGTGCCGTGGCCATGCCGCTCCGCATGGCCCTTTATTGCTCTGGCTGCAGTGGGAACGAATGGGAGGCTGTTTATCTCAGTGAGAAGTGTAAGTATGGCCACGCTTCCCCAGTCGCCAGCTAAGGTGTCTGAAACTCCGCAGGACTCCCAGCCTGCTGGGCTGAGTGTGCCGGGGCGATCCGGCTCCTCTGCTCGGTTCCTGTCTCTTTAAGACCACTGAAGAAAGCATGCGCTTTTTTTCCTTCCCGGTAGCCGGCTGCAAGCACCCTGGCGCGTTACCCACTCAGATCCTGCCTCTCTGTCTCTCCAATCTCTGCTACACTGCGCGATGTGGGTCAGCGCTTCCCGCGCAGATCACAGGGGCTGGCTACTTCGCGGGGTGTACTTCCACTCCCTCCCACCTCTGAATCCTCTCCTCCCACCGGTGCGCTGGGGTGGGGGGAGTGCTCGGGTCCCGCCCAGTCGCGGCTTCGTATCTTACCTGCCTCTTGGGGTGCCGAGTCCTCTCGGGTGTAGCTGCACGCTGTGTGCTTTCCTGTGTATTCTGGTCTCTCTTTTAGGAATAGATGTATTGCTGTATTTTCGTTGATAAATATAGTGTTGGGAGGAGATTTCTGCCGCCCTGCTCACGCCGCCATCTTCCCGGAAGTCTTCCTTTCATTTCTTTTTCTTGTCTGATTGCTGTGGTTCGGATGTCTAGGACTATGTTGAATGAAAGTGGTGACAGTGGGCATCCTTTTCTTGTTCATGATCTTAGAGTAAAAGTTTTTCATCTCTTTGTTATTGAGTATGATTATGTGGGTTGTCATATATGGCTTTTATTATGTAAAGATAGATATGTGCTATCTATGTCCACTTTGTTGAGAGTTTTTATCATGAATGGATGTTGAAATTTGTCAAATGCTTTTTCAGCATATAAGATGATCATATGTTTTTTATTTTTACCCTTCCTTTCCTTAATGTGGTGTCCCACGTTGATTGATTTGCAGATATTGAACCATCCTTGCATCCCTGGGATAAAGCCTATTTGATTGTGGTAAATTATCTCTTTAATGTATTTTTGGTGGTTTTGACTGGCTGGCCAGAGGCCTGGTGAGTGTGAGTCAGGGGTGTCCTGGAGTTAGAGCTATCAGAGTGTGGTTGGAGGGAGGCACAGTGTGGGGGAGGCTGAAATGGAGAAGCTCCTCAGTGGGTAAATGGAGTCCACACTGGTGGGGAGGCTGTAGGACCATCTGCAGTCTCTAGGAAAGCCCCATCTCTGTAGCCACTAACTCTGTGCCTGTGGTGTAGCAGTGGCCCAGGTGTGCTCTTCAGGTGTGGGCAGTGACCAGCTTTGTACCTGTGGTACAGCCCCAGGTCCAGACTCAGCCCCCAGGAAAGCCCCTTCTTCTCACTGGGTCTGTGCCTGCAGTACAATGGTCACCAGGGTGTGTTCTCAGGGGTCAGATTGACTGGCTCCACACCCTTGGGCAGCTGTGGCCAGTATGTGCTCTCTAGCTCATGCATCTGTGTGTGGGTGGAGGCTGGGAAGCCACCTACATCAAATCTGAAATTTCTGTGTGTGCCCAATCCTGCTCCCTGTGTCACTATCAGTGTGGGGAAGGAGTGAAAACAATGGCTCTTGCCAGATCCAGAGAGAGTTCCAGCCATTTCCCCACTGAATCACACATTGTTTAGTTCTATAAATTGGGTTTTTTCACTTACAGTCTAAATGCACTTCAAAACATGGCTTTTTTTTCTATGTCCCAGGGCAAGGAGTCTGTTTCCAGGTCCTTTAGTGATACCCCTTCCCTCTGTGTGTCATTGCACTTGGGGTGGGGTTCCCTCTGTTACAGTGTCTCTGTTTCTCCTGCCTTTTTTTTTTATGTAATCTTTCCATCCCTTGTGTGAAAGGTGTTCACCTGGTCCTTATTTCTTCCTCAAGATGAATTGTTCTGTGTGTAGGTGTAGATTTGGTGTGAAGGTAGGAGGAGGTGGTTTCTACCTTTCTCTGTACCATCTTCCCTGAAGTCCCATCCTGTTCTTTTTGTTTTATGTAACACATTCTCATATCTCTTCAAATATATTAATGCATACTGGTTTTTCCCCCTTCATAGTTATTTTCTTCTGCTGTTTGCATTGCCTTTTAGACCTAGGTTCATTTTCTATTTGTTTATTTTGGCCTTAAGTCTTTCACATTTGAGGCTCTTTTGTATTAGTTGGTAATTCTTGGCTCTCTCCTTGTTCTTAGGGTAGTAAATGTGAGACACTGAAAAGCTCCTTGGAAGTTCTCTGAGAGCGAGTGAGGTTTACTGTAGGGTGGATGGTCAGGACCCAGACATTTCACTAGGAGGATCTATCAGACTGTTTTTTCCTGAACTGTTTGCTTTCTTCAGAGAGGAGTCCTGCTTGGAAAGTTCAGTTACGGCTGTCAGCATCCCAAGACTGAGTGAAAGAAGGAGGCTGGGAATATCACGTCTCAGCCTTAGGGTTCCTCCACTCCCTCACATAGAGCTATGCTGAGTATTTCTAAGTCCAGAACCTCTTTGTTCATTTCAGAAGACAAACCTCCAATTTCCCTCTGTCGGGCTGCATAGAGTCAAACTACTGGATGAAACTTTTAGCAGATCTTTCCGTTTTCAGCCCCACTCACTGACGTGGGCTTCCAAAGTGTCATGCTTCCAATTTCTGAACTTTTCCTGGGTTCTGTAACACCAGTTGTTAGGTGTGGTAGAGGAAGTTCGCCAAGTCCACCGCAGTATTGCCTCTTCCCTGGAGTCTAGACAGACCAGAGTTTTTAGCCTTTTTTGCAGTTAGGTTAGGTAAGTGACTGAGTTGTGGCCAGTGGGAGGCAAGGAGGGCTGTGTACCCCTTCCAGGCCTGGCTTTCATAAACAGCTTCCAGCCTCTCCAGTTTGGGAAGCCAGGGAGACAGGTGGGCCCAGAGAACAGACCTGAGGACTTGGCTCTGTTGCAGGCCCTGGGGCCCCTGCAATTTGTTCTTATCTTCTGCCTCTATTTTTGATTATAGAGCAATCTGCATCCAAGACACAATCAATTCCACAGAAGCAGAAAAGCAAGAGTGGGGCTCACAGGAACCTCAGAATGGTTGACAGGGAGCATAGGAAAAGGAGTCCCAACCTGTGTTACTTTGCCTTCTGGTGGGGGCATGGAGAATGGCAGATAAAGGCAAAGGAAATAATCCCATTTTCTTCACTTTGCTCCCTAACCCCATTACTAAGAATACATTTGGGTTAAAAAAAAATGGCCAGAAATGGTTAAAAAAAAAAGGCTAGAAATCTAAGTCTTACATAGATAGGGTGGGTGTCTATCATCTTACATCTGGTTGGTATGCCCAGCTAACCACAGATTTGAGGCAGGTAAGGGAGGGATTTGAAGTTTGTCTCCAGCGTGTTTGGAGAAATACTTGGTATTTCTCATTTCAAGAACAAACGTTGATTTCATTAGTAACTAATAATAAAAGGATGATATAGGCCACCTTGACTTGCAGCAGCTCACCTTTCAGCAGTTTCTCCTGGGAGCTCTTTGCCAGATATTCAGTGGTTAAGAGGGGTTCCAGCTCATGCATACATAACACCCGCTGAAGCCTGTGCCTTGGCTTCTCCCCTCTCCGCACGTAGCCCCTCTGCCTTTTTTTTTTAGCTCTCTTCTCCTACGTTTCCCAGCCCTGCTCCAGGCCCTTCCTGAGAATCTCCTAAACAATTACACAAAGTTAACTGAACATTTATATGATTTTTTTCATTACCAGACTAATTGATTTATATTTTGAAAGCTTACTATTAGACAGTGTACAATTATACTTTATACCCGACTTGAATATGGAATTTATGGTCATTTAAAAGAGAAGAATTAAGATTAAGCCCTTAGGCAGGTAGCTCCCTACCTACCTTGTTTCTGTGAGATAAACACAGCTGTGCTTCCTTCTCCAGGGACAGCCCGTGCTGTGATTGTGAGTTATATGTCCTGTCCTTTCTGTGGGGTTGACTGTCTCTGCAGCATTGGTACCAAGTTGCTTTTCCCAGTGCATTAAGGTCATTATTGGCAAGAATAAGCTATATCCTGAAGTATTCAGAGACCTATCTGGCACTCAAGCTGGAATCTTCAAAAGGAGGAACCTCTTTTCACTAGAGAGATACCCACAAGAAATGCCTTTCAGTAAAGCTGAAATGAATGCCCCCTGGGGCAGCTCTGCTTGTACATTGCATGCATATAATGAACAGCCCTTCTCTGGTCAGCCAGCCAGATAGTCACCAGAGCTCTCATCTTCCAACACCGGAAACAGCAAGCAGTAGGATTCTGTGTAAACGCTTTAAAGATGAAGGTAAATAAGGGTGGAGTAGGCAACTAAGAAGTCACCTTTCTTAGAGAGTTGGGGGGATAAACTGTTCCCTCTGTTCACCTGAAGCTACAATGACATATGGCCTGACCACAGAACAGCAGGGCTGGCTACTGAATTTTCCTATCTAATACAAAGCAAAAATGCACCACCCTTGCTCAAAAAGCAGGAAAAAAGTGCGGTGAAAGACACTACATAAAACTTTTCCTTTCTTTTGCAGTTGCTCTCTTGACCTGTCACAGTGTTTTAAAATTTGCTATTTAAGGTAATTCTCCCTTGGATGGGGGAGACTTGCAGGGTGAGTGCAAGGATTGCAATCTCAGTGCCAGAACGTGCTCAGAACTGGACTAGGTAGGGGTGGGCAGCAGGCCTGCCTGTTGCTGGGGAGTCATCCCCCAAAGAGTAGTGTTGCTGCCAGGGAGGCAAGCCACACCCTTGTGTTGAAGTTTCCCCAAGGTGCAGGTGCAGGACCCCAACCCACCCCGGGCGTGAGCCCAGGGCCCCACTGGGGTCAGAGGGCGACAGTATAACATGGATCACCCCCTGTGCACATCGGGGACACAACCTGGTTGCCAACCCTTCACAGTGGGACAGGCAGGCATGAGGAGGGTGGGGTTGGGCAGGGCCCCAAGCACCAGGCGACGGACGGGCGGCTGCCAGGAGGTGGGGAGCCGACAGCAGGCAGACCTGTGTGAGCCGAAGGCTCCCAGACCCTGGCACATGCTTCGATGCTCATCAGTCTTCACTTACAAAACACAGATTCAAAGACAAAATTATTTAGTTTTTCAAGAGGGTAACTGCAGAGCATTGAACCCCAAGCACACAGGGTCCTTCTGAAATGTGGGGTCCTGGGCACCTGCTCTGTTCACATGGCCATGAAGCTGGCTGTGTGAGATAGAATTATTGAAATCAGGGAAGGTCCAGGAAATTATTTATTTAAAAATCACATTTGTGGCATTTCTCATAGGCTGCCTGGACATGGTTTTATGTCTGTACAGAAGCGGCTTCCTTATCTGGATGCTATCCTCAAAGCTTAGCTCCTCATCTTACCAGCTAGTCTCTGGCATATTATAGTCCCTTTCTAAGTGTTATCTGTAAAATAGAAATAATAACAGTCTCATAAGATTGTTGTCAGTTCTTAGCGAAGTGAAGCTTATAAGGCACTAACTCCAGTGACTGGCATATTTTTGTACAAATGGACACATACATATATATATATATTCACCCACATATACTGATACTCATATATCTCTGCTCTGGCACATAGAGACAGTACCGGAGTATATAAAAGATATTTAATAAATCTATTTTTGACAAAAGAACACAGTATGAACAAGTTTTTTTTAATGTCAGTCTGGTTAATGGATGCTTTAGGTGAAACACAAGGCAAAATAACTATTTAAAAGAGACACCAGAAAAGCATTTTTCAAAAATTCAGACTGTTAGGATAGAATAATTTGCAAAGGTCATTTGAATTAAGGACATAGAGAAGATGGAGAAACCTGGTCAACAGGATTCCAGAATGAAAATAGGCCTTGTAAGGAAAGACGAAAGAAACTGGAGTTGGTCAATATGGAAAAGAGAAGGATAAGAGAAAGTTTTAAAATAGCAATATTGCTTTCAATTAAGAGTGTGTATTTTGTTACAAAAGTAGGATATGTTTATTATAGGAAACTTTGAAAATACGTACTAACAAAAAGAAGAAAATTAAAAATATGCACAATCCCATCACTTTTATGCAACAAATTTTCTACTAACTGGTCATGCTATTGTCAATATAGGTTTGATACCCTGGAAAATACTGGATATTTTCATTTTAAAGAACATTTGCCAATTTTGTAGCTGAAGTGGTATTTCTTTGCTATTTTTATTTAAATTACTTCTTTCCTCACCTCTTCTGTTTCTTGTTCATACATTTTTTTTCTTTGGTGAATTGTCTTGGTCATTAAACCATTTTTAATTAAGATGTTTGTTTTTCTTTTTACAAAATTGAAAGTATCTAAAAGTACAAACAATAACAGCCAACACAGCATTTCTGTGTTTTCCAGAAAAAAGGCCTGTTGGGGTTGAGATAGGTGCTATACTAACACAATGGTTGCTAGAAAAATATGTAAAACATTTGTCTTCTTCCCATACTAACGTGCAAGAGTCTTTTGTACGTTAAAGATGTGAACCTTTATCTATGCCATAGAGCTTTTGCTTTAATATTTCTGACTCTTTCATCAAAGTGACTTATAACAACAGAATAAAACAAATTCAGTTTAAATTGAGAAAAAACTTTTAGCTGGATATGAGAAACAATTTCTTGTCTATGAAGAAAATAAATGAAAGATAAGGCATTTGTCATGATGGAATCTCTGACCGTCCATTTCTACTCTGTGATTTACATTAAACTTAATTGGCTAGGAGATGAGAACTGGACCAAATGGTTCTGTTTCTTTTCTTAGATTCTAAGAAATTTCAGAGTTAGTAGGGAAAGGTCTGGGTTGCTTGGCCAATTGGATCTAATTTGTGTTCCTCACCCTTATAAACAAACCAGCTGAATCTTTGCAGGACTTCTAAGTCAGGGCTGTTAAGTCTGCTACTGCTTGGTGGTTCTGCAAATGAATGTGAATTCCACTACATAACAACTGAGACAAGTGTTCTATTTATTAAAAAACCAGCAAGGTTACTACTGATTATGGTAATCATTAGGGCTATAGACAAACATGCACCTCTCTCCTCCCAGGCATACAGAATAATGCACTTTCCTGGCCTTTTGGACTTAGGTGTGGACATAAGGCTTTCGTTGACCAGTGAATCATGATAGGGAGTGACATTTTCACTTCTGAGCTCGAGTTATTTAAAAATGTTTTATATACAGTTATTTGTATGTCAATTATACCTCAACAAAGAGATATAACTTTATACACAGAGTTTATATGTACAGTTGACCTTCAAATAATGCAGGGGTTATGGGTGCCGACCTCTTATGCAGTCAAACACCTGAATATGACTTTTGACAACCTCCAAATTTAATAACTAATAGCCTACTGTTGATCTTATGGTAGTAAATGATAAAATAGACAGTATCTATATACAGTTTATGAATTCATGACATACCTAACTTTTTCTTAGTTTTTGCAATATTTCTAGGCTATGTGGTTCATGTGTGAGCTTCAAATTGTTAAAATCTCCAAAAAATTTTCTAGTATATTTAATGAAAAAAAAAGTCTGTGTATAAGTGGACTCATATAGTTAAAACCCATGTTCAAGAGTTAACTGTATAAATTTTACTGAAATTTATATATAAAGGTTACAATAATGGAATTGTAACATAACTATAATAGTTATAATAAGTATAATTATATATTAATAATAATTATAATAATGTTCAAAGTGTAAAATTTTTGCATGTGTATACAACTTTGAAATCATCACTCCAATTGATATGGTGAATAAATATATCTATCATCTCCAAAAGTTTTCCCTTGTACTTTTGTAATCCTTCCCTCCCACACTTCCTCGTCCCCTATCTCCGAGAAGCCACCAGTCTCTATCTGTCATTATAGATTAGTTCTGAATTTTCTACAGTTTAATCATATAGTATGTACTCTTTTTTGGCTGGCTTCTTTCACTCTGCATGATAATTTTAAGATTTACCCATGTTGTTATACATAACAATAGTTCACTCTTTTTTATTGCTATTCCATTTTATGGATATCCAATAGTTTGTTTATTCATTCACTTGTTGATGGACAGTTGAGCTGTTTCTAGATTTTGGCTATTACAAATAAAGCTTTTATAAAAATTTGTGTACAAGCCTTTGTATGGTCATAAATTAGTTTTTCTCTTGAGTAGATAGATATCCAGGAGTGGATTGGGAGGATCATATGGTCATATATTCAATTTCTTAATAAACTGCCAAATTGTTTGCCAAAGTGGTTGTAATACTGACATTGTCATCAGAAATTCTCAAGTGTTTCAGTTTCTCTACACTCTCATAAACACTTGGTATTGTTAAATCTTCTTAATTTTACCGTTCTAATAGCTATGTAGTGTTAACTCGTGGCTTTAATTTGCACTTTCCTAATGACTAATGATTTGAGCATCTTTCCTTATATTTATTTGCCATCTGGTATCTTGTCTGTTCGAATCCTTTAGTCAGTTTTTTATTGGTTTGTTTAAATTACTGTTGAGTTTTGAGAATATATATTCTGAATTCGTCTTTTATCAGATATACATTTGCAAATATTTATTTCTCATTCTGTAACTTGTCTTTCCATTATTTTAAGAGTGTCTTTTAAAGAGTAGAAGTTTTTAACTTTAAGTCCATTTAATCAACTTTTTCTTTTATGAATTGTGCTTTTGCTATTTTATCTAAGAAATGCTTGCCTAACTCAAGGTCACAGTGATTTACTCATATTTTCTTCTAAACCTTTTACAAATTTATACTTTCATGTTTAGTCTGTGACCAATTTTGGGTTACATTTTGCATAAGGTGTGAGATATCCTTTTTCCACTGCATTGCCATTGGAACTTTGTCAAAAATCAGTTGTCCAGATATATGTGTTAGTTTATTTCTGGACTTTCTATTTTGTTCCACTGATCTATTTTTTCTAACTTTATGCTAATATCACACTGTTTTCATTAGTGCAGCCTTAAATAGTTCTTGAAATCAGGTAGTAGTTATGCCTCCAATTTGGTTGTCTTTTTAAGAGTGGTTTAACTATTCTAGAATCTTTGCATTTCAATAAGAATTTTGGAATCAGCTTGTCAATTTCTACAAAAACTCTTTCTGGGAATGTGACTGGCACATTGAATCTGTAGATTAAGGACAGGTGACATCTTCATGATACTGAATCTTGAATGAATAAGGTATATCTTTCCAGTTATTTAAGTCTTCTTTAATTTTTTTTTAGCAGTATTTTGAGCTTTTAGTGTACAGGTCATTCATAAAACACTTCCAAGTATTTTTTATTTTTACATTATTGTATATGGTAATATTTTCTATTCAAATTTATAATTATTTGTTGCTAGTACAGTGAAATACAATGGATTTTTGTATTGATTTTGCACACTGCAAACTTATGATCTCAATTATTAGTTATAATAGCTTTTAAAAAATATTCCATCATATTTTCTACATAGATGATTATGTCATCTCAAATAAAAAAGTTTGAATTCTTTCTTTTCAATCTGTATGCCTTTGTTTCTTTTTCTTGCCTGACTGCACTGGCTAGACCCACTAGAACAGTGTTGAGTTAAAGTGATCAAAGTAGACATACTTATCTGATTCTGATCTTATGGGGAAAGTATTTAGGTTTTCACCATTAAGTATGATAGTAGCTGTAGGTTTATTTAGGTGGCCTCTATGAAGGAAGTTCCCTGCTAATTTTAGTTTACTGAGAGTATTTATAGGAATGGATGTTGGCTTTTGTTAAATGCTTTTTTAACATCTGTTTAGCTGAGCATATGCTTTTTATTGTTAGTTTGTATGTTGAAGTATATTGATTGATTTTCAAATGTTGAACCTACCTGGCATTCCAAGGATAAACTTCAGTTGTTCATATGATGTTTTAGCCTTTTAATAGATTGTTGAATCCAGTTTGCTAATGCTTTATATAGAATTTTTGCTCATGAGGGATTTTGTGTCCTTTTCAGTGCCCTTTTCTTGTAATGTCTTTGTCTTGTTTCATTTTAAAGATATTCCTTGCCTCCAAGAATGAGTTGAGAACTATTCTCTTTTCTTTGATATTTTTAGAAGAATTTGTTTAGAACTGTTATTATTTCTTCCTTACATGTTTGATAGAATTTACCCCTGAAGTCTTCTTAGCCTGGAGTTTCTCTGGCAGAAGTTTTGAACTATGCCATTTTCCTAACTAGATATAATACTATTCAGATTATTTATTTCTTCTTGAGTGAGCTTTGGTAACTTTTGTCATTCAAGGAAATTGTCTATTCTAAGTTGTCATATTTATTGGCATAAAGTTGCTCAAAATAATCCCTTATTGTCATTTCACATGTGTAGAATCTAAAGTGATGTCATCTTGTTCTTGATATTTGTCATTTGTGTATTTTTTGTTATATCCCTATTAAGTCTGGCAACAGTTTTAGATTTCAGTTTTTGATTTCATTAATTTCTCTATTGCTTTTCTGTTTTCTGTTTCATTAATTTATACATTGATCTTTATTATTTGCTTTCTTTTGCTTACTTTGGGTTTCATTTGCTTAAGGTCATTGATTTGAAAACTTTCTCCTATTCTAATATAGGTGTCTAATATATATCATATTTCTAATATAGGAAATTTAATGCTATAAATATCCCCCTGAAAACTACCTTAGTAGCATCTTACAAGTTCTTATTTGTTGTATTTTTATTTTTATCAGTTCAAAATAAGTTTTAATTACCCTCTTAATTTCTTCTTTTACCTATATGTTATTTAGGTGTGTTAGTTTCCAAATATTTGGAGATTTTTCGAAGAATATTTATATTACTAATATCTAATTTAATTCCATTTTTAATTAACTCAAATAATATACTTTGAATGGCTTGTGAGCTGTGATAGGGAAATGGTAACTTAATGTCAACCAAAGGGAAATTATTATTTCTCAGGAAGCCCTCCCAGCAAGTCAAAGGTGCTGTAATTATCTGGTTTCCAGTTTAATTCAAATTGACAAATATTTGTTGAACACTGAATATACATACTCAAAGCCCTGGGTACTGCATGGGTTACATAAATAAGGAAAGTAGAACGCCTTTTTGTAAGGAACTTACAATCTAGACATGAACTACTGATACTAGAAAAGAAATGATAAAATCCGTAAGTGGATTACACAAAGAATGACAAGGATTCAAAGGAGGGAAGAATCAGGAAAGGTTTCACTTTGGCTGGAGTTTGGGAAGCTGGTGGGAGATAAGCTGGAAGAATAGCTTGGGGACTATTTTAGAGGACCCTGAGGTCTTTATATGTAGTTGAATAGGCATATGGATGCCCTAGAGATTTTTTGAGCAGAAGAATCCCTCTCTTTCACTCTCCACATTTGCTCCATCAGGTCCTAGTGGCCCAGCATCCACCATAGAGCTCTGGAAAATGTCAAGTGGTTGTATTATGTCACTTGCTTAAAACCCTTCACTGGCTCCCCACAGAACTTAGAATAAAATCAAAATTTCTTTTCAGGCCCTCATGTTCTACCTTCTGACTACCTCATCTTCTACCATTTTTTTCACTATATTCAGTACATTCTAACCTCCATCAGCTTCCTTTCACTTCCTCAGATACAGCTAGGGTTTTCCCCACAAAGAACCTTTGCATTTTCTTCTGCCTCGAACACTCTTTCCCAGCTCTTTGCATGGTGTGGAAGACAGCCTCCAAAATGACCCAACCATCCTTTCCTCCTTTGTAATCATACCTTTGTGTGATCCCCTCCCCTAGAATATGAGCTGGATTTAGTGAGTTATTTTTAGCAAAGAGAACGCAAGAGAGGTTATGGGTTCCAAAAAGAAGGTGGTTCCCATTTGGGGTGCACTCTTTCTCACATTTTCACTGGTTCGCCTTACCAGTAGAGGGAAGCCAGCTTCCTTCTGTGAGTTGCCCTGTGGAGAGGCCCATTTGGCATGGAATTAATGTCTTGACACAACAGCCATATGGGTGAGGTTGTAAGCCTATCCTTTCTGGTAGAGCCCTGAGTGGACAGTAGACCCAGTGCTAATACCTGGGTGTTATCCTGTGAGAGACCCTGAGCCAGACACCCAGCCAAGCCACACCATGATCACTGACCCACAGAAACCATGACATAAGAAACATTCATGGTTTTAAGCTCCTACATTTTGGGATACTTTGTTATGAAGCAATAGGCAACTAATACACATGGCTGGGTCCATCTCATCCTTCGTGACTCTGCTCATGTGTCAGTTCCTCAGAGAAGCCTTTCCTAACCATTTTGGCTAAAGTAACTTTCTTCCTACCCTGCCTCTTCCCCAAGTCACTTATTAATGCAGTGCTTTGTTTTCTTTCTTCCATAGCTCTTATTACCATCTTTAATTTATTCATTTACTTATGTATTGTCAGACATCCCACGAGTAGACTATAAACTCCTCTAATGGTAGATTGTTGCTCTATTTCCAACACATAGAAGATACCTGGTTCAAATGCTTGCGAATAAATGTAAGCGAATAATAGCTCTGCATTATTTGCTCCAGAATTTCCTGGTGTTTAACAGAGCCAAATACTATGAACTGAGCCGAATCTGTGTTTTGATAAGAACTTTGACAGCCAACAAGGCCCGGAGCTGTTTTCAGATTTCAGAAGATCTGCTTTTATTTTATAGATCAGGAAAGTGAACTGGCCAGCGTCACAAAGCTCATAAGCAGTGGACCTGTTTTTTGAAGACATAACTCCTTTTGCCAGAAAGGCAGACCCACTCCGAAACACCCTTACTTCAGCTTGCCTGGGAGAAGCAGGTGACAGCTTATTAGAACAGGCAAGGCTGTTGACTCTTCACATGACTCTTCCAGCAATCAAAACACCATTTATTGTTGTCATTTGAGTAATTTGTGCTCTTCAGAGAAAAATAGAAAAACATGAGCAAGCAAGAAGAACATACCATAATCATAGCCTTATAATCCCACCTTATTTATTAAGGCTTAGAGGAAATCCCTCCAGAACTTTTTCTGTGCATTTTTAAATTGAAATATAGTTGATATACAACACTGTATTGGTTTAAGGTGTACAACATGATTCAACAATTGTATACAGTACCAAATACTATGATACGTGTAGTTACCATCTATCAACATACAAAGATATTACATAATTTCCTATGCTGTACTGTCATCCTGTGACTAATTTATTTTATAATTGGTAGTTTGTATCTCTTTATCCCCTTTATTTATTTCACCGCCCCACCCCTCCCCTATGGTAACCATCAGTCTGTTCTCTGTGTTAATGAGTCTATTTCTGCTTTGTTTGGGGCTTTTTTGTTTGTTCCTTTGTTTTGGTTTTTAGATTCCATATACAAGTGAATCATGGTATTTGTCTTTCTCTGTCTCATTTATTCCACTTGGCATAATACCCTCTAGGTCTATCTAGTTCTATGAATTTGTTAAAAAGACAAAGTGGGATAATAGCACAATACCTACTTCTTAATAAATTGTTTTCTTCACTTGGCAACATATTCTGAATGTTTTTTCATTTCAGTTGACGCATTTCTGCAACATCATTAATCTTTGTAGGGATATATGACCATCCATTTAATCGATCCTTTGATTTTAGCCATTCCAATTATTTGCGATTTCAAATAAGACTTTTCTGACCATCTTGGATTCTACCATGTGATTCTATGAATTATTATCACTGATAATTTCCTCAGGAGAGAGTCTTTTATTTATTTATTTATTTTTTTTAGTGTAATTTTTTTTTAGTGTAATTTTTTTTAATATAATTTATTTTATTATCATTAATTTACAATTACATGTGCAATATTACGATTATTAAACTACCCCTTCATCAGGTCCCCCCCACCAACCCCATTACAGTCACTGTCCATCAGCGTAGTGAGATGCTATAGAATCACTACTTGTCTTCTCTGAGTTGTACTGCCCTCCCCGTGCCCCCCCAACATTACATTTGCTAATCGTAATGCCCCTTTTTCCCTCTTATCCCTCCCTTCCCGCCCATTTTCCCCAGTCCCTTTCCCTTTGGTAACTATTAGTCCGTTCTTGGGTTCTGTGAGTCTGCTGCTGTTTTGTTCCTTCAGTATTTTTTCTTTGTTCTTATACTCCACATATGAGTGAAATCATTTGATACTTGTCTTTTTCGGCTTGGCTTATTTCACTGAGCATAATACCCTCTAGCTCCATCCATGTTGTTGCAAATGGTAGGATTTGTTTTCTTCTTATGGCTGAATAATATTCCATTGTGTATATGTACCACATCTTCTTTATCCATTCATCTACTGATGGACACTTAGGTTGCTTCCATTTCTTGGCTATTGTAAATAGTGCTGCAATAAACATAGGGGTGCATCTGTCCTTTTCAAATAGGGCTGCTGCATTCTTAGGGTAAATTCCTAGGAGTGGAATTCCTGGGTCAAATGGTATTTCTATTTTGAGTCTTTTGAGGGACCTCCATACTGCTTTCCACAATGGATGAACTAATTTGCAGTCCCACCAGCAGTGTAGGAGGGTTCCCTTTTCTCCACATCCTCGCCAACATTTGTTGTTGTTTGTGTTTTGGATGTTGGCCATCCTCACTGGTGTGAGGTGATATCTCATTGTGGTTTTAATCTGCATTTCTCTGATGATTAGCGATGTGGAGCATCTTTTCATGTGCCTGTTGGCCATCTGAATTTCTTCTTTGGAGAAGTGTCTATTCATGTCCTCTGCCCATTTCTTAATTGGATTATTTGCTTTCTGTTTGTTAAGGTGCATGAGTTCTTTATATATTTTGGATGTCAACCCTTTATCAGATACGGTTTTTATGAATATATTCTCCCATACTGTAGGATGTCTTTTTGTTCTACTGATGGTGTCCTTTGCTGTACAGAAGCTTTTCAGTTTGATATAGTCCCACTTGTTCATTTTTGCTTTTGTTTCCCTTGCCCGGGGAGATATGTTCGTGAAGAAGTTGCTCATGTTTATGTCCAGGAGATTTTTGCCTATGTTTTTTTCTAAGAGTTTTATGGTTTCAAGTCTTACATTCAAGTCTTTGATCCACCTTGAGTTTACCTTTGTGTATGGGGCTAGACAGTAGTCCAGTTTCATTCTCTTACATGTAGCTGTCCAGTTTTTCCAGCACCAGCTGCTGAACAGGCTGTCATCTCCCCATTGTATATTCAAGGCACTTTTATCAAATATTAATTGACTGTATATGTTTGGGTTAATGTTTGGATTTTCTATTCTGTTCCACTGGTCTGTGGGTCTGTTTTGTGCCAATACCAAATTGTCTTGATTACTGTGGCTTTGTAGTAGAGCTTGAAGTCAGGGAGTGTAATTCCCCCTGTTTTATTCCTCCTTCTCAGGATTGCTTTGGCTATTCGGGGTCTTTTGTGGTTCCATATGAATTTTAGAATTATTTGTTCCAGTTCATTGAAGAAAGCTGTTGGTAGTTTGATAGGGATTGCGTTGAATCTGTAGATTGCTTTAGGTAGTATGGCCATTTTGACAATATTGATTCTTCCTAGCCAAGAGCATGGGATGCATTTCCATTTGTTAGTGTCCTCTTTAATTTCTCTTAGGAGTGTCTTGTAGTTTTCAGAGTACAGGTCTTTCACTTCCTTCGTTAGGTTTATTCCTAGGTATTTTATTCTTTTTGATGCAATTGTGAATGGAATTGTTTTTCTGATTTCTCTTTCTGTTAGTTCATCGTTAGTGTATAGGAAAGCAACAGATTTCTGTGTGTTAATTTGGTATCCTGCAACTTTGCTGAATTCAGATATTAGTTCCAGTAGTTTTGGAATGGAATCTTAAGGGTTTTTTATGTACAGTATCATGTCATCTGCAAATAGTGACAATTTGACTTCTTCTTTACCAATCTGGATGCCTTGTATGTCTTTGTTTTGTCTGATTGCTGTGGCTAGGACCTCAGTACTATGTTGAATAACAGTGGAGAGAGTGGGCATCCCTGTCTTGTTCCCGATCTTAGATGAAAAGCTTTCAGCGTCTCGCCGTTAAGTATGATGTTAGCTGTGGGTTTGTCATATATAGCCTTTATGATGTTGAGGTACTTGCCCTCTATACCCATTTTGTTGAGAGTTTTAATCAGGAATGGATGCTGAATTTTGTCAAATGCTTTTTCAGCATCTATGGAGATGATCATGTGGTTTTTGTTCTTTTTTTTGTTGATGTGGTGGATGATGTTGATGGATTTTCGAATGTTGTACCATCCTTGCATCCCTGGGATGAATCCCACTTGATCATGGTGTATGATCCTCTTGATGTATTTTTGAATTCGGTTTGCTAATATTTTGTTGAGTATTTTTGCATCTACGTTCATCAGGGATATTGGTCTGTAATTTTCTTTTTTGGTGAGGTCTTTGCCCGGTTTTGGTATTAGAGTGATGCTGGCTTCATAGAATGAGTTTGGAAGTATTCCCTCCTCTTCTATTTTTTGGAAAACTTTAAGGAGAATCAGTGTCATTTCTTCTCTATATGTCTGGTAGAATTCAGAGGTGAATCCATCAGGCCCAGGGGTTTTGTTCTTGGGTAGTTTTTTGATTACCAATTCGATTTCGTCACTGGTGATTGGTCTGTTTGGTTTTTCTGTTTCTTGCTTGGTCAGTCTTGGAAGGTTGTATTTTTCTAAGAAGTTGTCCATTTCTTCTATGTTTTCCAGCTTGTTAGCATATAGATTCTCATAATATTCTCTTATGATTCTTTGTATTTCTGTGGGGTCTGTCGTGATTTTTCCTTTCTCATTTCTGATTGTGTTTATGTGTGTAGATTCTCTTTTCTCTTAATGAGTCTGGCTAGGGGTTTATCTATTTTGTTTATTTTTCAAAGAACCAGCTCTTGGTTTTATTGATTTTTTCTATTGTTTTATTCTTCTCAATTTTATTTATTTCTTCTCTAATTTTATTATGTCCCTCCTTCTGGTGACTTTGGGCCTCATTTGTTCTTCTTTTTCCAATTTCAGTAATTGTGTCTTTAGACTATTCATTTGGGAATGTTCTTTCTTTAGATAGGCCTGGATTGCAATATACTTTCCTCTTAGAACTGCCTTTGCTGCGTCTCACAGAAGTTGTGGCTTTGTGTTGTTGTTGTCATTAGTCTCCATATATTCTTTGATTTCTGTTTTGATTTGGTCGTTAACCCATTGATTAATTAGGAGAGTGTTGTTAAGTCTCCATGTATTTGTGAGCCTTTTTGATTTCTTTCTAAAATTTATTTCTAGTTTTATTCCTTGGTGATCTGAGAAGTTGGTTGGTAGGATTTCAATATTTTTGAAATTACTGAGGTTCTTTTTGTGGTCTAGTATGTGGTCTATTCTGGAAAATGTTCCATGTGCACTTGAGAAGAACGTGTATCCTGTTGCTTTTGGGTGTAGAGTTCTGTAGATGTCTGTTAGGTCCATCTGTTCTAGTGTGTTGTTCAGTGCCTCTGTGTCTTTACTTATTTTCTGTCTGGTTGATCTGTCCTCTGGAGTGAGTGGTGTGTTGAAGTCTCCTAAGATGAATGCATTGCTGTCTATTTCCTCCCTTAATTCTGTTAGCATTTGTCTCACATATGCTGGCGCTCCTGTGTTGGGTGCATATATATTTATAATGGTTATATCTTCTTGTTGGACTGACCCCTTTATCATTATGTAATGTCCTTCTTTATCTCCTGCTACTTTCTTCGTTTTGAAGTCTATTTTGTCTGATACAAGTACTGTAACACCTGCTTTTTTCTCTTTGTTGTTTGCATGAAATATCTGTTTCCATCCCTTCACTTTTAGTCTGTGTATATCTTTGGGTTTGAGGTGAGTTTCTTGTAGGCAGCATATAGGTGGGTCTTGCTTTTTTGTCCATTCTGTTACTCTGTGTCTTTTGATTGGTGCATTCAGTCCATTTACATTTAGGGTGATTATTGATAGATATGTACTTATTGCCATTGCTGGCTTTAGATTCGTGGTTACCAAGGGTTCAAGGGTTGCTTCTTTACTATCTAACAATCTAACTTAACTTTCTTGTTAAGTTATTGTAAACAGTGTCTGATATTTCTTTATTTCTCTCCCTTCTTATTCCTCCTCCTCCATTCTTTCTATAATAGGTGTTTTATTCTTTGCCTTTAGTTAGTATTTGGAAGGTCTGCTTTCTTTGCTATGATTTTATTTTCTCTGGTGACATCTTTTTAGCCTTAGCTGTGGTTTCATCTAGAGCAGTCCATTTAAGATATCCTGTGTGGTGGTTTATGAGAGGCAAACTCTCTCAACTTTCATTTGTCTGGAAATTGTTTAATCCCTACATCATATTTAAATGATAATCGTGCTGGATACAATATTCTTGGTTCGAGGCCCTTCTGTTTCATAACGTTAAGTATATCATGCCATTCTCTTCTGGCCTGTAAGGTTTCTGTTAAGAAGTCTGATGATAGTCTGATGGGTTTTCCTTTGTAGGTGATCTTTTTTCTCTCTCTAGCTGCCTTTAATACCCTGTCTTTATCTTTGATCTTTGCCATCTTAATTATTATGTGTCTTGGTGTGGTCTTCCTTGGGTCCCTTGTGTTGGGAGATTTGTGGGCTTCGGTGTACTGCGAGACTATTTCCTTCCCCAGTGAGGGAAAGTTTTCAGCAATTATTTCTTCAAAGACACTTTCTATCCCTTTTTCTCTCTCTTCTTCCTCTGGTACTCCTATAATGCGAATATTGTTCCGTTTGGATTGGTCACACAGTTCTCTTAACATTCTTTCATTCCTAGAAATCCTTTTATCTCTCTCTGCCTCAGCTTCTCTGTATTCCTGTTTTCTGATTTCTATTCCATTAACAGTCTCTTGCATCTCATCCATTCTGCTGTTAAGCCCGTCGATCGCTTGTCTGATTTCTGTATTGTCTTTCCTCAGTTCCCTCACTTCCTCCCTCAGCTCTTGCACATTTCTCTGTAGGTCCATCAGCATGGTTATGACTTTTATTCTGAATTCTTTTTCAGGAAGACTGTGCACTTCCATCCCTTCAGGCTCCCTCTCTGGGGTTATCTGGTTGATTTTGGTCTGAACCATATTCCTCTATCTTTTAATGGCTATAGAATTGGTCACTGGTAGTTGCCACGTATGTCAGCTGGGCTCTTTAAGACTTTAAAAAGAGAAAAAAAAAAGAAGAAAGAAAGAAAAAAAGAAAGAAAAGAAAAAAGAAAAAACAAAACAAACAAAAAAAACGCCCACTGGACGTAGATACTGTGGGAATGGTGTAGGTGGCGCTATTGCCCCACTATTCCACAGCCGTGGCTGCGCCGCTCCGCAGGGCCCTTTATCGCTCTGGCAGGGTTGGGAATGAATAGGAGGCTGTTGATCTCAGTGAGAAGTGTAAGTATGGCTACGCTTCCTCGTCGCCAGCTAAGGCGTCTGAAACTCCCCAGGACTCCCAGCTTGCTGGGCTGAGTGTGCTGGGGCGATCCCGCTCCTCCACTGGGCTCCTGTCTCTTTAAGACCGCTGAAGAAAGCACGCACTTTTTTTTTTCCTTCCCGGGAGCCGGCTGCAAGCACCCTGGCACATTCTTGGCTCAGATCCTGCCCCTCTGTCTCTCCAATCTCCGCTGCCCTGCACAATGTGGGTCAGCGCTCCCCGCCCAGATCACCAGGGCTGGCTACTTCGCGGGGTGTACTTCCACTCCCTCCCGGCTCTGAATCCTCTCCTCCCGCCGGTGCGCTGGGGTGGGCGAGTGCTCGGGTCCCGCCGGGTCGCCGCTCCATATCTTACCCACCTCGCGGTGTGCCGAGTCCTCTCGGGTGTAGCTGCATGCTGTGCACTTTCCTGTGTATTCTGGTCTCTCTTTTAGGAATAGATGTATTTGCTGTGTTTTCGTAGATAAATATAGTGTTGGGAGGAGATTTCTGCCACCCTGCTCACGCCGCCATCTTCCCGGAAGTCCCCCATCTAAGAGTTTTATGATTTCATGTCTTATATTTAGGTCTTTTATCCATTTTGACTTTACTTTTGTGCATTGTGTTAGACAGTGATCCAGTTTTATTCTCTTGCATGTTGCTGTCCTTTTCTACCATTTAATAAACAGCACAAATATTTATTTCCCACCAGTAAACACCATTTATTGAAGAGATGGTATTTTCCGCATTGTATATTCCTCCCACCTTTGTCACATACTAATTGACTATATATGGATGGGTTTATTTGTGGGCTATCTATTCTGTTCCATTGATCTATGTGTCTATTCTTGTGCCAGTGCCATAGTTTTCATCACTGTAGCTTTGTAGTATAGCTTGAAATCAGGAAGCATGATCTCCCAAGCTTTGTTCTCTTTCTCAAGGATTGCTTTGGCTATTTGGGGTCTTTTGTGGTTCCATATAAATTTTAGGATTCTTTGCTTTAGTTCATGGAAAAATGTCATTGGTATTTTGATAGGGATTGCATTGAATCTTTAAATTGCTTTGGTAATAATGGTCATTTGACAATATTAATTCTTTCTGTCCTTGAGTATGGGATAGCTTTCCACTCATTTGTGTGTCTTCTTTAATTTCTTTCATCAGTACCTTACAGTTTTCAGAGTACAGGTTTTTTACCTCTTTGGTTAAGTTTTTTCTTAGATATTTTATTATTTTTGATGTAATTGCAAGTGGAATTCTTTTCTTGATTTCTCTTTTTGTTAGTCCTTATCAGTATATAGGAATGCAACAGATTTTTGAATGTTTATTTTTATAACCTGCAATTTTTACTGGATCCATTTATTCTAATAGGTTTTTTTTTTTGGTGGAGTCTTTAGGGTTTTCTCTCTATATAGTATCATGTCATCTGCAAATAGTGATATACTTCTTCCTTACTAATTTAGATGTCTTTTATTTATTTTTCTTGTCTGACTGCTGTGACTAGGACTTCCAGTACTATGTTGCATAAAAGTGGTGAGACTGGGCATCCTTGTCTTGTTCCTGATTTTAGAGGAAAGGCTGTCAGCTTTGCACTATTGAGTATGTTAGCTGTGGGTTTGTCATATATGGCCTTTATTATGTTGAGATATGTTCCCTCTATACCCAGTTTGTTGAGGGTTTTTATCATGAATGGATGTTGAATTTTATCACATGCTTTTTCAGCATCTGTTGAGATGATCATATGGTTTTTAGTCTTCCTTTTGTTAATGTGGTGTATCACATTGATTCATTTATGAATATTGTACCATCCTTCCATCCCTGGAATAAATCCCACTTGGTCATGAGGGATTATCCTTTTGATGTATTTTTGAGTTTGGTTTGCTAATGTTCATCAGGATTTTTTGCATTTATTTTCATCAGAGATATTGGTCTGTAATTTTCTTCTTTTTTATTGTCTTTGTCTGGTTTTGGTATTAAAGTGATGCTGGCTTTATAGAATGAGTTTGGAAGTATTTCCTCCTCTTTTTTTTGGAATACTTTAAGAAAGATGACTATTAGCTCTTCATTTAATGTTTGGTAGAATTCATCCTTAAAGCCATCTGTCTGGTCCTGGCCTTTTGTTTGTTGGGAGTTTTTTGATTGCCAATTCAATTGTATTACTGGCAATAGGTCTATTCAGATTTTCTGTTTCTTCATAGGTCAGTCTGGGAAGGTTGTACTTTTCTAGGAATTTGCCCATTTCTTCTAGGTTGTCCAATTTATTAGCATATAATTTTTCATAGAATTCTCTTATAATTCTTTGAATTTCTGTTGTGTCAGTTATATTTTCATTTCTGGTTTTATTTCTGTCCTCTCTCTTTTTTTCTTGATAAGTTGGCTAGGGGTTTGTCTATTTTGCTTATTTTCTCAAAAAACCAGCTCTTGGTTTCATTGATGTTTTTTCTATTGTTTTCTTATTCTCTATTTATTTCTGCTCTGATTTTTCTTATGTCCCTCCTTCAAGTAACTTTGGGCTTTGTTCTTCTTTTTCTAGTTCCTATACCTGTGAGTTTAGATTATTTAAGATTGTTCTTGTGTCTGGAGGTATGCCTGTATTGCTACTCACTTCCCTCCTTTAACTGCTTTTGCTGCATCCTACATATTTTGACCCATTGTGTTTCAGTTTTCATTTGTCTCCATGTATTGTTTGATTTCCTCTTTGATTGTTCATTGGTCCATTAGATTAATTAGAAGCATGTTGTTTGGCCTCTGTGTGTCTGTGTTTTTTTCTGGTTTTCTTCCTGTAATTAATTTCTAGTTTCATTGTGGTCTGAAAAGATGCTTGATACAATTTCAGTCATCTTAAATTTATTGAGACTTTTTTGTGTCCTAACGTGTGATCTATTTTGGAGGATGTTCCATGTGCACTTGAAAAGAATGTGTATTCTGCTGTTCTGGGTGGAATATTCTGTATATGTTAAGTCCACATGGCTTAATGTGTCATTCAATGCCACTGTTTACTTATTTATTTTCTTTCTGGATGATCTATCCATTGATATAAGTAGGGTATTAAAATCCCCTAGTATTATTGTGCTGCTGTCTATTTCTCCCTTTAGGACTGTTAGTATTTGATTTATATATTAGGTGGCCCTGTGTTGGGTGCATACATATTTATAATTGTTATGTCCTCTTGTTGGACTATCCCTTTAGCACTATGTAATGTCCTTCTTTGTCTCTTGTTACTTTCTTTGTTTTGTGTCTGTTTTGTCTGATATAAGTATTGCTATTCCTGCTTTTTTATTTATATGAAATATCTTTTTCTATCCCTTCATTTTCCGTCTATGTACGTCTTTAGATCTGAAATGAGTCTCTTGTGTTAGCATAGGGATAGGTCTTGTTTCTTTATTCAATTACCTATGTCTTGATTGGTGCATTTAGGCCAATTACATTTAAACTAATTATTGATATACATGTACTCATTGCCACTTTTTTGTTTTCTAGTTGTTTTTGTCATTTCTGTTTCTCTATTCCTCTCTTATGCTCATCTCTTGTGATTTGGTGGTTTTCTTTAGTGTTATGCTTGATTTCTTTATTTTTTGTGTATGTATATTGGCTTTAGGATTGTGGTTACCATAAAGTTCATATGTAATTTCTCAAATATATAACAGTCTATAATAAACTGGTTGTTGCTCAATGTTGAACACATTCTAAAAATACTTTTTATTCTTTTTCCTCCATCACATTTTATGTACATGGTGTCATAATATACATCTCTTGTGTATCCCTTGACTAATTTTCTGTTGGTTTTACTTTTGTTTTTTGAACTTCACACTTGCCTTGTGATTGGTCTCTACCTTTACTGTAGGCTATTTTCATTGATTAAAGCTATTTACACTTAAGAACATTTCCTTCTAAAGGAGTCTCTTTAACATATACTATAAGGCTGGTGTAGTAGTGGTGAATTCTTTTGATCTTGCTTATTTGGGAAACTTTTAATATCTCCTTCCATTCTGAATAATAACGTTGTTGGGCAGAGAATCTTTAATTTATTTAAAAAGAATTGAAGAATTTTCCCTTTCAATACTTTGAGTATTTCATGCCACTCCCTTATAGCCTATAAAGTTTCTCCTGAGAAATCTGTTGATAGCCTTATAGAGCGTCCCTTATAGATAACTGTCTGCTTTTCTCTGGCTGCTTTATGATTATCTCTTTATCTTTAATCTTTGCCATTTTAATTACTATGTGTCTTGGTGTTGTCCTTCTGGGGTTCATCTTGTTAGGTGCTGTCTATGTTTCAATGACCTGGATGCCTATTGGTTTTCACAGATTGGGGAAGTTTTCAGCTATTATTTGAATCAGTTTGACTCAAGAGCAGGAAGGGACTTTATTGCTCATGTGTCCAATCCCACATTTTTATAGAAGAGGAAATTGAGGCCCAGAGAAATCAGGTAACTTGCTCAGAATCAGCTAGCATTGGGCAGAGCTGAGGTAGATTAAAGAATTCTGACTCATGTTAAAAAAAAAAACAGCAAATTACAGAATTGAATTAAAAACTGAATTGCATTTAATTTTCCATTTACTGAATCACCTTCCCTGAAAACAGTAACAACATCAACATTAAAAAGGACACTGTCCCAGAAAACCTACTCTTTAAAACATTTTTCTTGAAGGCATTTCATTCCAATGTCACTACCCATTCACAGTATTATACAATGAAATTCTTTAGCCCATTACCATTTTGTTGATAACTTTGGCTATTTAAATACTTTGCCAAATGTATATAGTCCTCAAAATGCATTGGGAGACAGGATGATACATAGGGTTTTTTTTTTTCCCTCCTAATCCTCTAAGTGGCAGTTAAGTATCAACCAATTGATTTAATCTACTTCATTCTTTGCTAAGATTAGGCAAATAACTGGACTGGCATTGTGGTTCCCTTAGGTTGGTGTTTGGCTATTTCAGTCTTCCTGTAATCAGATTAGATCTATCACTTTGCAGGATTGTCTATTCCTTGCCAACATTCCAGGGAACAGTTCATCTGGTCAATTACTGTACATGGATGCATGCTCTGCCATGACTAGGATGTGTTTGATGTACGAACTTCAGATTTTCCTTTTTTTGAGAAATAGATATATAGTGGTATTGTGCTATAGAAGAATCATCAATTTTTGTGCCTAGTAGATATATGCTTAAATCCTGCCTCCACTTATATTAGCCCGGTCTCCTCAACAATTTACTTCACCTTTCAGTTGTATCAGATTTCTTATCACAATATTTGTCTTATAGAGTGAGGATTAAATGAGAAAATTACATGAAGTGTCTAGATCAGTGCATGTTATAGTACAAGTGAATCTCCTACTTAGGATATGCTCTGTTTTCAGAATTAGAAGAAAACTAAGAATAGAATTCCACAGTGTAATAGATTCAAAGTCATGGCAATTAAAGCAGGGATTGTTTTGAACATGTCCCATGGAAAAGAGATTAGGTGGATATTCAATGGATGAGTTTCAGAAAAGTAGCTTTTATTCTACCCCAAGCTAGTGTCATGATGCTCTTATTCTTCAACATGTTTCCCAGCAGTAACATTACTGAACTACACCCTCAGGCACTGTAACTCCGGGGGGAACATCCCGGGGCAAAATACCTTTGAAACCGAAATCAGTCAAAGGGAGAAATAAAGTTTAAGAAATCCATTTATTTCTTACAAGCAGTCATCCCATGTCACTCTTGACCTGGCTGCAGAAGAAGAGAGGGCTCTACCCAACCTCTCTGGTCCAGATAAGCCCTTGCTTGCCCATGTAATTACCTATTGATATGGAGGTGGACTACTTCTCTCCACCTCTTGGAAATACCTATTGATATGGGCATGCACTAAAGCCAAGTGAGAGATTCTGGAAATACTGCAATCTTACCCACAGTCACTCCACACATTTCAGAGGTGATTAAAGAGCATGTTCAGTTAAGAATATGTGTGGAGGAATTAGAAAAGTTACCCAGTCTCACTCCGTGGGACCTCTAGATTCAGAGAGAGCATTTCAGTTTCTTTTTAAACTCAGCTTATTCTTAGAGTTTATGGAAAAGAGAGTGAGGGAGGTCCCCCAAAGTGTTATGGTCCAAGCATAGGTGCACTGCTGCCATGGCATTTTTTTCAGTTTTGCATAATTGGTTCATTCCTACCAAGTGCATATTATGTTACTACACTAGGCACTTCATTCAAACTCCCCCAAAATCTGATGGGAAGATATATTATTGACTTCAATAAAGTGATGGAGAAACTGAGGTTAGACAAGAGTATGTTGCTTGCCCAGGTCATACAGCTAGTAATGTTGTGAAGCCAAGAGGAATCCCTGGCAGTGACTCCAGAACACATGCTCTTCACCTCTGCTTCTTTGGTGTCTTATGTATTGGTTTTTCTGAATGTGGTAATAGTAGGTAAAAAGGCATGTAGCAACTTGAGGGGGCAAAAACAAGGAACTTAAGAAATCCACTAGACCAAAACTATTTATATACACACAGTCTACATTAACATGACTTTACTATTCCAGGATCTTCATCAGCATAATTTTACTGTTCCAGGAAGCTATTGCCTGGAAAGATAACAGTTACCAATAACTTTATTGTTCTATCTAGGAAATTCCCCAAAGACCCATCAATTCATCAATAGAAAACATCAAAGGACAATTGAACATCAATGTGAACATTTTCAAACCCTTTACCTCAAAATCTTCACCTTGCTGTGTCTACTAATCCTTAAGGTTATATTACGATCCTTACCCAACTCTAGTCAGACCACCCCGACCCCTGCACTGAAAGACACACACTGAAAAAAAAACCAGACTTCAAAATCTCAAAAATATTCATAATCTTGCCCTCTCTGCTCCAAGCCTCTACTACCTGAAGTACTGTGCTTTGTAACCTGTAAATCGCTGGTTCTCAGCTGGGGTCAGTTTTTCCTCCCAGGGGACATTGGGCAGTGTCTGAAGATATTTTTGATTGTCATGACTACAGGTATCTAGAGGGTTGAGGTCAAGATTGCTGCTAAATGTCTTACGGTGTTCAAGACAATCCACCTCCCCCAGCAAAGCCTTATTCAGTACTAGTAGGTTACTTTCGTAATATTTTGGGGAGCTAGTATTTGAACCACTAATTAGCAATGCCTAAATTAGCTCTCTAAAGAAGTTTCCCAAATTTTTGCACCATTGTGGTTACATTTTTATTCTCCATTGCTATTGATTTTCAGTGTCCCTGAAGATTAGTGAGCCCCAAATCCATGGTGCTTATTCTTAAGAAATTTCATGCTGAAAGTCTATACTGCAGACATACCTCCTTTTCTTTTTATGGGGTTTTCCATCTTCTAAGAAAAGAAGTTCATTTATCTGGTTCATTTACCTTTAATTTCTACACTTTGTATTCTGTATGAATAGTTTGAATTGATGGACTTGAGACTAAAATATTTTTAGGGGATGTCCCTAATTATCAGTAACTACAGAGTTCCTGAAGTTGTGAAGATGGCTTTAATGAACAGGAAGCGTGTTCTCGTTGGAGCCAAATGGCGCTTACTCATAACACTAATTCAGAGTAATCGAGAATATGGAATATAGCCTTTTGAACTGATCACTTTGAAGAAATTTCTACATATTTCCACTGATGACAATAATTCCTTGGAAGTCAGTGTTTAGAGTAATAAGATAAATTTGTGACCCTGTAACTCTGGGGAGAAGAAATCCCAGGGCAAAATACCTCTAAAATGGAAATCAGTCAAAGGGAGAAATAAAGTTTAAAACCCGTCTATTGCTCACAAACTGAGGTCCAGGGGCCATCTCTTTCCTGTTCTGGCAGAAGCAAGAGAGAGACTCCCTCCAACCTCTCCGGTTCAGATAAGCCTTAGGTTTCCCAGGTAATTACCCATTGATATGGAGATGAACTACTTCTCTCCACCCCTTAGGAACACTGTTCATATGGAGATGCACTAAAGCCAGGTGAGAGATTCTGGAATATTACAGTTTTACCCAAAGGCCACCCCTCCAGAAATCTCGCCTTACAATCTGTTCATTCCCCCTCTTCTGCAATGGTCCCTGGGCAAGAAAACTGGAGCATTGTGACCAGACTAATGACATACAATAGCAACAGCAATAAAATCATGATAATCCTCAAACTGGAGGATTCAGCTAGGTTCAAAGTCCTAGGCAGATTAAGCCCATAGCTCATCCATTCCAGCAGTCAGTAGGTTAAGAGGTAGAGAGTTCAGAGCAATCATCAGGCAGCAGCTTCATCCAGGGGGCGCATCCAGGCCACAAGGACTGTAGAAGAAAATAACCTTAAGGGCTATAAGATACATGTTTTAATGACATCAACATAGGCAAATCTTGTCCATCAGGTAGGATGCATGCAAGAGAGTGGTCCTTGATAGGACTGTAGCAGGAAGGGGGTCTCTTCCAGGTCTAGTATACCAGACTTTCACCCCCTCCCTGTGGGAGTTACAGATGGGTCAATATATAGGGCTACAGGAAGTACATGCACTGGCCATAAGGATAAAACAAAACTTCCCCATAAGATGCTCTTACTTCCTGGACGTTTTGGGTACACCACCGTGATCTTTGGGGGCCACTCTGCTGTTACTCCAGGAATACACAGGAGGCCAGCTTCCAGGCCTTTCCCTCCAGGTGCCAGAAGGGCCAGCCATCACTGGTCCATGTGCCAAAATGTCCAGGGCCACGTCCACTCAACAGTGTTTCCAGGGCTCAGTGTAGTAGGGACTGGCAGCAGGATGTTGCTCTGCTGGCCATATCCTGGCTTTGATACCTCTTCTTTGGTTTGGACGTACAACTGTATAGGAGAGGCAGCAAGGTGTGTGAGCACATCCACAGGGCTCAAAGCTCCTTTACGTGGCTTCTTTTCAAACACTGTAGCACTGTCCATAAGCAAACTGACCAGCTCCATAGACTATTGGTATCTGACTTCAGGCCAGATTTCAACAAACCATTGTACCTCTCTATCATGCCTGCCCCGGTAGATTTATGTGGTACATGAAACTTCCACTTTATTCCTAATTGCTGCCCCCATCCTTGTAATGCATGTCCAGTAAAGTGGGGTCCTTGATCACTCTCAATCAACTGCAGCTGGCCATAGGCTGCAAAGAGATGCTCTAGGCCCCTCTTGGTGGTTTGCTGATCTGCATGATGTGCAAGAAAAGCAACCAATAGTCCAGTAACCATGTCCACACAAGTCATGGCATACCAATATCCTTCTGATATGGGCAGAGGCCCACTACAGTCTATCTGCCACCTGACAAGGGGTATAGGCCCCCTTACTACTGTCCCATGTTGCTGGACTCGGTGTAAGTCCCTCTTAGAGCACACAAGGCACTCTTTCAGGACTCTGCTGACTTCTTCAAAGATCAATGGCAAGTCCCACTGACAGGCTACAGCCCACGTTGTCTTTTGCCCCATGTACAACAAACACTGGTGTAGCCATTGGGCCACATCAGAGGCAGGCTTTCCTTCTAGCCAGCGCACCTGGGCCAATGTGTCTGCTTCATCATTCCCTTGGTCAGAGCGGTTCTGGCGATGGGCTCCATAGCCAGCAAGGCATGGTACACAGCAGCCAGTTCCTTCTCTATCAAGGTGTACCAGACCTCTACTCCTTTCCATAGTTGTGACCAGAATCCAATAGGTTGGTGTGTCCGTTCAAGCCACTGCCAAAGACCCCATCCATAACCATCATTTGTTATATGAATGTCTATCTCACAGGGCCTTGATGAGTCCATTACACTCAAGGCCTGTATGGCCTTGACTGCCTGCTTGGCAGCAGTAAAAGCAGCTGAACATGTCTCATCCCAGTCCCACCTGATGCCCTTTTGTAGCAATTGGTATAAGGGCTTCAGAATTTGTGCCAAGTGTGGGATAAACATTCTCCAATAGCCCAAAATACCCAAAAACTTTTGTAATACTGCCACAGTGGTAGGGGTGGGGAAAGCCTGGACCTTGTCTATGACTGCTTCAGAAATAACTTTAATTTTACATGACCAGACAACCCCCAAGAATTTTACAGACAAACCAGGTCCCTGAATCTTGGTGTTGTTCACAGCCCATCCTTTCTCCTGCAGATGTTGCAACAGTCTAGGAACTGCTCCTTCTAAATCTGAAAGAGAATCAGACATGAGCATAATATCATCAATGTAGTGATACAACCACACCATTTACAGTTTCTTCCACGTGGACTACAAGTCCATGACAGATGGTGGAACTATGGAGGTATCTCTGGGGAAGGACAGTGAATGTCCACTGCTAGCCTCTCCATGTGAGGGCAAACTGTTCCTGACTTTCCTGTGCTATGTCAGTAGAGAAGAAAGCATTAGCAAGGTCTACAACATAATCATACATTCCCAGCTCATGGCTGAGGGTGTCCAGAATAGCTTGCTCTAGAGGGCACAGCAGCATGCAAAGGTGGTGTGACTTTATTCAGTTCCTTATAGTCCACTGTCATATGACAGGAGCCGTTCTGGCTTTTTCACTGGCCACACTGGGGAATTAAAAGGACTATGAGTGGGCTTTATGATGCCCACCTTCTCAACTCCTATAGAGTTTCTCCAATTTCTTCATGCTCCCCAGGTAATTTATACTGCTTAGCATTTGTCACCCACTGAGGTACAGGCAGAGCTACAGGTGGGTGCTTAGCATGTCCCCTCAGAACTGCCTTTACCACACATACCCTCAGTTTGAACTCATCTGCAGTGGTCTGTAACCACAGGCCCTGCAGGAAATCTACCCCCCAAATATATTCAGGGTTGGGAGAAATGTACACAGTATACTCCTTTGGGGGTAAACGCCCTAGCCACAGTGGGACTTGGGCTTTCTTCACTCTAATTGCCTTATCCCCATAGCCATCTATCACAGCAGGGGTCCCGGAAAAACGCTTAGGGTTGCCATAAATCAGAGAACACTCAGCTCCTGTGCCCACTAGCACCAGGGCACATTGTACATTCACAGGGGACCAATGAATTGCTAATTCCACATGTGCCCCCAAGGTGGGGACCTTGACCCCACCTCAGTTGAGCCGTGATGCCCAATCATCCTTCTGTGGGGGTGAGGGACCAGGCGAATCCTGAGTACTGTCCCCCCCGGAAGTTTTGCAGTGACACAGCCTGGGCACAGGGCCTTGACTCTGGTTTCTGTGTCCTGGACCTCAGTGGCTGGAACTGCTGCTCTGGCTTTTATTGGTGCCACAGTTCTAACAAGATTCTACTGGGCTGCCCATCCAGTTTTTCTTTCACCACCTCTGCTTTTATCAAATCCACCCACATCTGGGTCCTCAGCACCTTCACGGGGCCTTTTGCACCTCTCCTTTCAGTCGTAGGCTGTACTTTCTTCAGTGCCCTTATTGTTTCAACCTCCCCAGATCTGCTAATGTACAAATAGCCTCACTTATGGGTTGCCCTATGTGGGGGGCAAGAGTAGTCACTAGAGACCCAAAGAGAGGTGTGGGAGCTGTATGCAGCACCAGATTTCTCATTCCTACAGTGAACACCTCCTTGTTGGGGCCCTAGGGGTACATATTATTGATGATATTTTTCATGCCAATCTAGCAATACCTGTTGTAGCTCTACAAACGTTTTCTAGGTAGTGGGTAGATATGGTAACTGACCCTAATTAGGCCAAACTACCCTGATGGCAGCTATCAGCCAATCCAGAAGTGTCTGATTTCCTGATGGACATTTTGCAACCACTGCCAGAGGGACGTGTGAGTCGTCAGGGAAGCTATTCTACTCATTTCAGTACCCGACATAACAATGTTTTCCATCCCCATATCCCAGAGACATAAGAGCCATGTAGGCAGAGATTCCAATGGCTTCTGCCTATACCAGACGCTCATGTCCACCAGCTAATGGGATTGAGCATGGAGTGCCCCACAACCTGGGGAGGAGGTAGCTCCTCCCCCTGAGGAGCCCACGGTTGTTTCATTTTTATTTTCTTAATTACAGCTGGTGGGGCCTTTCATACAGAAGCTGATACCTTGGGTGGTGGCCTCACCAGCAGGTGGGCCCATAGCCCCGCCTTGTCCTCTTCACCCCACCCCTGTCTCCTCCTCCATATCTGGGGCTGAAGACACCACTCTTTCCTCCCCCTACTCCACAGCCTCCCACAACGTGGGTTTTCCTGCCGCCTCCCCCCTTGCCACTGCTAAGAAATCTTCCAGGACTGTCTTTTCAGTAACTGTCTCCCTTAGGTTATCACCCAGCTCCTCCAAGCAATGCTGAAGTGTGTGTCTCTCTCCCACCTAAGTCCCTCTCTCTCCTCACTAACCCTCTAAATAATCCTCTTTTTCTCCTGGATAACATTTTCCACTATCTCGATGAAAAGAGACCCTACCGTGCCAGCTGCTACACGGCCATTAGGACCTTTAAGCAGTCCTCTAACTCACAGAGGGCTAATTCAGCTTCTGGTGGCTCCATCCTTCCCATTTCTGGGGAAGGCCCCACCCCTCTAAGAGGTGCTTTACCCTAGACCAATTTCCCACCAGGGGCTCCCAAATTGGAAGCCCCACAGCTGGGGGGACAATAATAGGTGAAGCTGTAACCTCTGCTACTGCATCCACTGAGACCACCCCACCGTCCACGGGGGTGGGGGGTTGGGGGGGTTCATGGTATCTTCCCATCTCTAGGGCCAGCTCTCCCAAAAGTTGCACCCATTTAGACAGATTTTTGGTTTAGAGGTCCTGCCGACTACCGCCAGATGTAACTCCAGGGAGAGGAAATCCCAGGGCAAAATACCTCCAAAACCAAAATCAGTTAAAGGGAGAAATAAAGTTTAAAACCCATTTATTGCTTACAAACTGCCGTCTGGGGCATCTCTTTCATGCTCTGGCAGAAGCAAGCGAGAGACTCCCCAACCTTTCAGATTCAGATAAGTCTTAGGGTCACCCAGGTAATTACCCATTGATATGGAGATGAACTACTCTCCACCCCTTAGGAAAGCCTGTTCATATGGAGATGAACTAAAGCCTGGCAAGATATTCTGGAATATTACAATTTTACCCACAGACCCCAAAATATAGTCTACTTTTCCTGCTTGTGGTGGGTAAAAGACAAAAGCAAAAATAAATAGAAAGTGTTAAAAAACTGATATTACTTAAGTCTGAAACTACTGTGCAATGATTTTCTGAAGGCAAGCAATGGGGTTTGAATCTTGGGGACTTAATGAAGTTAAATACCAGCTCTCACTATGCAAAGAAGCCAGAGCTTTTTCTGTTGGAATGAGGCCCATGATGATCTCAGCCTGTGCAGATAATACATCGATGACCCCACAGCGCCTTTGTATTAGGCAGCAATGTCTCTGTCACCAGAAGCTTCTGAAGCTTTTAAGCCCATCACATAAATAGTGCCTATCTCGAGACTTGCTTTAGAAAGGACTCAGTAGGTTTTATTTTTTTAAAGTTCTCATGATAATATGTGTCTTGAGTCTTCTGTGGACCCACTCAGACACCTAGAGTTGGTATAAAGATAATTTTAAAGACAAAGCATTTTAGCTAAAGCAGATGCAGAAATAATCTTACCTAAATTGGCCTTATCTGGCTATAGCACAGCCTCCAGGAAATACTACTGCTGTTAATCCCCCTCCCAGGGAGTTTCCTGCAAATTCAACTGCCACGGATACAGACTGACTATTCACATTAGCATCAAAAAGCCCAATAGAACCTTCCATACCTTCCTACTGACCACCACCACCACCACCTTCCTCCCACCATAAACACCATTACCCCTTTGTTAAATTTGGTCCATGAATCTTTTTGTCTCTGGTAATTGAGTTTGTTATCACTGATACCTCTTAGAGCAGTTATTTTAAATCGTGGCATCCTTCCTTATCCTCTTTGAGATGTAAATCTTCTACCACCAAGAAATGCCTTCTGAAGGATCTGAGGGCCATCTCGTTAAAATGCAAATTTCAAGGAAATAACTGCCTGCCTTTTAGTCCAATGGGTGTCTTACTTTTACTTGTACTACTGTTTCTTGTCATAAAATGTGAGAAATTTATTTCCCCTCCTTGTAAGTACCAATTAATATCCCTCTGTAACAAACCTCCTATGCCCTTTCCCTTAGCATGCCCAGCTCTTAAAAAGTAATGTCCCAGTCAACTAAACAGTCCCCAGAGTTTGAACTGCAGCTTCCATGTGATTACACATCACGGCAAAGAAAAAGATCTTAAGATTTCCCCATAAATATTGATAAAAAGCTTTAGTCCTTGTATTAAACAAATAACTTCTTTCATCTGCTATAAATATAATTCAAATAAAAAGTGGGGCAAAGATGAAAACTCCTATATAAGCTGGTGAGTTTTGTACTACTATGAAAGCTTTAAGGTCTCTATTTGTGTCTGTGTGTATGTTTGTGTATGTCTTTGTATGTATGTTATATATATGTGGCATTTTCTTATCTGTACATGGTATGGCCAAGTGAATTTACAAAATCCCTTAAAAGAACTCTACTTTAATTAGCTTAGAAAAAATAAACCCTTATATAAATTAAACATTCCTAAAACTCAGAAATATAGGAAATAATCCAAATGTTTTTCAAATTCACATGATTTTGGTTAAATCTTTGGTAAATAAGAATAGTTTAATATTGTTGACTTGATAAAAATAACTGTCTGCTGGGTTAATAGCATGATGATAGAAACATGTATTTTAACTCCTTAGATTTATTAATCAAATAAGCTATTATATTTACTAAATGTTGGAGATTGTAAAACTTACCGATTTGATTTTAATCAAATTTAGTAATTGCTGTTACAAACTGTTAGCAATTATTACGTTTTATAATATGTCTACTTAGAAACAGTTTCCAAAATTTTTTTGTAATTTGAAATCTTAAAGTTACACTAAGTTAAATGATAAAATTTCACTCAATATCTAGTTCACTTCTAAATGAGATAAAGCACTGAACTATTAATTATTGAACATATATTCATTTAAGTTTATCTACCTTTGGCTTCTTATATAGAAAGACTAATAATATTTGGATCTGCTAATGAACATGTTCTTTTTGTAACATTGAGAAATTGTACTATGAGGAATCATATGCCTTTAGAAATTGTGAGATAGTATATTGATAAATTTGCTAATCTACTATAGAATGCTAGTATATGACAGTTCACAAATGTCTACTTAGTTCTCTTGGCAAAATAAAGGGTGAAAATTATAATCACTATATGTAAATGAAATGACTAGAAATAATAATGGTGATGAAAAAAAACTTCTGAATGCACAGTATTCAAGGAATGTAGGATTGTTTTTGTTTAGAAAAATAGAAGTAATTCTGTTCTAAAGTAATTGTTTAAGGGTTGTTCCAGAACGAGAAAGAGAAAAATGAGGGACAAAAACATGAATGGATATAAAAAATGTAAAGTAGTGGGGAGGCAGGCATGCCACAGAAAGAGTCTTACCGCATGTGGTGAAGCTAGCTAATACTGAATGGATTTATTACAAGTTTTTTTTATTTTGGTATTGTTAATGTACAATCATTTGAACAACATTATGGCTACTAGACCCACTATTATCAAGTCTCCCCCCACATACCCCATTACTGTCACTGTCCATCAGCCTAGTAAGATGCTATAGAATCATTACTTGTCTTCTCTATAAATACTGCCTTTCCCGTGTTCCCCACCACTGGATTATGTGTGCTAGTCGTAATGCCCCTTTTCCCCCCTTATCCCTCCCTTCCCACCCTTCCTCCCCAGTCCCTTTCCCTTTGGTAACTGTTAGTTCATTCTTGGGTTCTGTGAGTCTGCTGCTGTTTTGTTCCTTTAGTTTTTGCTTTGTTCTTATACTCCACAGATGAGTGAAATCATTTCGCACTTGTCTTTCGCCACCTGGCTTATTTCACTGAGCATAATATCCTCTAGCTCCATCCATGTGATTGCAAATGGTAGGATTTGTTTTCTTCTTATGGCTGAATAATATTCCATTGTGTATATGTACCATTTCTTCTTTATCCATTCATCTACTGATGAACACTTAGGTTGCTTCCATTTCTTGGCTATTGTAAATAGTGCTGCAATAAACAAAGGGTTGCATATGTCTTTTTCAAACTGGGCTGCTGTATTCTTAGGGTAAATTTCTAGGAGTGGAATTCCTGGGTCAAATGGTATTTCTATTTTGAGTTTTTTGAGGAACCTCCATACTGCTTTCCACAATGGTTGAACTAATTTACATTCCCACCAGCAGTGTAGGAGGGTTCCCCTTTCTCGACATCCTTGCCAACATTTGTGGTTGTTTGTCTTTTGAATGTTAGCCATCCTAACTGGTGTGAGGTGATATCGCATTGTGGTCTTAATTTGCATTTCTCTGATGATGAGCTATGTGGAGCATCTTTTCATGTGCCTGTTGGCCATTTGAATTTCTTCTTTGGAGAAGTGTCTGTTCGCTCTGCCCATTTCTTAATTGGCTTATTTGCTTTTTGTTTGTTGAGGTTTGGGAGCTCTTAATATAATTTGGATGTCAACCTCTTATCTGATATGTCATTTATGAATATATTCTCCCATACTGTATGATGTCTTTTTGTTTTACTGATGTTGTCTGTTGCTGTACAGAAGCTTTTTAGTTTGATATAGTCCCACTTGTTCATTTTTGCTTTTGTTTCCCTTGTCTGGGGAGATATGTTCATGAAGAAGTTGCTCGTGTTTATGTCCAAGAGATTTTTGCCTATATTTTTTTCTAGGAGTTTTATGGTTTCATGATTATATTCAGGTCTTTGATCTATTGTGAGTTTATTTTTGTATATGGGGTTAGACAGTAATCCAGTTTAATTCTCTTACAAGTAGCTATCCAGTTTTGCCAACACCAGCTGTTGAAGAGGCTGTCATTTCCCCATCATATATCCATGGCTTCTTTATAGTATAGTAATTGACCATATATGCTTGGGGTTATCTGGGCTCTCTATTCTATTCCATTGGTCTATGGGTCTGTTCTTGTGCCAGTACCAAATTGTCTTGATTACTGTGGATTTATAGTAGAGTTTGAAGTCAGGGAGCATAATTCCCCCTGCTTTATTCTTCCTTCTCAGGATTGCTTTGGCTATTCAGGGTCTTTTGTGGTTCCATATAAATTTAAAAACAATTCGCACTAGATCATTGAAGAATGCTGTTGGTATTTTGATAGGGATTGCATTGAATTGGTACATTGCTTTAGGCAGGATGGCCATTTTGACAATATTAATTCTTCCTATCCATGAGCATGGGATGTGTTTCCATTTATTGACATCTTCTTTAATTTCTTTCATGAGTGTCTTATAGTTTTCAGAGTATACATCTTTCACTTCCTTAGTTAGGTTTATTCCTAGGTATTTTGACCTGACCTGCAGGTCAGCAAACGTAAAACCTCTGGCCGTGGGGCTCGCCAACTGGGACCTAAGGAGGGGGTGCGCGAATGAGGGACAGAAGACAGAGAGAATGGAGACAAGACAGGCTTTCTGATCAAGTCTCGTTTATTGCAGGTTAGAGCAGAGAATATATAGACATTACAAGGTGTGGTCTTTTCTGATTGGTTGCCCACTATGCGAATGAAGCAATCTACAAAGTCCAATCATGCACCGAGCTGTGCACATGCGCAGTTGCCTCTGACCTAAAGGTGGACCAGAGTGAGAACATTTGGCGGGAAAATGTGGCGTGAAAGTGATCAACAAGAAGTAAACAACAAGATGGAGTCTTTAAAACAAAATGGAGTCTTGTTGTTTTTGTGCCCTATGGCTCCCAACATCTCCTCCCTTCTTTTATATAAAAGAAAGGGAGACGCACTACTTCAGCGATGGGCATTAACCAATTGGGGGAGTAGTGACCTGGCTCCTCCAAGACTCCCCATCGATGGGGGTCAATGTTGGCCCTTAGTATCTTTTGTGGAGGGGAGGAAAGGTGTTGTCATTTTTGATACTGACCTCCATGCAAGCCAGATTTTTCTCTCAGGGAATTCAGAAGCTATTCATGGACCTTCCTTTGTGGTGCTCAGCCTCGCACCCACATTGGTGCCCATATCGTACTCATTTTAAGGTGAGCCAATATGCATAGGTCTGAATCCTATGCAGTTCTTAAAAGAGGGGAGCCATTTGGCACGAAAACAACAATAGGGCACATCATACCTTTGGCCCATTAGATCAAGCTGATGATAGTGGACTTGTGTTTGTCTGCAGAGGGCAGTACTGATTTGTTCTTTTATAAAGATGGTGATTTTCCAGAAGGCTCAAGGGCCAAGGGAGAGTATGAGCATAAGGCCCAATTAGCCAAACAAAAAGACTCTTAAAACCATACATCTCTAAAGATTATAGTAAATACAACTTATCCTAAAAAGAGAAACAATGAATTGATTGATAGAGGGTACATAAAGCAAGGCAAATAAGTAACAAGGTTCAACAAGGTTTAACATCATTCTTCTTCTAGGTAGTTGATTATCAAAAAGGCAAGCCAAAATAATCAAAACCATGCTGCTACTATAGAAGTGTTGGTATCTAGGTTATAGTTTTTGCCTTGAAAAAACGTAATGTCACCACTGGCTGCACTGACTTTCCACAGATATGTTTGTGGGTGTCCCTTTTTTGATGTCCACATCCTTGCAGAAACTTTATGACCCATTTTCCAAGTTGAATTTCCACGCTGTTTTCCTCCACTGAAATGTAAGAAATTAGTGCAGTCACAGGGTGGCTTTTCAATGCAATGTTCCCAAGGTATGGAGTCCTTGGGTGTGGCGCTCGATCACACAATTGCCATCCTTCTGGTGCGATCATGTTGGTTATGTTACATGTTTCATTGGAGGGGTAAGGAATGGTAATTATGCCCATGTCTCCAGCAAAAAACACCATTGCGGTGAAATTGCTGATGCAAGGCTTTAGCTGCTCCTTCCGAGTAAGGCAGATGGGTGTGCCACGAGACTGGGTTGCCAAGTTTAGTTTCCTAGTATCATAAGTGGGCTGCAAAATCTCATCAGCAGGAGGAGGGTGAGGAGGATACTGTCCATTGCTTCTTTTGAAATCCTGTAAGAGGGCAAAAAGAAAGACAACTCTCAGGGCATTGGTGTCTCCCTGGAGGAATTACTATTAACTTGCCTAATCATTGTCTCAGGGAGCCATCTAGCAGCATTACGTTTTTGCGAGAAGACACAGAGTCTCGTCCCCAGATCAACACTGGGTCGGGTCCATGCCATTGATTGTCCAGTGGATCTTTCCAGAGTAATGTTTCAAAGTCTTGTTTGGTATTAGAGTGCCAAAATCGATCAGCGGCAGAACGCCCATTATCATCCAGATTTAAAAAATTTTAAATGAAGAGAGCATGAGCAAGGATGTTCCTAGGGGACCCCTTTATGGGATACCATTCCCCCTTTTTAATTTTATTTATAGTATTTTTAAGGGTTAAATGAGCTCTTTTAGTATGCTCAATAGCATGCCTGCTTGTTTTTCTAGATTGTAAAGAAGCCATAATATAACTTGAGCAAGTATCAACATTCACATGTATATACTTTATTTTCTCAAAATTATTAAAATGAGTGACATTTATTTGCTATATATGATCAGGTATTAAGCCCCGTGGATTTACTTTCAAATGTGGAACAGGAAACAAATGACCACATTTTGTACATTGCTTTACAAACATTTGGGCTTGCTTTTTAGTTATTTTATGTTTCAGTTTTAAGGTTGTGCTATTCAAGTGGAATTTACTATGGTCAAGTTGAGCCTGCTGAATAGGTGTAATTGCCAAAGCAGGAAAAATAAGTGCTTTGTCTATGCAATTATTTCTATGAGACAAAGGTCTTGGTAGACCAGAATGAGCACGTATGTGTTCAACATAAAAGGGATGTGTCTTCATAAGAATACTATGTTGTAGCTGATGAAACAACTCTCTTGCTTTGGTGCAAGCACTAATTTGACTAGCAGTATCCAATAATGGTAGAGAGTTAGATATATATGCACTATCTGTATACAGATTAAAAGCCTGAGGAAAACGTTGAAAACTACAAGAACTGCTATTAATTTAGTTAATTGTGCTGATAAACAAGGGACATCAAAAGTTATTGGCTCAGTAACATAATATCTTGCCTTACCTTTGGAAGTTCTATCAGTGAATATTGTTACAGCATTTTTCAAGGGTTGGAATTTGGAGACTTTAGGAAATATAACTTCATGCTTTTGTAAAAAATCTATTAATTTACTGGTAGGATAATGATTGTTAATACTTTCGATAAGTCTAACTTGTGAAATAAGCCAATTGGAATTGTTGTTGTCTAACTAATTTCTTTGCCTTTTATTAAAAGGCTGAATAATGTGGTTAAGTTTTTTGCCTAATAAATAATTGCTTGTTTTTTCCCTATTATAATCAATGTAGCCACAGAGTTATAAGATAAATGGACTCACATAATTGGACTTCCCTGCCATAACAACTCTGTAGGCGTTAGTGGCAAATATAAGTAAATATAATGAACTGTTAGGATCAAAATAAGTAACAAACTGTTTTTGGATGGCATGCTCAACAACTTTTAAAGCTTTTTGAGCCTCAGGAGTTAATTTCTGAGAAGAAAGGGGAGCAGGATTTTTCCTCAAAATATTAAACAAAGGTTTTAACTCTTCAGTAGTTAACTTTAAATATGGATGCAGCCAATTAATATTTCTTAATAATTTCTGAAAGTCATTATGTGTTTTAAGACCATCAACACGAATTTGATTTTTTTGGTGGCCAATAGTTTGTGGGAAAAACTTGAACCCCAAATAATCATAAGTTTTTAAGGTTTGGACTTTTTCAGGAGCAAGTTGCAGCCCAAATTTATGCAGCTGTTTTTTCAAACAACTAAAACATTGTAACACCTTTTGGGCTTTTTGACCAGCCAATAATATGTCATTTATGTAATGTATAATATACATTTGAGGCCAAGAATTTCTGATAGGTGATAAGGGTGTAGCAACAAACTTTTGACATAGAATAGGACTATTGGCCATTCCCTGTGGAAGTACTTGCTAATGATATTTTTTCATAGGCTTCTTAAAATTAACAGGAGGCATACTGAACGCAAATTTTTGACAGTCTTCAGGATGTATGGGAATAGTAAAAAAGCAGTATATATATATTTTAATTAAAAATCAGTTTATAAAATTTCTTTGGGATAGCAGCTAAGGAGGGCAGTTCACCACCAAGACATTTTGAGGTTCTTGCACTTGCCAGGAAGTGACTTTCTTTACTCACTTGGTAAGGCTGCTGGGAATTTTGTAAGCAAGGTACTAGGACAGATTTTCTAAGGGGCCTTGTTGGCTTTACGAAGTCAACTTTAGTTTTTTAAAGCTGTCTATTAACATGAGTTTACACACGTGTCTTTTAAGAATAGTATTTTAGTTAAAGCCTCGGTAATATAACTAGTGTTTTTAATTGGTTTTCTTACAAGGAAAGCAAATTTTTATTGAACTTATGCAAATAAACATACTGCTATGAAATATAAAAATAGTTATTGAAAGTTGTTCTTACAAAGGTATTGTCATTTACTAAACTGTTGTTAGTTTAAGAGAAAAAGCTTAAAATACTTTATCAGTAACACATGAAACAAAAAACCCACAAAATCATTTTCTTTAGTTTACTTAATCCTATGTAAATACTTGTTTTGCTGAAATCTAGTTCTTTACTAGTTTAGAAAACAGTGATTATAAATGACAAAAGACTTTTAAATGAGAGTGGCTAAAGATCTGATGAAAGCTTACTATAAGACAGTTGACATAAGGAAATTTGGATATTTTGGCAACAAAACATCCAGCAACAAGTTTGGCATCATTCTCTTTGACAGTACTTTCCAGGTAATTAAGCAAGTGATTATATATTGATAAATAAGCCGAATAGCCACATACTTTCTCTAATGAAGAGAAAATTTCTCTGACACTTTCCAGGGGCCCTCTGGAAAATATCAGAGTTATTTACAGGTAAAAAATACCCTTTTTTGAATTTGATTTTGGAAAGTTGTCAGAAGAGTTTTTTTGGTACTTGCTTAAATAGGATTATAGGTATTTAACTAGAATGACAATAAAAAGGCTTAAATGCAAATACCGGTTATTCAGTGTTAACAACACTTGGCTTACAGTCCTTTTAATATGAAGATTTCATTTTCTTAAATACTTAGAGAACTCATTGAGACTTTAAGCATGAGAAATTGCTTTGATAAACAATTAGAAAGTTTTTTGCAATTTGTTAACATTAAGAGCAGGCTAACGTCTAAGACAACTTTGTCTTTAAACTGAAAACAAAACTCTAATCTTGCTGTGCCTTTGATAGAGACTCATTTGCCTTAATTTCACATAGCATGACTGTATCAATTTTCACAAACTTTCTACAACTTTGTACATTTACTGCTTTCTCTCTCTAAATAAACACTTGTACTTTAGAAGTTACCTTTTTTTTACCTTCAACAAAATGAATTTCTGTTCTTTATACCTTTTGTTTTATTAAACACACATCCTTTATAGCAAGCAGAGATGTCTTCTTTATTATATTAACTAGTTTTAATTAGAAATTAAAACATTAGGTACTTTTTCAATGAACACTGAAAAATAGGCTATTGTAAACTGTGACATTAGCATTTTTCAGATTGATACATTTATGAACACTTTTTATCATTTTTGGAAATGTGCCTTACAGCACAATTTTTACTGAGCATAAAACATCTTCATATGATTTAGCAAAACTCTAAGAATTTTGGTTACCACAAAAATTCTCAGGCTGTTTGCAGATATACACAGTTATATATTAATATACTATTATTATTATTAAGATATTTTTTGTTACACTTGTTTACACACTCTTTAGCAATTATGCTAGATTACTTATAAAATCTTTTACATTACAGAGTGAAGCTTAACCAAGCACAAGCATCTTCAAGAAAAATAAAAAACCTTACTAAGTCTTTTTTCTAAATCCTAATCCCTCCTGTCTTGAGTGAGTCTTTGAGCCCTCTGATAAAGCGCTCTTGTTTACTCAATGTCTGTCCCATGATTGCGTGTTCACTCACCTCTCAGGCGTGTCTCACAGAGCGGGTAGATCTGTGGCCCCCAGAATACAGGCGTGTCTCACAGAGAAGATCTGTGGCCGCCAAAACTCTCTCGCGGTGACCTCAGGATCATCGGCTGGCCAGCCCTTCCGGAGCGGCATTCATCACAGTCACCCCCGTGCCTCAAGCCCCACGCTGGGCGCCACTTGACCTGACCTGCAGGTCAGCAAATGTAAAACCCCCGGCCGCGGGGTTCGCCAACTGGGACCTAAGGAGGGGGTGCGCGAATGAGGGACAGAAGACAGAGAGAATGGAGACAAGACAGGCTTTCTGATCAAGTCTCGTTTATTACAGGTTAGAGCAGAGACCATATAGACATTACAAGATGTGGTCTTTTCTGATTGGTTGCCCACTATGCGAATGAAGCAATCTACAAAGTCCAATCACGCACCGAGTTGTGCACATGCGCAGTTGCCTCTGACCTAAAGGCGGACCGGAGTGAGAACATTTGGCGGGAAAAATGTGGCGTGAAAGTGATCAACAAGCAGTAAACAAGATGGAGTCTTTAAAACAAAATGGAGTCTTGTTGTTTTTGTGCCCTATGGCTCCCAACAGTATTTTATTCTTTTTGATGCAATTGTGATGGAATTGTTTTCCTGATTTCTCTTTCGGCTGGTTCATCATTAGTGTATAGGAATGCATCAGATTTCTGCGTATTAATTTTGTATCCCGCAACTTTGCTGAATTAAGATATTAGATGTAGTAGTTTTGGAGTGGAGTCTTTAGGGTATTTTACATACAATATCATGTCATCTGCAAACAGGGACAATTTGACTTCTTCCTTGCCCATCTGGATGCCTTTTATTTCTTTGCGTTGTCTGATTGCTGTGGCTAAGACCTCCAGTACTATGTTGAATAGAAGTGGAGAGAGTGGGCATCCTTGTCTTGTTCCTGATCTTAAAGGAAAAGCTTTCAGCTTCTCGCTGTTAAGTATAATGTTGGCTGTGGGTTTGTCATATATGGCCTTTATTATGTTGAGGTACTTGCCCTCTATACCCATTTTGTTGAGAATTTTTACCATGAATGGATGTTGAATTTTGTCAAATGCTTTTTCAGCATCTATGGAGATAATCATGTGGTTTTTGTCCTTTTTGTTGATGTAGTTGATGATGTTGATGGATTTTCGAATGTTGTACCATCCTTGCATCCCTGGGATGAATCCCACTTGATCATGATGGATGATCTTTTTGATGTATTTTTGAATTCTGTTTCCTAATATTTTGTTGAGTATTTTTGCATCTATGTTCATCAGGGATATTGGTCTGTAATTTTCTTTTTTTGTGGTGTCTTTGCCTGGTTTTGGTATTAGAGTGATGTTGGCCTTGTAGAATGAGTTTGGGAGTATTCCCTCCTGTTCTACGTTTTGGAAAACTTTAAGGAAGATGGGTATTAAGTCTTCACTAAATGTTTGATCAAACTCAGCAGTGATACCATCGGGTACAGGCATTTTGTTCTGAGGTAGTTTTTTGATTACCAATTCAATTTCTTTGCTGGTAATTGGTCAATTCAGATTTTCTGTTTCTTCCTGGGTCAGCCTTGTAAGGTTGTATTTTTCTAGAAAGTTATCCATTTCTTCTAGGTTATCCAGTTTGTTAGCATATAATTTTTTATAGTATTCTCTCATAATTCTTTGTATTTCTGTGGTGTCCATAGTGATTTTTCCTTCCTCATTTCTGATGCTATTTATATGTGTAGGTTCTCTTTTCTTGATAGTCTGGATAGGGTTTTATCTATTTTGTTTATTTTCTGAAAGAACCAGCTCTTGCTTTCATTGATTCTTTCTATTGTTTTATTCTTCTCAATTTTATTTATTTCTGCTCTAATCTTTATTATGTCTCTCCTTCTGCTGACTTTGGGCCTCATTTGTTCTTCCTTTTCTAGTTTCATTGTGAGTTTAGACTGTTCATTTGCCATTGTTCTTCTCTCCTGAGGTAGGCCTGTATTGCAATATATTTCCCTCTTAGCATGGCCTTTGCTATGTCCCACTGATTTTGCAGTGTTGAATTATTGTTGTCATTTGTCTCCATATATTGCTTGATTTCTGTTTTCATTTGGTCATTGATCCATTGATTATTTAGGAGCATGTTATTAAACCTCCATGTGTGTGTGGGCTTTTTCATTTTCTTTGAGTAATTTATTTCTAGTATCATACCTTTGGGATCTGAGAAGCTGGTCTGTACAATTTCAATCTTTTAAAATTTACTGGGGCTTTTTTTGTGGCCTAGTATATGATCTATTCTTGAAAATGTTCCATTTGCTCTTGAGAAGAATGTGTATCCTGTTGCTTTTGGATGAAGTGTTCTGTAGATGTCTGTTAGGTCCATGTTTTCTAGTACATTTTTCAGTGCCTCTGTCTCTTTACTTATCTTCTGTCTGGTTGATCTGTGGTTTGGAGTGAGTGGTGTGTTGAAGGCTCCTAGAATGAATGCATTGCATTCTATTTCCCCCCTTTAATTCTATTAGTATTTGTTTCACATATGTAGGTGCTCCTGTGTTGGGTACATAGACATTTATAATAGTTGTGTCCTCTTGTTGGAGTGACCCCTTTATCATTATGTAATATCCTTCTTTATCTCTTGTTGCTTTCTTTGTTTTAAAGTCTATTTTGTCTGATACAAGTACTGCAACTCCTGTTTTTTCTCCTTGTTAGTTGCATGAAATATCTTTTTCCATCCCTTCACTTCCAGGCTGTATATGTCTTTGGGTTTGAAGTGCCTCACTTATAGGCAGCATATAGATGGGTCTTGTTTTTTATCCATTCAGTGACTCTATGTCTTTTGATTGGTGCATTCAGACCATTTACATTTAGGGTGATTATTGATAGATATGTACTTATTGCCATTGCAGGCTTTAGATTCATGGTTACCAAAGGTTTAAGGGTAATTCCCTTACTATCTAACAGTATAATTTAACTCACCTTGTATGCTATTACAAACACAACCTAAAGCTTCTTTTTTTTTTCCTCCTCCATTCTTTATGTTAGGTGTCATATTCTGTACTCTTTGTCTATCCCTTGATTGACTTTGGGTGTTGTTGATTTGATTTTGCATCTTCTTAGTAACTAACTGTTGTACTTTGCTGTGGTTTTATTTTCCCTAGTGACTGACATCTATTTAACCTTAGGAACACTTTCATCTATAGCAGTCCCTTCAAAATGTAGTGTAGAGGTGGTTTGTGGGACGTAAATTCTCTCAGCTTTTGCTTATCTGAAAACCGTTTAATCCCTTCTTCAAATTTAAATAACCTTGCTGGGTAGAGTATTCTTGTTTCGAGGCTCTTCTGCTTCATTGCATTAAATATATCATGCCACTCCCTTCTGGCCTGTAAGGTTTCTGTTGAGAAGTCTGATGATAGGCTGATGGGTTTTCCTTTGTATGTCATCTTTTTTCTCTCTTTAGCTGCTTTTAAAAGTCTGTCTTTATCCTTGATCTTTGCCATTTTAGTTATTATATGTCTTGATGTTGTCTTCCTTGGGTCCCTTGTGTTGGGAGATCTGTGCACCTCCATGGCTTGAGAAACTATCTCCTCCCCCAGACTGGGGACAGTTTCAGCAATTACCTCTTCAGTGGCACTTTCTATCCCTTTTTCTCTCTCTCCTTCTGGTACCCCTATAATGCAAATATTGTTCTGTTTGGATTGGTCACACAGTTCTCTCAATATTCTTTCATTCTTAGAGATCCTTTCTTCTCTCTGTGCCTCAGCTTCTTTGTATTCCTTTTTCTCTAGTTTCTATTTCATTTATCGTCTCTTCCTCCATATCCAATCTGCTTTTAATACCCTCCATTGTATCTTTCATTTCAGATATGGAATTTCTTAATGATTGAATCTCTGTCTTAAATTCATCCCTGAGTTCTTGAATATTTTTCTGTACCTCCATGAGCATGTTTATGATTTTTATTTTAAACTCTCTTTCATGAAGATTGGTGAGTTCAGTTTCATTTGGTCCTTTTTCTGGGGTTTGTGATATTTTGGTCTGAACCAGTTTCCTTTGATGTTTCATAATTGTATATGGTGCTCTCTAGTGCCCAGAAGCTCTAGTCTCTGGAGCTGCTCAGCCCCTAGAGTGAGGTTGGGGGTTGTAGGGGAGCGGCGCTGGTCCCTTGGGGCAGGAAAGAGCTGTTTCCTGATTCCGGGCTGCAGTGCCTATCTCTAATATTAGTGCCAGTGGGCCGAGCATCCAGGTGTAAGCCTCTGTGCTTGGCATCTCTAGGTGTTGTAGGCGGGGCCTCCGGCTGGTCTGACGCCAGTGCAGTGACTGCTGGTTTGTGAGCAGGTGCCGGCAGACCAGGAGGAAGGTGTAGCAGGCTGTCTGTCACAGTGGGAGGCCTCGGAGCTAAGTAGGCAGCCAGTGGTTAGGGTGCCTGAAGCTCTTCAAAGTTCCCAGCATGCTGGGCAGAGTGCACCCAGACAACCTTGTCCACCTATCCCTTCTCCCCTGTAGCAAGCTCCGTGCAAATCACACCCCTTCAGCAGCCCTCTCATTGCTAGGAAGCCTCTCAGACTGCCTGCCTTTCCTTTGTCCCAGAGCAGCTGGATGTGGACCCCCGTCCTCCACAAACACCTGGAATCTCAGTCTTTCAAGCACTCCACCTGTCCCAGCTCCTCGACCTCAGCAACCTCCAGAGCACCACACAATATAGGTCTGTGGTCAAAAGCAGACCGCCAAGGCTGGGTGTTCAGTAGTTCTAGGCTTCCACCCCCTCCCTGCTCCGTTTCTCTTCCTCCTGCCAGTGAGCTGGGGTGGGGGAAGGGCTTGGGTCCCGCTGGATCAAGGCTTTCCTATGTTACCCTGTTTCATGAGGTCTGCTCTGTTCGTGTGGTCTGTATGCAGTCTGGTGCAGCCTTCTTTCCTGTTGCTGTTTTAATGATAGTTGTATTAACTATATTTTCACACTATATGTGTTTTTAGGAGGAAATCTCTGTCTCACCTCTCATGCTCCCATCTTGAATCTGGTTTCCTCTTTCTTAAAAGACAATGTTTCTTGGATTATTGGTCTGCTCTTAATAAAGGATTGTAAAAAATTTCTTTACCTTTTAAGTAATCCCACTAGGAAACAAAGATTCTGTGCCTTGTTGGAGTAATTCCCAGTGCTTACTAGGTCCTTTTTTCTTAAAACACTGACCTGTGATTCTATTTAATCATATGTTCAAAGCTTTTGACATTTTGGACAACTTCCCCAAACCAAACTCTAAGTGAAGTCTTCTTGACTTCAAACTGACTTTGAGACTTTCCAAAGGGTTATTGGAAAATCTCAGAGGATTTGTCCTTTCACCTGTAGAAAGAGAGATGTTAAACTCATCAGGTTTATTTCATATGTTAAATTGCATGGATGCACTGTCAAATAAGAAGAGGTGCTTAACCTTCCCTAGGTTATATTTGTAGGGCTAAATGTTATTAATATAAATGCTTAAGAAATTCTATGAAGTTTCTTGAATTGTCAATGCCCTCATTGTCCATGATATGTCCTGATATATAATCAGTTATAATTCCAGTTATTTATCTTAAGTTGTAAGTCACAGAAACAACCAAATTTGTTTAATTGCATTATTTTTTGTAATGAGCTTTCATCAAACTTTAACCATGGCCATCTTAAATTTTTTGGCATTCATAGATAGCGTTGTTTTATTCTGATGCTTTTTAAAAGCTCTTATAATCAGCTACAAGCCAGAATACTTTGTCTTCAATAAAAGGAATGCCCCAGAGAACCATATAAAGTTATATGACAGGTACTCTTGGGTACAGGCTTCAGGTGGCATTGCTTAAATAACTTTGAGATCATACTACTGGACTGAGTAAGGATTTCCGGAACTCTCATGGAGAAGCTGATGAGTTCCTCAAACTACTAACCCAAGATCAAGTAGAACAAGAATTGATTACATGGTACTGAATAAATAGATGAAGAATGAATATAATTTTTATGTTTTTTTGTTTGTCTGGAATATTGCTGGTCCTTTAGTATTTTTCTTTTGGATATAAGGAATCCCTTGCTCTTTTCTCTTAAGTTATCTAGTGACTCAAATATAGTAGATTATATCTTGTGAACAAAAATGAAACATCTTTTTATCTCTACCTGATTCCCTCCAGAGTACAAACTCTTACTGAATATTCTTATTTTCAGTTCAATATAGTTGTTTGCTTAAGTTCATTAAAAATCTGTTCTCCTTCTAATAGGATGTAATTGAGAAACTTGGTTTTATCATCAAGGCTTTGACTGGAATGTCATATCTGAGAATAAAGTGCACAGAATCAGAATGACCAGACAGCTTTAAGAAATTAAGATTGACATTATGGAGCCAGTATTTACAAAGCTCTCTTGGAAAAACTGGCCAGGCACCTGACTTACAGACTTCCCTGTCTTATAGGTGAGTAAGAAAGGTCACTTTCTGGCAGGCCAAGGTAACTTTAGAATATTTGAGGGACCTCAAGAAAAGAGGAAATTACATAACTCTATAGATACTGCAGATGAAGTCTGATAAATTCATGGTTTGACTTGTAAGCATCAAGAGGCATTTAAAAGTCCAGTCTGAAATTGCTATAATAGTTTCAGCAAAGAAAACACAGAAAGGCCTCTGGTCAATTACCATTTTGTTGGCATTGGTAAATTACCACTGATACAAATGAGCAGGTCAAATTTAGTGAGACTAGACTTATTTTGTAGGCATGAATAATCTTACTTTGATTATCTTTGATCAAAATGGGGGTGATTGTAGAGAAATTGTATGTTTCAATGGAAAATAATAACCCACCCTTGTATGTTAATCAGATTTGAGTCCTCTTCATTGTCTTTGAGCTATTTTTCACCTCTTTGTAAATTATACCCTGCTGTCTTATACATTTTGTTAGGAATTAAGTTTCTAGTTTTTCTCCCAGTTTCCTGATTTGTCATCACTGGGAATTTAAAACTGCCCTTTTCCTGAAGCTCTGCAAGCTGAAGCTGGACAGCTTGATATGACTCGATATTAATTCAAAGGATTTATCAGCACAACAGTGTGGACCACTCAGGGAAACCAGAACTTGCACCTCCCATGCTCTGCCTCAGGAAAATACCCTGCTGATGCTGTTACCATCCTCACTAAAGATGCTTTAAACACGTCTAGAAATCTTTTTGACTGTCTGCACTCTGGACTCAGAAACAGGGTTTATAGTCAACTCCTCCAACCATTAACCTTTGTTTTTCTCTCCCTTTGCATATCCCTTTCCTTGCAACTTCTAATCTGAATCTCTTCACAGCAATCAAGTGATCAACCTAGCTTATTTTTCGGTGGTGGCGGGTGGGGGCAGTAGGAAGCATCTATGGAAGTTTCAGATGGTTGAAATGTGGGGAGCCACTCAGACCCCCAGAGCTGATTTTAAAGTGAAAACATTTGAGCCAAGAAGATAGAGAAGAAATTTTATCTCCTCTTAACTGAACTACGACAGAGTATCCAGAATATACACTTGCCATTAACCCCCCACTGATGGTAGTTTCCTGTGAATTGGGCTGCCATGGAGACGGACTTCCCATGGTCATTAGCATCAAAAAGCACCAGAGAACTTCCATAACTTCCCATTAAAGCCCTAACTCCTCAACCATTTATTAAGTTTGGTATATAAAACTTTTTATCCTGGGCTTTTGAGTGAGTTAGCCTTCATTGGGTAGTCTATATGTAGGCATAAATAAACCTTATGTTTCTCTTGTTAACTCATCTATTGTCAGTTAATTTGCAGGACCCCAATCACTGGACCCAAGTTGGAAGAAGAAAATTTTTTACCCAACAGTCTCCTCCCTGCTGAGTACAATGAACTGCTCCCTGGTGAAAGCAGCATTCATTTCCAAAACTACACAATTATCTATTCCTGTATGTATGTGTGCATATGGACATCTGTGTATTTACAGAGCTGGCAGCTTAACAGGTCATGACTGAATGTCCTTAGGAATTTCCTCGAAGAGTCAAAGTTTATTAAAGTAGAAACAATTCCCAGAAGATAGGAAATCTATCTTCAAACCAAACTCATTCCCCTGCTCATTGCATCATCAGTCCAGGCAACTTAAAATAAAACATCTATTAAAAATAAACCAATTACTAAACTCACCTTCTAACACTTCCAGCACTAGTTTTGGGAAGTGGAATGGAAGAACTCCTTCAATGGTAACTCGACCATGCTCTCTCTGATGACATCGTCCTGGAATGTTGGTAAACTTCTTTTGGCATATGCTTCAGGGAGAAGACAGTTGTCTAAGTTAACGACAATCCTTAATTAGAGGCAGTTGTGTGCTTTAGTGTTTGGTGGACTGGGCTCAACCCCCAACTCAACTACTTGTTAGTTTTGCAACCTTGAGCAATCCTTTAACTTTTCTGAGGCCGCCTCAGTTTCCTTATTTGCAAGATGGGGGAAATAACACAACTTAAAAGATTTGGCGAGGAAAAAATGAGATAAATTTATATGCAAATACTTAATTTTCTTCCTGGTTTCTTTAAGATGCTACAGCAATGACACAGCTCTTCTCTATAGCATAACATATACCCTACTCCATTTACTTATGTTTCTTCACCTATTTTCTTATTCTCTTATTCCTGGAAAAAGGTCACACAAGCTTTATTTGGACAGAAAGCATTCAGTCATGAATTGGACATGAACACCAAATCAAATTTTTGAAAAGGAGAGTTTGTTATTTTTTTATAATTTTCTAAATAATAACAATTAAAAAAAACTTTCCTATTTAATTTTGTGAAGGTTTTCTAGATTTTCTCTTTGGTGGGCACAAGCTGATATATAGAGTATGGATTCCCTTTTCTGTCCTTTTCTTGGGTGTGTAAATCTCATTATAGCCAGCTTTACCTGCCATGACCTGGCTCTGCTCGCCGTGGTGAGCCACCCTGAGTCTGGACTGACTGCATTGGGCAATAAGCAGCCCAAGATCTTTCTGGTCAGGGCTTGGCAACGTGAATAGAGGAAGACGCCAGCACTGTTGCCAAATGAATGGCTCATATTTTCCATCTTTGTTTTTGTAGATGGTAGTCATGAGTTCCCCATGGTGCCCAGTTGTGCAACAGATGCCAGAGACACTGAGCCAGAGAAGGGCCTAGGATGCGTTTGGGACTTCCTGCTGGGCATGGGCCTGGGCTGGGCTAGCAGACTGTTCAGTTTGAATAATCAGCTATGGCAGATTAGACTAAGCCATGGCTGGGTAGATAAAATCAGGAACAAAAGCTGAGAGTGGCCCTAGGAATGGCAAGAAAGGGTGGGTCAGATGGAGGAACTAAGTCCTCCATCTGATTTTAGAGGCAGGGTGTGGTCACCAGATCAGGCTCAAATGAAGGAAAGTTGATTTAGGTAAGGGCGTAACTGGACACAGCTAGGGACGGTACCCAAGATCATTCTAGATGCTTCCTGAGGGGCAGGTGGTACTGATGGAGGCTTCCATTTAGCAAAGCATGACATAGAATTTCTCTTGGCAGCTCCATTATGGGGTGGTTAATCTCTTTTTCCAAGACCCAGTGCATGGTGGGCAAGGACAGTGAAAGGAGGATTCTGGTTCCATTGGAACAAAAGCTGAATATGTTTTGGGCCAGGGCCACTGGATCTTTCTAGATAAGTCATGCAGTCTCCTGAGCTGAAATCTGAGGCAAAGACAAAATTTTCTCTGTCCATTCACAGGACATGGAAAAAGGTCCCTGCCTGAGGCATCTAACCAGAGTCTTGATATGAAAAAACGAGTGCTTTAGGAAAAGTGTTTTTCCTCTTCTATCTGCATCCATGTGAGAGTGATATCTTTGGTTACTTTTAGGGAGTTTAACTGAGCTAGATCTACTATCAAGGAAGTACATCTATTGCACTGAACACTTCGCCTGTCTGTAAACATTTCTATCCATGATGCCTCAAAAGGGATAAAAAAATTTGTTAACAATAAGTAGGTTTCACTGTCAGAGGTTATCAACAGTTGTAAAAACCTTTTGAGGTCCCTTAATTAATTTATCATTTCCAGACCTGAGGTTTTTCTTGACCTGTGGCTGGTCCCTCAACTTGGTTTATGGTTTATAAAATCCTAGGGATTGGCACAGAGTGGGGCAGGGGTAAGAGAGGAGGTGAATGATGAGTGGCTCCTATAAGATCCCACTCTCATAATATCTCTGGCCCTCTGTTCATGGGGTGTCTGTCTCTCAGGGCTTCCTATATCTTCCAGAACTCTTTCTAGAACTCCTGAAACTCTCTTGAGTCTTCTAAACATTCCTGGTCTAAGCAACAGGTGAATTCTTTCCTTGCTGTAGAAATATGAGGTCAGGAAGCTTTTGTGACCTCTTTGGTAGTGATGTCCTCACAGAGAGTAAAATAAAGGTTGCTGGTTTGCAGGAATCAGAACTCAGACGTCCTGAAGAGTGCTGTGTCTTTCCTGAAAGCTTCCTTCTATCCTAACACTGAGGCAGCCCTTGGTGACTCGACACTCTGTGGTCCAGCCTCATCCCAACCAGGTGTCCTTCCAGAGGGAGAGGCAGCCTTCCTGAATGGCCACACCCTAGTTCTCCATAACCACACCCTAGTTCTCCAGGACTGCCAGACCACCTGGGTTTCCCCTTCGTTAACTTTCATGAGACTCAAGGATACATTATGTACACTAAGTACATCAATTAAAGGTCTGCATGTGATAGTCTCTTTATTGGCAAATGAAGCCTTGATTCTAGATACAGGAAAAAAATTGGCTTTACTGTACTTTGGGGGAAAAAAATCCCTAAGACTAAAATAAACAAAAATCTTTGGAATCTTCAAGTTTCACATATAAGAGATTTTTGCAATTTTCAGCAAAATGTCTTTGTACACATCAAAGCAAGAGACAGGTGCTTAAAGCTTATAATGGATACTGCAGTATCTTCAGAATCCAAGGGAACATGCCATGTAGGGCAAGGGGGAGCTTTCCCATATCTCTGGCCCATGTGAAAATGATATCATCTATATGGATCATGTCCACCTACAAAGCACTTCTGAAATTGAATTATTCAGGTGATTGTTTTATTCCTCCAATGTACTTTCCATGTATAAAAATATCTGAAATTAACAATAATCATTATGCCATTTTTAAAGTTGAACTTGAGCTCTGTATTTTGCAACTCTATAGTTTGACTTGTATTTCCTGAAATTTTTTATTTTTTGTAACATTGTTTTTTAAAAAATTCAGAGTTGATTTGTACAGCTGAGCTCCCCTAGGGGAATAGTTTGACCTCCAGCAACTCCTCACTCCACCCCCACCCAGTAGGGGGCTTGAATAATGACTGAGTGACAAAGTGTCCCATTCAGTTATTATTCAACTATATTAAATTGCTAAAGTTGGTAATCGGAGCATATCTTATTACAAAGGCAAAAGTTCAACATTTTTCCCCAGGCACAATAGGCTTGCACATTTAAAAACTTCTGGTCTGGTAAGGAATAAGATGTCAGGGCATGGAGCACACAACGAATTAAACAGGGAAGGATATTAACCAAACCCGGGCAAAATTACCAGTTATTTATATCATACTCTTTGTCTACTTGGATTAGTTGGTGCCCACACAGTACTGATTATTAAATATTTTGAAATCTAACCAGATTATATTAAAACCCATTCAGATCCATAGCTGTAGGCCACTTACTGGAAGCATCATTTGGGGTATGGCTGAGGGGGTCCAATTTTCTCCAGAATGGTCCTCCAGTGAAGGAGTAGTTTGGTGAAGGCAACAGGAACGAGAACTTCAGGTACCTGCTTGGATGTGATGACCCACGTTACTGCTTTAAAGAACAGGAAATAAGTGGAGTGGGAAATAGGGAAACCACAGCCTAGCATAGTATTCCTCAAAGATGACTCATCTGGGACACTTATTTGAGAATCTAGATTCCCAGATGCCTTCCTCAGAGACTGTGATGCCTGGGTCTAGAGTAGGCCCAGGACTCAATATTCCTAATAATAAGTATCCCAATGATTCTTATGGTAAGGCAAATGTGGAAAACACTATTCAATCACTGATACTCATTCATTGTTTATTCAGTTATTTAGCATTCATTATGATATTTCTCAAGAGCTTGATCCTGGATCCTCTACATCAAAATCACCTGGAATATTTGATTAAAATCCAGATGTTGGGCCCCATCCCAAACTTATGAGACTCTCGAGAGACATGACCCAGAAATCTGCATTTTAAATGAGCATACCAAGTAACTCTTACATAATAAAGTTAGAGAATGTCTGCTGTTTGTCAGGCATACAGCATGTCTACAGGTTATCTATTCCCAAGCACATACAGATTTACTAAGGCAGAGATCAGGGAATGATGTACTTGGAGTAATGTAAAGGGTAAGGGGAGAGAGGCAGCGCTCCCTGCTTTGAACTGGAAGTCTGGAGGCTTGTAGGAGCAAGAAGGGAAGCTACCCTACAGATGGAATGGCCAGGTTCTGGGGGCCCTGGGAAAGCTGAGTGAGGGTCTGGCCCCTTCAGCCAACCACATGCTGGTGAGGAAGGCCAGGTAAAGGTTCCACAATCCCAGGGTCCAGTGGTGGGGCACTGGCAAGAACTCACGTGTGGAATTTCCTGCCAGAGTTCCAGCCCTACAGGACATAAATATGCTTTACTTTTCTCCTTTCTTCTCCCATTTCCTTAGTTTTGTTTGTGGAAAAGTAATGGAACTTGCCCGGGCATTGTTTCATTTTGACGCTGTAACCAGGTCTATTCTGAATTCACTTTCTCCATTAGAAGCCTACAGAGTGTTCATTGTTCTTGTGGACTTTTACTGATGTACAATTGTGTTTAAAATAACTTGTTCAAAGCATATATGGAAAATAATAAGTAAATTTAAGAAAATGGAGGATTTTTAAAATTCTGATTTCTCTGTTCACATGGATGGAAATGCAGGCAAATGCCCTTCTGGCTTTGAATGGTAAGAGAAATAATAACAATAATAATGAAGTACTCAGGAATCTTGTAACTCTAGCATAGAATTTGAAGTCAAAAGATCTGAATGAACCTCATTTTCCTCATCTGTAAAATGTGAATAATGAGACCTGGTCTAGGTACATTACCAGGCTACTGAAAGTCCTATGACTTTCAGTGTTCAAACTTGGTAAACTATAAAGCTTTATACAAACATTGGTTGTTGATTTGAATAGATTTTTTTCTTGACATCTTGTTCCCTCTAGCTTCAGATGTCAAAACATTTTTAGATCGTATGGATTAGCCTAAAATAAAACACTGAAAAAACTTGGAAATTTGGGTAAAAGGTCCTAACCATTGAAATTTCCTCAGTTACAGGGCAATTAATTATTTGGACCAAGATATTATATTTGCTAAGGTCTAGGAAGGAGGAAGTTGATCTAAATAGCAAAGGTCCCAGTGACAAATGGAAGGCACTTGGAAACTGTGGTGCATTGTTCTGTTCTTCTGGAAGGCAAAACACACTGCTGGGATGAAGACGGAGCCATTCCAAGTGGGTGATGAAATTTCACTTTATTGACATTATCAATAAGGATATATTTATGGGAAACAAACATGAAGGATAACTCACACTTACGGGACTTGGCAGGTAAGCAAAGGGAAGTGGGGTGCCTGATCATGAGGCCTGAATCTTTGGGCTTATTTGGTATTGGTTTCATGTCTGGTTAGCTGTCTGATTTTTAGGTAACTATCTTCCCTCACGATCCTCAACTTTCTCATGTGTAAAATGAGCATAAAGCTCTCTACTACATATTATAAGAGCACAGAAGATCATGTCTGTCACTGAAGGTAAAAGGTCATACATAGTTCATCATTACTAGGCAATGAACATTACTTCTTTCATATGGGTTGAAATCCAGAAAGATATACAATAAAGTTAGCAAATCCCAGAATGGCACACAGGCCTCTGTTTAATATTTTGGCTTGTGTAATATGAGAGAATAAAGAGTTTGGTACATTAAATGCAAGTTCATAAAGTTATGTCCATGCCCTAAATGTATGCATATTATTTCAAGTTGATGAATCATTGCTGGTTGCTGTAGAAAATTTTTTTATCTGAAAAAAAAAAGTTAATGTATTGATTGTGAAAGTTGTCAGGTTGACCAATCCAGAGAACAAAGAACTTTTCTTTTAGGATTAGTTAGGAGGCATATCATATTTAAAGCCAGAAGGAACCTTCAAAGTCCTCAGTTCATAGATAAGAAGGCTGTGCAAAGAGGTAAGTTTAACAGTAGTAATAAGAGACATTTATTCAGTGTGTTCTATGTGCTAGATATGTACTAAATGATTTGCATGTATTAGTTCATTTAATCCTCAAAACAATCCTCAGACATAGGTACTATTATTAATGCCATAGTAGAGATAAGGAAACTGAGATTTGGAGAAACTGAATCACTTGCTCAAGATTACTCATCTTGTTGATTCTCCTAAGCTACCTCGATGTCTTAGTTTGGGCTGCTGTAACAGAATACCACAGACTGGTGGCTTAGCCAACAGAAATTTATGTCTAACAGTTCTGGAAGCTGGGGAGTCTAAGATCCAGGCACTAGGCCATTTGGTGTCTGCTGAAGGCTCTCTTTCTGGTTTACAGATGGATGCCTTTTTCCTGTATCCTCACAAGGTGGAGGGAAATCTCTTCTTGCAAGAGCACTAATCCCATTTGTGAGGGCTCCATCTTATGAGCTAATTATCTCCCAAAGTCCTCACCTCCAAATGCCCGGACACCGGGGATTAATCTTCAGCATACGAATTTTGGGGGGACACAAACATTCAGTCCATAGCACTTAATGAGAAGAATTACTGATTCATTCATTCACATAATCAATTAACATTTATTGATCACCTATTATATGCTAAACACTGCACTTACATTGGGGACACTAAAGTAAATCAATGAGATAATGGCACCAACTTTATGGTGTTTACAGAGCAGTGGGAGAGATAGGCATGAATCAAAGGGAAATTATAGAGGTTGTGTGAGCAGGCAACTTTGTCTAGTCTGAGGAATCAGAGTGGCTTCTCAGAGGAGGGAACCACTGAGCTGAGATCTGAAGGGTTAAAGAATTAACTTGAGTGGCTGGAGGAACAGAAGAGAGTTTCATACTCTGGAAATGCAAGTGCAAAGACACCTGGCTGAAGCACAAAGAGCTGGTATGAGAGTGGGAGGTCGTGGAGAGTGATGAGAGGTAGGCAAGAGCTGCATCATGCTGGGTCTTAAGATACCAGTTTTTATCAGGAGTACAATGGTTTCTGGAATTGTCCTCAATAAAGGTCACCAGTGACCTGCTAGTTACCTAGTGTTACAGCCTTTCCCCAGGTTCCTTCTTCTCCAAGTGTCTGGAGCACCTGAGAGCACTGACTTCACGTCCTATAGTTTAAAGTTCCCAAGTCTTCCAAGAACCTCAGGGATTTTTCTCTGCCCTGTTCCTCTGCCATTCCCTTAATATAAGACACTAGTAAGCTCTTTTAAAATGTGTGTGTGTGTGTTCTCAGTGTTCATTCTAGCTAATTTTCCCAAATACCCAAATCTTATCACTGTATTGACTCCGTTGGTGAGGCCTCTTAAATTCCTGGAACACAACTATTTGTTTAAACAGTGTACTTGTCAAATATTCCATTTTATCCCATACATATTGATATATTTCATTAATAGCTCCAAAACTGAATGTTTGTGTCCTCCCAAAATTCGTATGCTGTTAAGATCTACTTGGGTAGGGAAGACAGTCCCCCAACACCACCACCCTCACTGACAAAAATCATCTTTCACCCTTGGGTTGGCTGTTAAATTTCCCCTTAGAGCTTTTTTCTTTAGACTAAAGCATTATCTAGCATGTTAAAATAAATGAATAATCTGAAAACATGTAACACTTAAGTTATCAATCTTTTACACCATAATGGAAATGAGTTTCAGATCTTTTCCACTGGGCACATTTCAATACAGAGAAATGGAGGTGAAGTGCAGGTCAATGAGCTATTGAGTAAGGTGGGGATGGGAGTCAAGCGGTGGGTGGAGGAGGGGAGCGGTGGGGAAGAAGTTCAGCTCCGTGAAGTTGGCAGTTTTTAACAATGCCACTCTTCTTTCTTTACTATTCCTGAGCCCTATGTATTTATTCTTTGGTAATCATCCATTACAGTGAGTAAATTTCTGGTTAAATTTTTTACTGTGGTTTCCTACAGGATGTAATTATTTGAAAAACCTTGATTAAAAATAGTAACTTGAAATATAAATGCTTAACCCTGACTATATAACCAACTGTCCAAATAGCCTTACATTTTTTTCACATTTTTTTTTTCTATTCAAACCATGCAATATTTTAAAGGAATAACATGCCTGAAGGCATCATTTGGCCTAATAGGACATGCTACTTTACAAAAAAACATTAGCTATATTCGACAGCAGCATGATTCAAAATGATTGGCATCTAAGAGTGTGCACCCAAGCTCCCCTTATGAGTAGTAGGGTGGGGGTGGCTTCAACTGAACATTTACTTATCAGTGTTTGTGCTACTGGTTTCAAGGCAATATATAAATTATTGCTCGATTGCATGTGGTACACAGAATTAAGGCAAGTCCATCTTCTAGGAGGCAAGCAGCCTTGATCTGATTTATTAGAAATGGTACCATTAGGCCAGCTAATGAGAGGGCTTAAATGGAAATGTGACAGAATGGCAGCAGCTTTGTGCTAGCTCAAGAAGACTCTGGCATCCTGCTGGTTCATCAGGCTTACTGCTTAGCTGGAAGGCAATATGCTGGAGTGGTAAGAGGTGAATGATCTTTCTGTTCTAAACCTGTGTCTCCAATGACTTTGAAGTAGTTGGTGAAGTTCTATTTCAGGCTGTGCAGCCTCATACCAAGCGTAACTGCATTGTTAAGTTTCCTTCAAAGCCTGCTTAAGGACTTTGAACAAGTGGAAAGTATCCGATGTTTGGGGATTGCTTACATTGTTATGGATATGAAGTGCTTCCATTCCCCCTCACCCCCACCATGAGAAGCAGCCATTTCTGGACAGAAAGAGGTAAAATGGGTCACTATGTCAGTGGCTTAGCGCCAGAGAGAAAGTCAGATCAGAACCATCCAGATGGAGGGCAGCTGGAACACAATAGTCTTCTGGGAGTGTCACTTGAGCTCCAGTTGGCAGGTGCATGGGGTATCCAATGGGAAGCGGCACGAGTCATGGGAACATAAGGCTCTGACGCTCTTTCTTTCTGCTCCTTAAAGGGAAATGCTAGCTAAAAGGGAAAAAAATGGCCTTCATTTACATGGGAAGCTGGCCAGTTGTCCTGTATGCATGTATCACGCAGGGTGAGGTAGCAGGGGATTGAGAGTAGTTCCATCAGACAGTTACACTTGCCTGGGAAGGTTACTTGGTATATTTGGTCAGATTGTAATGATGCCATTTAAAAATCATTTTGTCCTTTCCCTCACTTAGCAATTTCCTTTTTCTCCACCAAAACCATATAATTCAACCAGAAATTCACCTTGACAAGCATTTGAAGAGGCCAGAGGTGACTGGAAGATGGTCCAAGGGCCCCTGCCTCTGCCACTGCCCCTTTCCCTCTGCACTGTACAAAGCAGATACTCCTTGGAAGAGAATCAAATCATGTAAATCACAGCAACTTTTCTGCATTTGTTACATATTCTGCTTTTTTTCTAGTACTGGGCTGCAGCAGGCTGTGTTCTCAGTGAAGGGAAGGAGTGGAGCATTCAGGTGGGGGAAGCCCAGGGCCATGTGGTGCAGCCACGGAAAGCAAGACAAACTCGTGCCCCATCTCTCTGAACACCACATGAGACCATCGCTGGGCAGCCCGCTTTCCCTGGGGACCCTCAGTAGTATGGGCTTCCTGCATCGCTTCATCTCTCCCTCCAGGAAGAAGACAAAGGGGATGGAGTTTGGTGAAGAGGTGGAAATGGCCTTCAATGGGGGAGACTCACAGAAGCTCGTTGAAGCACCTTAGTGCAGAGGAGAGAGGGGCAGGGTCAAACCTAGAAGGGTCTTCCTGCTCCTTGCTCGAATGACCCTTAATGCTCCTGCTCAGTGTGCTCCAGGCGCCAAAGCTCCTTCTTCCTTCCTCCTCAGTTTCCCCAGAGAGCTCCCATTGGTGGTAGCGAGTTGGTAGAATTTACTCTGTTCTCATAATTTAAGGAGCCTTCATTACTGCTTGGAATAGGACAGCTGAAGTTCAGCCTGACCTTCCTTTTTAGGGAATTAAAAGTCTAGCTGACCAACAGAGATGTCTCCACATCAATTCAGAAAGAGGCAATGATTTATTATTGAGTATATACAACAGAGCATGTACAGGTAGGTAGCTTACAGGAGACTGCAGAGTCAGGAGGAATTTGACAGTTTATATAACAAAGCAGAAGAACTAACAATAGAGCATCTCCTATATCCTCAAAAGGCAAACGGGTACATCTTGAGATAGGCTCCCAGGTTACCTCCAGAGGTTATGTGGTTGGTTTTGAGGGATTGTGAGGCCCGTGTCCTTGAAGATATCTCTGCATTGTGACACTGGAGGCAGGGTTTATCGAGTTCCTCTAGAGAGCCATTTACATTCCAAAAGGTTAGAGCAAGGACTCAGGGCTATTACATTTTCAAGGAGACCCTTCCTGTGACTAACAGCAATAACAGAAGGGCTCTTCTGCATGGAATCAGCCTCTACTATTCCCCGTCTTGTAACTGAAGAGCATCCTGTTACTTCTCATACCTCCATCCTGAGGCTGCATGCTGCCCTTCATGACTTATTCCTTCAATACCACCCTTTACCTGAGTGCTTCTGTGTAGAAGTGTCTGGGGTTAGAAGTCAGGCTGCAGAGCACGGTTTTCCCAAGTGACACCACTCCTTGGCAGAAACAGCTCCTGCAGACATCAAGATGCCATTCTCTGAGGGCCAGGGGCAGGAAAACAATCTGATTGAAAGATTCCACACTAAACTGTGACTGATGGAACCTCTTTAAACTGCACACTAGAGCTTCCAACCTGAGGAGGTAGGAAAAGATTCCCTTTGTCCCTTGAATTACATATTAAATCAGCTCCAGAAACTTGAGAACTGAGAGGAAGAAATATCCAAGGTCTCTTTACTACTGCCAGCTTGAATTTAACTCCTAATGCCTCTTCAGTGCCTCTCACACTTTAGTTTAATGCTTGTGATGCTTATTTAAAATGCACACTTCTGACCCCCTTGTCTAATTCAGCTGTGAGGTGAAGCCAAGGAAGCTACATTTTTATAAAGCACCCTTGGTGATTCTAGTGGTACCCAGAACCCTGACTTCCACTGTGCTGATACCCAACACCTACTGCATAAGCCTATCTGCCCAGCCAGGGGCTACAAGAAGGTTGAGCAACATGTGCCAGCAATGACTTAGGTCCTCTTAAACTGTGTATTTTGGAAACATTTACCAAAGTGTATTTTGGGCTCTGGGGACCTGCTCCCAGAGGTATCAGTAAGTATTAGGAAAAAAACATGTCAGAAAAGTGGGTTAAACCAAGTTAAACAAGTATTTTACTTCAGTACTTTTCAGATCCTTTAAAATGTCAATACATTATGAATTCTCAAGGAGTAAGTGTGTAACGTGTAGAATGTTCCAAATTTATACAGCTACAGAATCCACTGCTAAATTTGGAGCACATATTGGGAAAGTGTGATCTGGGAGTAAAGTCTTTAGGGATGTATCAGAACAGTTTTCTGCTCTACATACAGGGATGCTTAAGTCCTTAATGTGGCTGTATAAAATAATGCTAGATATGTAAATTCATGGGGCAGGCACCATGTATATGCCAAGTAATTACTATCATACATTGAATGATACACTATCCCAGGTGCTATAATAAGTGTCACATATAGTATTTCATTTAATCTTCACAATAATCCTAAGAGGTGGGTATTACTATTCCTATTTGATGGTGAAGAAACGGGGATCAGGAGAGCTTCAGTAGCTTGTCCAAGATTATACCATTAATAGATAACATTGCTGAGATTCAAATCCAGGATTCAAAAATATGCCATTTGTCTTCAAACCCGCATTCTCTTCCTTATACTCCAATGCCCCCACTAGCAACACAAAAATGACAGCAGAATCTCATCTTCTGTGGGTTTAGGTTCCAAAGTCAGATGCAATCAAGATAAGGTAGAAAAATATTTAAATCACCCATAAATTGTGGCTATATACAGAGTTTTGGACATAGAACATAGAACACTGTCCAGTGTTTGTATTGTATAAATATATAATGTGTGTGTATGCAAAATACAATTTTGCAGCATTTTTATTTTTAAGTATGTAAAAGAGACAGAACTTGTATAATTGAATTCATGTAAGTTATTCACTTATATGATGTCTCTTTACGTATGCACACACATCTAAACGTGTGCCAGATTAACAGTGGTAGGTAACATCTTATGGAGTCACACACCTTTAGAGCTAGAAGGGAACTTCTGTGATCAACTGATTTGTTTCACATTTGAGGCCCCAAGAAACTGTCCTTTGCCTAACTTCATTTTCTGCCTTTGCTTCAGGCATGCTTTTGACCCTGAATGTATATGCACAGGTAGGAGGGAAATAGTAGGGGTGCTTAAAGAGAAGAAAATCTGTAGTTACAGGGTCCAGCATGCCTCGTACACACACACACACACACACACACACACAGATACACACACACACACACACACACACACAGCCACTTACCCCATTCCACTGAAAAAGGAAGAAGCCAGAATATATGATGTAGTCATCTGTGTGGACTCTTAATTAAGAGTATTGAATCTAAGGAATGGGGCAAGCTGGGGACATGGTGCTCCTGAGTTTTGGTGTGGAGGAGAGGGATAGTTCCAACTCTCATCGTAAGGATGAAGGGAGCAAGGAGAGCTGGCCTTTGACATGGGAGACCACACACACAGCCCCTTTAGGTGGCCTGTCAGATCTCAATGGCTTCCCCCCACCCTTAGCCCCAGCCCCCAGGCATCCCGTTATACATCTGCTATCTCTTTACCTGCTTCATCCTGTCTGCCACCAGCAAGTGTGAACAATCCCTGGCCAACGTCAAAGGGAGTCGGGTGTCCCTCTGAGGCACTTGCATATGGGGAGCCTTACAGTTCCCAGTGCTTCCAGACACAAAGGAAAACCACGTGAGAAAGTGCCAGGTGGGTCGGGGAGAAACTGCCGGGTCACAGCCTTCACGTGGCTTTCAGTCCAGAGCCCAGGGTAAGCCTGTTACTTTCATAAGCAGGGGGAAGGCTGGGCAGCGGCTCAGAGCGGCACCTCATCCACTGGTCTGAGAACCCTCCTCCATGCCTGAACTTGGAGATGTAAGCCACCCCTCCATCTACCTCATTTGCTAAACCTTTGTGTTTATACATGAAAACATACAGTTTTACAGAACCATTGCGAAACTGGATCCTAAAGTATGGCTCAAAGCATTCTTACTTACATATTTTTTCCTAGGACTTTCTTCAGGACCATTCATGCCATCACAGGGGCACCCTCACCGTGACCCCCGCCTCCAGGAACCTTCACCTGTGGGGATTGTAAGAAAATTGCTCCCAGTTCCTTTTCAAAAATAAACATGTCCTGAAAAGGTATGGTGATCAGCCAAGACAATAGGGTTGTTGGCTTTCATTTGGCAAGGAAACTGTCAGCTTTCCTCATTTTATCTAACATAGAAGATGACCTACATCCCGTAGCGTGGAAGGCCGCTAGCGATGCTTCACATGGAGCAGCCTGAAGTACTTCCATCAGATGACCTGGGGAGCTTGTTTAGCCTGCCAGGTCCTGGGCTGGGAACAGGATTTTAAGGGTGCCAATGCTGAGAACTTCCGGACTTCACGTTGCTCTCTTGAGAGCGGCAACTCCGTTTGAGGGGCGGGTCATGCTGTCATTTCCTGGAGAGCTCCTTCTAAGTCGTCTGCATAGCAGGAAGGTCCACACACTTAAGGCATCGAGGGGACAGGGCAGTGGCAAGTCTGTGTTCATCAGGCCAGCACCTTGCCCTGTGCTGACTGGGGCCCTCCCGCCCAGACCTGTCACTCCCAGGCTGCTTACTCCTCAGCTTACCAGTAGGGAGGCTCTCGGACAGCCTGGCCTGAGAACGACGAAACCAACCTCTTCAAGAATATTCTCCAACACTGTGTTTTCCCTAGAGGCCCAATAGGCTGACTGAGACACCCCTGAGAACACAGCCTACAGAAAAGGTTCCTATAGTAATCACATCTGAGGGTGGAATGAGGTTGGCAGTGGGAGCCATCTTGAGCCGATGCTCCACCTGGCAGGCCTTTTTTGCCCAATACTTAAGTCAGCTGCAGCAGCCAGGACTAAACCAAGTCCCACTGGAAAGAGCATGGTCCTTGCTCAAATTCAAATCTAATACAAATAGCTGTGTGGCACTAGGCAGATTGCTCTACCTCTCTGTGCCTCTATGTTTTCACCCACAAAAATAAGATGCTAAAAGAATCTGGCATTTAGGATTGCTGTAGGAATTAAATGTGACAGTGTGCACCCAATTCTTAACAGAGTTTGGCATTGAGTAAATGGTAAGTAACAGGGCCACAACTAGCCAGTAGGTTGGTGCTAACTGGAAAAAAAGTTGTCCTGTGGGCAGACACATTATACCCCTTCCTCTGGGCTGACTCAGGCTGGTGCCTGAGCTCTTGGGGAGCAGAGTAGCCTCTCAGTTGGCCACCCTTTGGCAGGTCACAGTCCATGGGGGAGTGGGGCTGTCAGTAGATGTTGCTATAGTAATCACACCTGAGGCTGGAATGAGGCTGGCAGTGGGAGCCATCTCGAGCCGATGCTCCACCTGGCAGGCCTTGCAGATGACTGGGGGAACCCACGTGGAGGGGCGGCTGCGTCTCGGTGCTCAGAGCTGTGCTCAGCAGATGCCCTTCCTGATAAACTTCAGCAAGAAGAAAGGCATGAACACGCTGAATTTTCCTTTTCTGAGCTTGGTACCAGATGATTACACTTCCTGTTTCTCCAAGAGCCCCCCTGACATAGGCGACTTGCTGCTTTCAAATTTGGTCATCGCCCCCTCGCTTTCCTGTGTGAGTCAGCGTGGCTGCCCTCGTGCACGGGCTTGTGCTCCCCGCCTGGCTCCGGCTGGCTCCCGGCCTCCCCAGGTAATCCCCCTCTTCCGGGCCAGCGTCCCCGCCCCCGCCGCTCTGCCTGGAGACGTGCGTCGGGGCCGTGAGTCACCGCCCGGTCCTCCCCAGCTGAAACTATTATTGGAATGCTTCTGCACGCAGCACACGCTTGCTGCCCGGATTTCACAGTCCTGTGCCCAGGGATCTGCACATCGCGCTCCTGCGTCGGAGGTTCCACTTGGGTGATCACATGGCAGTTTGTGCTGAAATCAGAAAGGTTCTAAGAAAGGCCTCTTTAGACCAGGTATCGGCATCCTTCAACAGGCATCAACCGAACGCCTTCAGCCTGTGCCTAGTAATGTGCCCGCTTTTATGGGTGGCTTCAAGGAAATCGTTCTGAGTTTAAACAGAGGAGGACACAGTAAAAGGTGAAACAAGGGGCACTGCAAACAAGAACTGGGGCAGGAGAGATCTGTTTCGGCACCCGCACTTGGGGAGTTAAACCTGGCCGGGGACGTGGGAAGAGGCAGAAGACTGGGAGAAGCACGGTGGGAAAAACCAGGGAGGCGAGAAGCTTGGACAAAGATGTGGAGGGGAGAATGAGTTGAGCTTATTTATTGCAAACCCAAATTCTGAGCTAAACTGGAATTTTCGAGATCCTTCACCTTCTCCATGCTAGGGTGATTGGTAGCTTATTGTCAGAGTATGCATGTAGGCAGAACACCTGCCATGAACCCTACCACTTGTAAAATTCCTGTCTCCTTTTACAAATGAGGAAACTGAGGTGCTGGGAGTTGCCCTCCTGAGCTCCTGGCCATGAGCCAGCAGGTGGTGAAGTGCACATCCAAGCAGTCTGCCTCAATCATTGACCTCTGTGGCAAGGGGCAAGAACAGATGTTTTTTTCCAGGTGGATATTGAAGGGGATATGTTTAGTTCACTGATCCTCCCATGAAGTCCTGATGTAGATCTTACCTGCATGCTAGATCTTGATTTATGCCCAGCTGGCAGGGATCTCGGGGAAGTTCTGGTTCTCAGTTTGGATAATGTAGACCAAGCATGGGTCCTGAGTTCAGGAGTCCTAATTCGACGTTGGTCTAGCACTGGCTGAATTCCGGAGAGAGAGAGAGGCTACCTTCCCCACTTGACAAAAACATGACAGCATGAACAAAATAAAAACCTTTGTATGGAGTATTTTCCTAAGAAAAAAAGAACCTAAGAAATAAAACCAAAAGGAAAAAAAGAAGCTGTGGGGCCACATGGAGGAGGCTCCTGGAAGAGGTGGCAGGTGGGCTGTGTTCAGCTGCAGGTATGCAGAAGGAAAAGAGGGAGGGATGGGAAATCCCTCTCAAGTTGCAAATACACACAGCATCCCAGGACACCTCTGTCACCTCCTTTTCCCAATGACCAGGGACAGGGAAGAGAGCCTGTGAATCACTTCACCTAGCAAGATGGTGCTGCTGCTGGGCACTTACACAAATAAAGTCCAAACCATGCAGCTGTTTGAATTTGCATGTAGGGGGAGTTTCCTCTCAGTTTTCCCCTCACAGATTGGCCAGTGTGAATCTTGGGATTGGCAGAGAAGGAGTGGAGATCCAACAGTTTTCCTTCCTTGATCTAAGGGGAAAATGTACATTTTTGTAGTTAGGACAAGCTGAAGGGGACTGGCAGTTTCCCCGAAGGATGGCTGACCGTGTACTGGGTTACCAGATTCCCTTCCCCCCTCACCTCAGAGTTGTCCACGGGTGCACATCTCAGCGCCCCTTCCCAGCCCAGCAAGACCTGGGTCCAAAGAATGAAAGATGCCTTCTGAACCTGGATAATCACCCCCAGACACTTAGTGAACACATGATAAGGGCTCTACTAGAATTTGCACATTATAACCCTCTAGGCATCCTTTGAAAGAGGGCCTGTTACTATTCCCAGTCTTTCAGATGAGGAAACTGAGGCACAAAAAAGCCTTTGAAATCCATTTGACTTAAAAGCTGCTGCTTTAATAGGCCTCTAATGAATTGACACCTCCAATGATTGCATTAAATAATTATTAGCACAAATGAAGCAGTTTCATCGGTGATAATATCCAACCAATCAGGTCAATTTTGGTGCAGAATGAGAGGTTTCCTACTAAGGGTGTGTGTGTGTGACAAAGGCCAAACCCAAGGGAAGCGTTCATTTTCTAAGGCTTTTGTGAACTTCTTTGTGGCTAATACCTGTTGCATTAGAACTTCTAACTGGGAAAAAAGGCATTTAAAACTACCAACAGCCCTAAAAGAACTCAAAACTACCACACTTTTTGTCAAGGTACTATCAGCAGTTAACTGCTAAAAATTAACCATTTGGACAAAGGTAGGGACACACTGTCTTCCTTCTGCTTTTCAAGTTATATGTTTCCAAGTTATGGGAAAAGTTTTGCTCACATATGCCTGGGTACTTCAGGCTTTTCAGTGTGACCTCCCTGAAAACTTCCCCGATCTCTCGAAATACAGAATTGGAAATTGCTTCTGCCGTGTCAGTTCAAAGTTCACATCAGGTCAGAGGTCTTCAGAGAATGAAACGGCATCCTTTGGGTATAAGAAGCCATTGTGAAGGACCGTCATTTAGAAAACTCAAAGAAGGCTCTGCAATTCTTCAACCTGAAGTGAACTGACAAGCATTTCAGTTCATCTTGTTTAAGTAATGAACATCAGAAGCCTAGTGTTTAGTATTTTAAAAAATTTTTAACATTCTTGAGGGTTTTTTTTTTTAAGATACTACATACTCTGAATATTCATGGCCCCTTCCAGGGCCTCAACAAAACAAAACCATGAGAAAAAAAAATCCTTGACATGAACCTCAAATAAAACTGGTCAGCAGTTTTGAAACAAATCAAAATGGGTTTCTCCACATAAAACCATCAATGGATTGTGAAGAATAAGAAAGGCAACTATACCTTTTCCTAAAGCATTGAATTAGAATAAATGAGAACAAACTATTTTCCAAATTCATACATACTCTAATTAGTTCAAGTGTCTCAGTTTCTTCCTGTTTCACATTAAACGTGAAAAAGTCCCATTGGTAGGCAGCAGGAGTTTCAATATTTCTGCGTCTACTGAAGGACCTCGTTAAAGCCACTGTAAAGGGGTGTCCTGTCCAGCACAGCCACCTGTGAATGCCGCTGCTTTATCATCTTGGTGGCTTTGGCTTAGACTTTGCCCCCCACATTTTTGTGCAGTTACATGTGACAGAAGGAGCTACAGGGTTTGTGAGTACACGGTTCTGGGCAAATCCTAGCAGCAGAAGCAGCCTTTGTACACAGCAGGGCAAGAAGCAAATTGTTTTGAGAAGAGTTTTAGCCCCAAGCTGACCTCTTTACCCTTTCTTCTACTTCCCACCCTCTTAATCCAGCAACAGATGAGCAGAGAAGGTAAAGCCTTTTCCTCCAGAAAAATGGCCTTGTATTTTAAACAGTGCTGTAGAGGGGGGATTAAGAATCAGAAGACTTGGTTTCCAGTATTCATTCAGCCTTTAAATAGCCTTGACAGTTTGGGCAACTAAATTATCTCGTGGAGTCAGTATTCACATCTGTAAAATGGGAAAAATAATACTGAGCCTATCAATACAGAGCTGTAAGAGGAACAAAGTGAGAGACGGCATGATGTTATTTTATGTATCACTTTGGTTATTTTAAATCTGATTGCTGCTATCTCCTCTGTTTACTCTTTAAAATGGAACTTAAACTGTAGTTCATCTCTGCAGTTACAGAAGTTGCAAATGGGAGAATCACCTCTCCAAATTGGGCAACACCTCCTTCAGGGCACAGGAGAACATATTGTATTTTATTTACTATTTATTTTTCTTTCAGTTGTGAAAAATAAACTTATCCTTTTCCCTCCCCTCATGATTGCCATTAAGCCTTTAAACTCTAAACAAATTGTAATGAATCTATTTAGGAGTTAATGTGGCTGTGCTATGGCATGAATATTAATAGAAAGTCCATGTGTTTCAAGCCGTCTGGTAAAATAAGAAAAATTCTCTTAGCATTCTATGTAAACTGTATTGTTAAATATATGTGTGCAATCACTGGGGGGAAAAGAGGATGCCGAAAGAAATGAAGAACTTTTCTGCAGAGGGGTTTTAAACCCAAGCCTCACTCCCTTTCCAATCAGAGAAGATTCTAACTAGATGTAGAAACTAGAAAGACAAGGTGGGGGTGGGGTAGAAATGCAGGTAAAGCCTAAGCACTCAGGTCAGTTCTGTTTCTTTGGAAAGGTGATCAGGGAGATTTTCAAGATTTCAGGGGGCAGGGTGGAGAAACGGGGAAGCCTTCTGAGTCAGATGCTTATTATGTGGCTTCTTGAATTAGCACATGTACATTTCCAATTCAAAGAATGATATTCCATGGCAAAAAATATATAAATCTGGATGTTTTTCATTCTTCTAGATTTTTAAGGCCTCTGCTGGTTTCCATCAGCCCCGATAATTAGGAGGTCACGGGATCAGAGGAAGTCAGAACAACACTGGACGTGCTCCTGCCCAACCTTCACTTACACCTGAGGGGCTAAGGCCCAGAGACTCTGTGAGCAGCGCCTGCCTCAGGGAACACAGACTTTGGAAAATCTTTTAAAAGGATGTCTTCCCTGTTAATGACTGATAGGAAGCCTCGAAACCTACTTAGCAGTTTCTTCCCCCTCGAGTCTCAATAAGGGTAACTAACCTGTGCCGAACGGCAGCTACCCCAGAAGTGGCCGCCTCAGAGCACGCATCCTCCGCTGCCTCCTGGCTGGCAGCCGGCAGCACTCTCAGAGGGAGCTGGGCTATCACTCCCTAGCCATAGCCCAGCCCAGTGTTTGCCTATATGAAGGGCCAGAGATTGATGGGCTCTACAGCTCTAGCTTTTGCATCTGGGGCAGAAAAATGTCTTGGTAAAAACAATAACAGCAGCCTGACATGAAAGGAACAAGCGGCCTTCCGTCAGCATCCAGGTTCCCTTCCAACCCCCCGCCCACACACACCCCTGCACGTATTTCTTGCTTCTCAGCACTTGCCTGCCATGCTGTCTCCAGTACTTATTTCAAAATCCGGACGGAGAAAGTTCCGCAGGACTCTGTCATGTAGACAAGCTCTCCAGTCTCCCTTTTGAAGCTGAGGGGAGCCAGGCAGAAATTATGTGAAATTAGACAAGAAGAGAAAGGAGAGGACCCCAGGCTTTCACTCAGGCCCCTGAGGTCTACATCCCTCTTGGCAGCCAGAGGGGGCAGCCCACAGGACTTCCGGGGTCCCTTGCCTCTGCCTAAGTTATCAGAGCCCTTAGCAACCCGGACTTGAGAGCTGTGAGCACAGCCTCTTCGTGTTTGATTAGAAGGAGGCCAGCCTCCTTCTCTGCCTACTCTACCGAGGCCTGTTTGGTGGTAACCCGGGCAGACACACCCACTGCACATCACAACGAGTCCCTTAGAGTCCTCCCACTCTTGCTCATGACCTTGTCTAGTTCCCCCTTGTGTTGCCACACACACATTGTTTTAAAGAAGTTAATTTGTATTCATGACTTAAAGGATAGCATACTTATGATGTCCAATCTGTTTTTTCTGCTTCACCTTCGGATACTTTATGTGATGACTTGAGTTTTATTTTTCTCCTATAAAAAGCACCTACTGTGTGTCTCAGAATTTCTTGATAAGTACACTTGAAAAGCAAATCGTACATTTCTACTTGGACAGTTAAATGTAAGGGGTCAGGCTTTAGTATAACAAACATTTATTATTCATCTACTATTTGCTGGCCCTGTGCTAACCACTCTGGAGACCCAAAGATGAAAAGGCACACCCCTGCCTCTGATAAGCTCAGCTAAGCCTCAGTCTTCCACTCAATGAGAAAACACAAATAATTCCAATCAGCATTTAATTTCCAAATGACTTGAAAGAGGGAGGAGAGTGCCTGAGTAGTATCTGTACTTACACAGGTGTGGGGTCTGGAGAAGAAGAGCAAATCCACTTTGCCCAATTATACACCTTCAGCTCTGAAAATACTCAGGTTTGAGTACATGATATATATGTATTTCTTAGATCCCTACTCTGAAATGTGGAACAAAGCCAGGCTTTATTAGAGATTTGATAAATTCAGGCAACAGGAAGAGGGTAAAAAGGGACGGCACGATCTCAGGGTACTTTGTGGGGAGGTAGAAGGGGCTTGGGAAGCAAGTTAATGAGAAAACCCAAGGAAGCAATGTGAGACCAAGACAGACAGATCGGCGATCTTCAGCGTGGGGTGTAAAAAAATAGTATAAGATCTTCTGTTTATATTTATGCTTGTTAAAAAATAAAACCTTAAACTTCACTAATCATTAACAAATAGATGGGCCGTAGTACATGTGTATACTAAATGTGCATATATATGAAATGCTCAAACATTTATTATTAACATGTTACATAAGCAAAAAATATGAAGAGGCCACTGATGGATAAGAATAAATGATGATAAAAGGTAAGGTACAAAACAGTGTGCTCCAAATTGTGAATTGAGGATAGAATGAGAGAATAAGTATCAAAATTAGTAGCTGGGAGAATAGAACCCAAACAGTGTCCAAAGTTGGCCACAGAGTTATTCCTTCCCTGTCTGTATGCACATGTTGTTCTGCCCTTAAGAGGCAGAGCCCATTCCTCCTCCATTCAATTAGGGCTTTGTGACCTACATGGCAACAGAATATGGCAGAAGTGATATTCTGGGACTTGCATACTCAGGCCGTTAGGGGACTTCCAGGTTCCCTTTTCTCTGAAAAGCCAGCCACAATACATGGAGTCTGACTACCTGAGACTGAGCTGTGTCACCATGGACAGAGAGAAGCCATACGGAGGGCCACCGAAGTACCAGACGGGTGTGAACCCCCTTTGGATCGCCCAGCTGTGCCAGCCACCGACTGGATGTAGCCGAGTGGGTAACAGAGCCGACTCCCAGGGAGCACATGAGCCCACCTGATTCCTCCCTGAATACCAAACCCACAGAACTGGGGAAAAAAAGGGAATTATGGTTTATGCCACTAAATTCTAGGATGTAGTTTGTTCCACTGCAGTAGATAATAAAAATCAAATCTTGTAGTTCAGGAATTAGCCCTGGAAACTAACAATTTACCAAGACTTGTCTTTTTACATGTTGCTGCCTTAGACAAAATTCTGATGGCTAAGAGGATGTGGTCAGTAAAATCCTAGGAGAGCCCAGAAAACAGTGGGACAGCCACAGCAAATGAACAGTGTATTGTCTTAAAAGTTGCAGAGGGATAGAAAACGTAATGATTTTTGTATTTTGCAATAGCCAGGAATCTAAGCACTGGTGATTATTTTGCCTTTTCCTTTAGCAAAAGTTTCCTCCTTCCGTCCTTTGGGGCTGTTTCTTTAGCTGTATAGGCCAGCTTCTCTGCTGTGCACTCTTTATTGTTAGAGCTGTAAGCCCTGGAACTACATATCCCAGCATCCCTTGCCGGCAGAGTTTCTTATCTGATGCTGACGACCAGAGGTACTTGCAAGAGATTCGGAAGGGATAAGATAGGGTGAAGCCACATTATTTCTCTCCTGTCAGAAGTGGGCAGATGTGTGGGTGTCAGCAGATTTCAGAGTTTGTACAGGATCCCAGACATTTCCCTGTGAATCATCCGCCTCAGAGCTGGAAGCAGATGAGATCACCACCAGCAGTTACCTTTAGTCCCTGAAACCTCCTGTCTCTGAAAGCTAGCTGCAAACGTGTAAGCTTGTGGCTTTCCCTGACCTTCCCTCCTCCAGCCCTTGCAGGAGTTTTATATGCAATTCCTTGTATTAAATGCCTTTCCTGGCTGAAAAACCTAGAGGGGTTTCTTGTTTTCCTTACTAATTCTTATAAAAGTCTAAGTCTCATTTTGTAATGAAAGTCAAGACAAAGTAGAATTTCTCTTTTTACATTTCTTTGTTTTTCCAAACAGCTACAGATCTCATTCATAAAATTTTGAACACAAACATATTCACATAAGACAACGTGGAAGGAGGCTTATATGGAGGAACTGTAAAATGGAAAGAAGTAATAAAAGGTGTAGTTAGGTCTCTAGGGACAGGGAGGTTAACTTTTTCCCTTCCAATTAATCAAAGAAAGTTTTATAGGTAAGGTCATGGTCGCCAGATTTAGCAAACAACAAGAGGATACCTAGTTAAATTAGAATTTTAGATAAACAGTGTGGTAGCAGATAATGTCCAAGAAAGAAATTCATCTCCTAATCCCTGGCACCTGTGAATGTGCTACCTTACGTGGCAAACGACTTTCAGATGTGATTAAGCATGCCAACCTGGAAAGGGGAGAGTCCTGGATCATCCAGCTGGCCCAATCTAATCAAATGAGCCCTTAAACATGGAGGAACCTCTGCCAACTGCAGTGAGAGGGAGGTGTGACTAAGGACTAAGGCTCCGAGAGCTGCAGCACTGCTGCCTTTCAAGATAGAGGGAAAAGGCCACTCAGCAGGGAATGTGTGTCGCCTCAGCAGCTGGAAAGGTAAGGCAGTGGACTGTCCCTTAGCGTCTCCAGCAGGAATGGAGACACCTTGATTTAGTGAAAACCGTGTCAGACTTCTGACCTCTATCACTGTGAGGTAACAAGTGTGTATTGTTTTGATCCACTAAATTTGTGATAATTTACTATGCAGCAGTAGAAAATGAATGCAAACAACAGATAGCTTTTTAGTGTAAGTACGGCCATGGGATATTTAGGACATACTGAAGTTAAAAACTATTTCTATTTTGAAATTTAACTGAATCCTTTATTTTACCTAGAAACCCTATTGATAGAGAAGTAGGCTTCCAGAGCCCTTTTACATTTCTGCCTAGACACCTATATCAATTTTTGACACTTACTACGTGCCAAGCACTTAAAATAGGCAATCTACCTGTTCTGTTTCATTTGATCTTGCAACTCTCTGATGTTGGTATTACTGTGGCTATTTTATAAATGAGGTAACTGAGTCGACACAAAATTAAACAATTCGTTTAATGCAAATTTTAGGCAGTAGAGAAGCTGGGGTGTGTCAGGTCTGTCTGAATTCAAAGCTCATTATGCTAAGTTATCTCTGTCTGGTTTGCTAGGCTGTCACTCCATTTCTCAGTTTTTATTGCTGAAGCCCCCAAAGCTAAGCTCTACTGCTGCTTCCACATCCTCCCCACCCACACCCTTCCATAGCCCAGCAATCTGGTTTCTGCCCCCTACCTCTTCTACACCATCGAAACTGCTTTCTCAAAGGTCACTGATGGCCTCTAATCTGCCATCATTTCTTATCACATTTGCTCTGCAACCTGTGTCTGAGTTGTCTCCCTCACCCCTTCTCTCCTCACCATTTCTCCTCCTATGAACACAACCAGCTACTATGTGGTAACACTGAATCTCCTTCTGCTACTCTGATTATTCCTTCTTGTAATGGCTAATTGTGTGTGTCAGCTGGACTGGGTGAAGGGATGTCCAGATAACTGGTAACACATTATTTCTTGTGTGTGTGAGGATGTTTCTGGAAGACATTATCATTCGCATCTGTAGACTGAGTAAAGAAAGTAGCCCTCCTGATGCAAGTGGGCAAAATAATCCACTGAGGGCCTGTGCAAAACAAAGAAGGGCGAATTTGTTCTCTGCTTGAGCCAAGGTACCCATCTTGTTCTACTCTTGGACATTTTTGCTCCTGGTTTTCTGGACTTCAGACTGGGACTTAGACAATTGACTCCCTTGTCTGGGGGTTTCAAGTGGAAATACATCACCAGCTTTCTTGTCCACCAGCTTGCAGACAGCAGACGTGGGACTGCTCAGCCTCCGTGACTATGTGAGCCAATCCTTCATAATAAATCTCCTTCTATGTGTCTGCATATATCCAATTGGCTGTTTTCTAAAGAAGCCGAATGTACTTTGTCTCCTTCCTCTTCTTACTCTTCACAATTGTATAAGACAGTGCTGGATCTGTTCTCCCTCGCTTTTGGTATTTTTCTTAATTTCTTTTCATTTCAAAACGCCGTTGGAAATTTTGCTGTCACAGCTTCAACTCCTATCTCTGCTGATGATTCCCAAATATTATCTCCAGCCCAGCTTTCTCCCCAGCTCTCCTGTCACACCTGTGCAACTTCCCACTGGACAATCCCATCCAGACGCTTAGAACCAGGCCCATCCCACAGCCCCCATGGCTGGCCTGCTGTTTTCCCCTAGGGTACGAGAGGCATGGGTGTCCTCCACACGCAGTTGACTCTTGCCTCTTTCACCAGATGAAGTAGCCCAGGAGTCACTGGGTCCCAGCCTTCTGTCTGTCACAGTACCTTTTGCGGTCCTTCCTCCCTCTCCATAGTGTCGTTCACCCCCAGCCTGGACGCCGCCTCCTCCCGCCTCAGGCCGTGTGCCCAGCAGCGCACCTGGGAGATATTGCCGACACCTGAGCCCCACCTCAGGCAGTTATCACTGCAGGATGGGCTCAGGGATCAGACTCTGGCAGATTTCTCCCAGGTAGGATCGTTTTCGATGGCTGCTGTAACAAACAAATCCACACATTTCTACGGTTGTCGTGACAAGCTTGGTGGCTTGAAAGAACACAGATTCATGCTCCCAGAGTTCAGGGAGCCAGAAATCCGAAAGGAATGTCACTGGGCTGAGATTAAGGTGCTACTCCCTCTGGGAGGTCTAGGGCTCTGCTTGCCCTTCCCAGCCTCTAGAAGCTCCCCCGTGCCTTCACAAAGGGTCGCATCACGTGGCCTTTCCTCTGCCGGCTCCGGTCGTCACGCGGCCTTGTGAGTCGTCTTTCTCTCCGCCTCCCTCCCACAGGGGTCCTGGTGACTACACCTAGCCCCCCGGGTAATTCAGGATGCCCTCGCCATCTAAGGTCCTGCAGTACTCAGCAAAGCCTCTGCCGTATAAAGTGGCAGTCACAGGTCTCTGGGGGCCCACAGACAGCCTGTCAGACCAGGTGATTCTAATTTGCAGCCAAGCTTAAGAACCACTCATAACCTAGCAACCTTCTTCCAGGCTTCTCTCTCCAGTCTATCTCGCTCAACATCTTCCTGATATGCCATCTCTGTCATCACATGGCCCCTGATGAAATGTCACCAAAGTTCTCCTCTGTCTTTAGAATACATTCCAAATTCCTTCCTGTAGAACACAGCCCAGTTCACACAGACCTCAAGACTCCTTACCTGAGAAGGTATGTTCTGCCACTCAGGAGCATGTTGCTTCTGGCAAATTGGTTTTCTCAGACTATGCCTGGTGTTCTGGTTAGCTTATTTGAGTTGCTTTACTGACATGTAAGCCTTTCCTCATCCCCCTGTGCTTACTCAGGTCCTACCCCTCGTGTCAAGCTGTATTCTCTTCCTCAGGCTGCTATAAGCACCACAGATTTGGTGGCTAAAAAATCCACCTAGAAATGTATTGTCCCACAATTCTGGAAGCTAGAAGTCCAAAATCAAGGTGTCAACAGGATTGTTTCCTTCTGAGGGGTGGGAGAGAAGGATCTGCCCCAGGCCGTTCTCCCTGGCTTTTAGATTGCTGTCTTCTCCCTGTGTCTCTTCACATTGTCTTCTCTCTATGCATGTCTGTCTCCAAATTTCCCCCTGTATAAGAATACTAGTCCAATTATATTAGGGCCCACACCATGACCTCAATTTAACTTGATTACCATAAAGACCCTATTTCCAAATTAGGTCACATTCTGAGGTACTGGGGGTTAGGACCTCAACATATAAATTTTGAAGGAAATAATTCAAGCTATAACAGAGGCAATCACAGTCCTGTTTGCTTCCTTAAGTCTTTAGCCTCCTTTGAAACTTAGGCTGAAGGTCCCTCCTTCATCTATAGAGCAGTTTTTGCTCATTTATTTGTAAAAATAATAACAAGCTAAACTTGATTGCATCTTTGGAGATACCTTTGAAGAATTACTCTGTGTGTGTGTGTGTGTGTGTGTGTGTGTCCCCTCCCCAAATAGAACATGAGCTCCTTGAAGACAGCCTTTGAGTCTTGACCTCATTATAGTCATGATACCTTTGAAAGGAACTCAATAAATATCTGTTTATTTAATTTCAGAAAATTTGAGAATATGTTGTTTGGGGTGCAGAGTGATGAGAAATTATCCCAGTAATAGGGAATGATCTAATATTGTATAGCACTGAGTGACCAACCCCTTCATTACATTTCAAGAGAATCTAAGAGATTGGGTTTACGTGCTGTGGTGTTTAAATGCTATAAGCTGACCAAAGGGAAAGAAGAGGGGAGAGAGAGAGCAAGTTTCTCAGTCTTCAAGCTTATTAATCTGAAATCTGGGTGAGTTGAGGTTAACAGCATTTTGCGTCATCAGCACCATCCTCTGCCTCTCCCTGCCGCAGTCCTTACTCTTCAGTGACAGTACTGTGGTGCCTGGGAGGATTTATCAAGCTGACGCAGGCAGCCTGAATTGGGCACGTCGCCAGAACTTTGCTGGGTGCCCTTGCGCTTCCGTCTACTTTCTAGGTTACTATTCTGCCTACCAGGCAGCGAAAGTCTGGTGCCTTTCACAGAAGCAGTGTATCACCTAATGAGTGGGTGACTGTTGGGTTGAGAAATATAAAAGGCTGTCTACACAGGAAATATTTATCTTCTTAGCATGAGGTTTCTAGCATGATCTGAAACGGGAGAAGTCTCCCATATTAAAGAGAGGCGGCAGAGCACACATGTGTGTCATCCCTTCAGAGAAGACAGTGTCTGAGCCCTGTGAAGAAAAGGATGAATCAGGGACTTGAACCAACCACTATAAATAACTCCTTTACCTTGGAACAATGTGGAACTTCGACAACCTGTGACTTGCCTGGGTTATCGGGACAGTTGACCTCCTGCCCCCACACTGTTCTCCCAGGGGGCCACGTGGCTTTGTACGACTCTTTGACATTGCTGGGCTCTGCTTCCTGCTGCTTTAGCTCTAGCTCTGTTTCTCGTTATCGTGCCCGTCCTACCAGCTGTCCCTTCCTGGTACTGACATGGGTGGGACAGGAGCCTGTTCAGCTTCACGCTGACGTCCCCATAGGTGGGGGCTTTCCACGGGCTTTTTTAGTTCTGTGCCTTCATCCTCCTCCCTTTCTCTGGCAGAGGCTGGGCACCCAGGAATGGCTACCTCCTCTGCTGCAATTCCTATGTGCTTACCAAGCATGTGGGACCGAGAGCCTCAGCTGGGGCTCCTTTCTAGCTGCAGCTGCCACACGCAGGGAGGGAAGAGGAATCTACAGGCATCTGATGCTTCCTCGAGTGGGCTGCCCTTCCCTCTCAGAGCTCCGAGTGTGGGGTCGGGCACATCCCCATGCCCTCGAGCTCTTATGGGAGCAGCTGGGGGTTATTTTTGCAGTAGGGGCATTAAAAGCACGAGTCCAGTTGCCCAGGGCTTTCTTCCATGTGGAACTGTGCGGGAGGTCAGAGGTTAGGCGGGGTAGGCCGGCAGACTCAGCTTCAGGGAAAGGGAGCTGGACTGCTGTAAGCCTGGCCCACATACCTTCTCAAAGTCCCTTCTAGTAGTCTTCCTGCTCAACCTCCATACTTGCTCCTGAGAGACTACGGCTCTGGGTTATCTCATCTGAGCCCACCATGCTGTTCAAACAACTCCTGACATTCGACCTTCAAGGATTTAATCAAGTGGCTGACCTTCCTCACCCTATCCTGTGTGGATTTGGGACACAGGTCCTCCCCTATCCTCTAAATAAATGATTGACCTAGTCTTGATTTGAATGTGTTATAAATTCTGTGTTGTTCCTGGGTAGATTTAATGCCTCTCTTTGTATTTTCATATATCTTTGGGCTGTATCAGTGCTATAAGATGGGAACTTAGCAATTTGTTTCACACCAAATTGCATTCTGTAACTTTGGGTTTGTGTACAAGTAACAGAAAAATCCAAAATTACAGGAACTTGAACAAAAGAGTTCAAGAAACATGAGTGGATTTCACTCATGGAAAAGAGTAGAGGAAAGCACCACCAGGTTGGTAGGGTGGCTCTGTTCCAGGAAATCCTTAGAAAATAGTTCACTGGGCTGTTTCCTGTATAGTGTTGCCTCATGTTCATGGTCCAAGGTGGCATCTGCTTCCAGGCAGCAGGAAGAGTGAAGTGACAAAAGAGAAAGGCAAAGGGCATGTGTCTGCCAAGCCTCATGTAACATTCCCAAGAGCTGTTTCTACATTTTTGCTTACTTCTCATTGACTAGATCTTAGTCATAGGACCACGCTTAGCTGCAAGGCTGGTGGCCTTATTATTAGGGCAGTCATGTGCCTATTAAAAATTGCACTGCTAAGAAAGAAGGTGAGAATGGGTAGTAGAGGATAACTACCAGCCCCTGCCACAAGAATCTATTCTAAAAATAGATTTGGGGGGCTCTTGGTAGAAGAAATATGTGTTCCTAGAAAGCAAACCAAATTATTTGCTCCTAAAGTGTAAATCATTCCATTGCATATAAACAGACAAATTTACATAGATTAATACTTACATAATAGAGTTATATTTTAAGTCAAATAGAGTTATGTATTGGAAGCATTTTTAAGTTATTATTGTAAATAGTAATGACTTGTTCTGGAATGCTTCCCCCAAGATTGCAATAATCCTCTGAGCCATTATATTGGTCAGTGACCTTAAGCAACTGAGCCAGGCTCTCAGATGGTTAAATCTCAATGTCTGAGGCCCCAGTTAGAATTATTTCAATTTAGTGCTAAGTAACAATACTCCATGGCTACCAAGTCTGCATATTCCCACTACACACACACACACAGAGTCTCTATTGGAGGAGACTATGATACTTATGTTACAGCAGGGAGTGAGGACAGTGCATATGTTTATGGGGCACAAGTACAGTTGGACATCTGTCTGTGGGAAATACATAGAGCACAGAACAAAGACTTAGCAGTGCCTTCATGGACAAACATTCTTTGGACAATGGTCTCTAACAGAACTCAAAATGATCTCTTGGGTTTTTAGGTTAACTTCTTAAAAAGAGACAAAATGTTTTTACTTAATTTTGTTTTTTCTCATTTGTGTGTAAAACAAGAAAGGATTCCCCACACCCCACTTGCTGCCCTCACCCTGAGTGGTATTAAATGCCATGAGTGAGCAGCTTGATTGGAAAAACGTAAACTTGAAAATAGCCTCTGAATGTTGGTTTGCAGATATGAAGTAAAAAAAAAAATTTATTAAAGTAACTACATTTTAAACTTTTTAGTTTGTTATCTAAGGCAGAAAAATAAACACAAATTAGGAGCACTTTTTAACAAAAAAACTTTTTACCTTCAATTATCAGATGCCTTTATATAGCCCATCCTTGCCCAGTCCCACCATATGATGAATTCTCTCCACTACATTTCTAAATACCAAAAAGTCATTTAATTAATGATGCTTAGGAAATCTATTAGCAAAGCCAGGTATTCCCAGGCAAAACAATCAACTAGGAATGTTTGTAAACATGGATGTGTTCCAGGGTTTCAGATTTGTGACAATTTTTTTTTCATTTTACAGCATTTTATTAAAACATTATAGATTTCTAAAGAATCTATTATATTAAAACAAAATCTAGCTTTAACTTTTCCATATGCTTTTGTTGTGCTTAAAGTTTTTTTTTGGTATCATTAATCTACAGTTACATGTGCAACATTATGGTTACTAAACTCCCCATTTCATCATGTCCCCCCACTTACCCCATTACAGTCACTGTCCATCAGCATAGTGAGATGCTATAGAATCACTACTTCTCTTCTCTGAGTTGTACAGCGTACAGCCCTACCCGTGCCCCCCACATTATGTCTGCTAAACGTAATGCCCCTTTTCCCCCTTGTCTCTCCCTTCCAACCATCCTCCCCAGTCCCTTTCCCTTTGGTAACTATTAGTCCGTTCTTGGGTTCTGTGAGTCTGCTGCTGTTTTGTTCTTTCAGTTTTTTTTCTTTGCTCTTATGCTCCACGTATGAGTGAAATCATTTGATACTTGTCTTTTTCGGCTTGGCTTATTTCACTGAGCATAATACCCTCTAGCTCCATCCATGCTGTTGCAAATGGTAGGATTTGTTTTCTTCTTATGGCTGAATAGTATTCCATTGTGTTTATGTACCACTTCTTTATCCATTCATCTACTGATGGACACTTAGGTTGCTTCCATTTCTTGGCTATTGTAAATAGTGCTGCGATAAACATACGGGTGCATCTGTCTTTTTGAAATGGGCTGCTGCATTCTTAGGGTAAATTCCTAGGAGTGGAATTCCTGGGTCAAATGGTATTTCTATTTTGAGTTTTTTGAGGAACCTCCATACTGCTTTCCACAATGGTTGAACTAATTTGCAGTCCCACCAGCAGTGTAGGAGGGTTCCCTTTTCTCCACATCCTCTCCAACATTTGTTGTTGTGTTTTGGATGTTAGCCATCCTTACTGGTGTGAGGTGATATCTCATTGTGGTTTTAATCTGCATTTCTCTGATGATTAGCGATGTGGAGCATCTTTTCATGTGCCTGTTGGCCATCTGAATTTCTTCTTTGGAGAAGTGTCTATTCATGTCCTCTGCCCATTTCTTAATTGGATTATTTGCTTTTTGATTGTTAAGTTGGGTGAGTTCATTATACGTTTTGGATGTCAACCCCTTATTGGATATGTCATTTATGAATATATTCTCCCAAACTGTATGATGTCTTTTTGTTCTACTGATGGTGTCCTTTGCTGTACAGAAGCTTTTTAGTTTGATATAGTCCCACTTGTTCATTTTTGCTTTTGTTGCCCTTGCCTGGGGAGATATGTTTATGAAGAAGTCGCTCATGTTTATGTCCAAGAGATTTTTGCCTATGTTTTTTTCTTAGAGTTTTATGGTTCCCTGACTTACATTCAGGTCTTTGATCCATTTTGAGTTTACTTTTGTGTATGGGGTTAGACAGTAGTCCAGTTTCATTCTCTTACATGTAGCTGTCAAGCTTTGCCAACACCAGCTGCTGAAGAGGTTATCATCTCCCCATTGTATATCCAAGGCTCCTTTATCATATATTAATTGACTGTATATGTTTGGGTTAATGTCTGGATTTTCTATTCTGTTCCACTGGTCTGTAGGTCTATTCTTGTGCCAATACCAAATTGTCTTGATTACTGTAGCTTTGTAGTAGAGCTGAAGTCTGGGAGTGTAATTCCCCCTTTTTTATTCTTCCTTCTTAAGATTGCTTTGGCTATTCAGGGTCTTTTGTGGTTCCATATGAATTTTAGAATCATTTGTTCCAGTTCATTGAAGAAAGCTGTTGGTATTTTGATAGGGATTGTGCTGAATCTGTAGATTGCTTTACGTAGTATAGCCATTTTGACAATATTTATTCTTCCTAGCCAAGAGCATGGGATGAATTTCCATTTGTTAGTGTCCTCTTTAATTTCTCTCAGGAGTGTCTTGTAGTTTTCAGAGTACAGGTCTTTCACTTTCTTCGTTAGGTTTATTCCTAGGTATTTTTTTCTTTTGATAGAATTATGAATGGAACTGTTTTTCTGATTTCTCTTTCTGTTAGTTCATCATTAGTGTATAGGAAAGCAACAGATTTCTGTGTGTAAATTTTGTATCCTGCAACTTTGCTGAATTCAGATATTAGTTCTAGTAGTTTTGGAGTGGAGTCTTTATGGTTTTTTATATACAATATCATGTCATCTGCAAATAGTGACAATTTGACTTCTTCTTTACCAATCTGGATGCCTTGTATTTCTTGGTTTGTCTGATTGCCATGGCTAGGACCTCCAGTACTATGTTGAATAACAGTGGAGAGAGTGGGCATCCCTGTCTTGTTCCCAATCTTAGATGAAAAGCTTTCAGCTTCTTGTTGTTAAGTATGATGTTAGCTGTGGGTTTGTCATATATGGCCTTTATGATGTTGAGATACTTGCCCTCTATACCCATATTGTTGAGCGTTTTTATCATGAATGGGTGTTGAATTTTGTCTAATGCTTTTTCAGCATCTATGGAGATGATCATGTGGTTTTTGTTCTTCTTTTTGCTGATGTGGTGGATGATGATGGATTTTCGAATGTTGTACCATCCTTTCATCCCTGAGATGAATCCCACTTGATCCTGGTGTATGATCTTCTTGATGTATTTTTGAATTCGGTTTGCTAATATTTTGTTGAGTATTTTTGCATTTATGTTCATCAGGGATATTGGTGTGTAATTTTCTTTTTTGGTGAGGTCTTTGCCTGGTTTTGGTATTAGAGTAATGCTGGCTTCATAGAATGAGTTTGGAAGTATTCCCTCCTCTTCTATTTTTTGGAAAACTTTAAGGAGAATGGGGATTATTTCTTCTCTATATGTCTGGTGACATTCAGAGGTGAATCCATCTGGACCAGAGGTTTTGTTCTTAGGTAGTTTTTTGATTACCCATTCAATTTCTTTGCTGGTAATTGGTCTGTTTAGGTTTTCTGTTTCTTGCTTGGTCAGTCTTGGAAGGTTGTATTTCTCTAAGAAGTAGTCCATTTCTTCTAGGTTTTCCAGCTTGTTAGCATATAGAGTCTCATAGTATTCTCTTATAATTCTTTGTATTTTTGTTGGGTCCATCATGATTTTTCCTTTCTCATTTCTGATTCTGTTTATGTGTGTAGATTCTCTTTTTCTCTTAATAAGTCTGGGTAGGGGTTTATCTATTTTGTTTATTTTTTCAAAGAACAAGCTCTTGGTTTCATTGATTTTTTTTCTATTGTTTTATTCTTCTCAATTTTATTTGTTTCTTCTCTAATCTTTATTATGTCTTTCCTTCTGGTGACTTTGGGCTTCATTTGTTCTTCTTTTTCCAATTTCAATAATTGTGCCTTTGGACTATTAATTTGGGATTGTTCTTCCTTCTTTAAATAGGCCTGGATTGCAATATACTTTCCTTTTAGAACTGCCTTTGCTGCGTCCCACAGAAGTTGCGGCTTCGTATTGTTATCATTTGTCTCCATATATTGTTTGATGTCTGTTTTAATTTGGTCATTGACCCATTGATTATTTAGGTGCATGTTATTAAGCCTCCATGTATTTGTGAGCCTTTTTGTTTTCTTTCTACAATTTATTTCTAGTTTTATACCTTTGTGATCTGAGAAGTTCGTTGGTAGAATTTCAATATATTTTAATTTACTGAGGTTCTTTTTGTGTCCTAGTATGTAGTCTATTCTGGAAAATGTTCCATGTACACTTGAGAAGAATGTGTATCCTGCTGCTTTTCGGTGTGGAGTTCTGTTGATGTCTGTTACGTCCATCTGTTGTAGTGTGTTGTTCAGTGCCTCTGTGTCTTTTTTATTTTCTGTCTGGTTGATCTGTCCTCTGGAGTAAGTGGTGTGTTGAAGTCTCCTAAAATGAATGCATTGCTTTCTATTTTCTCCTTTAATTCTGTTAGTATTTGTTTCACATATAGGCACTCCTGTGTTGGGTGCATATATATTTATAATAGTTATATTCTCTTGTTGGACTGACCCCTTTGCCATTATATAATGTCCTTCTTTATCTCTTGCTACTTTCTTCATTTTGAAGTCTATTTTGTCTGATACAAGTACTGCAACACCTGCTCCTTTCTCCTTGTTGTTTGCATGAAATATCTTTTTCCATCCCTTCACCTTTAGTCTGTGTATATCTTTGGGTTTGAGGTGAGTCTCTTGTAAACAGCATATAGATGGGTCTTGCTTTTTCATCCATTCTATTACCCTGTGTCTTTTTATTGGTGCATTCAGTCCATTTATATTTAGGGTGATTATTGATATGTACTTATTGCCATTGCTGGCTTTAGATTCGTGGTTACCAAAGGTTCAAGGGTAGCTTCTTTACTATCTAATAGTCTAACTTAACTCTCTTTTTAAGCTATTATAAACACAGTCTGATGGTTCTTTATTTCTCTCTCTTCTTCTTCTTCCTCCTCCATTCTTTATATGCTAGGTGTTTTATTCTGTACTCTTTTACATTTCCTTGGACTGTTTTTGTGGGTAGTTGATTTTACCTTTTGCCTTTAGTTAGTATTTGGATGGTATATACTCTTTGCTATGATTTTATTTTCTCTGGTGACATCTTTTTAGCCTTAGGAGTGCTTCCATCTAGAGCAGTCCCTTTAAGATATCCTATAGAGGTGGTTTGTGGGAGGCAAATTCCCTCAGCTTTTGCTTGTCTGGGAATTGTTTAATCCCTCCCTCAAATTTAAATGATAATCGTGCTGGATACAGTATTCTTAGTTCAAGCCCCTTCTGTTTCATTACGTTAAATATATCATGCCATTCTCTTCTCTCCTATAAGGTTTCTGTTGAGAAGTCTGATGATAGTCTGATGGGTTTTCCTTTGTAGGTGATCTTTTTTTTCTCTCTAGCTGCCTTTAATACTCTGTCCTTATCTTTGATCTTTGCCATTTTAATTATTATGTGTCTTGGTGTTGTCTTCCTTGGGTCCCTTGTGTTGGGAGATCTGTGGGCTTCCGTGGACTGGGAGAGTTATTTCCTTCCCCAGCATGTGGAAGTTTCAGCAATTATTTCTTCAAAGACACTTTCTTTTTTTCTCTCTTCTTCTTCTTCTGGTACTCCTATAATGCGAATATTGTTCTGTTTGGATTGGTCACACAGTTCTCTTAATATTCTTTCATTCTTAGAGATCCATTTATCTCTCTCTGCCTCAGCTTCTCTGTATTCCTGTTCTCTGATTTTTATTCCATTAACAGTCTCTTGCACCTCGTGCATTGTGCTCTTAAGCCCGTCAATCACTTGTCTGATTTCTGCATTGTCTTGTCTTTCCTCACTTCCTCCCTTAGCTCTTATATATTTCTCTGTAGATCCATCAGCATGGTTATGGCTTTTATTCTGAATTCTTTTTCAGGAAGATTGTGTAAGTCTAACCCATCAGGCCCTCTCTCTGGGGTTGTCTGCATAATCTTTGTACCATATTCCTCTGTCTTTTCATGGTAATAGAAGTGGTCGCTGGTAGGTGCCACATGCGTCAGCTGGGAGAACAAAGTCCCTTCCTGCTTGTTGTTCTCCTTGCCCTTCTCCGGGCCTGAACTGGTTTCTCGCACATCAGGAGGCAGTCTCTGGGATAATCCCTGGAGCTCCCTGGTGTGGGGTTGCCCTCAGCCTAGCCTATAGCACTGCAGGGGTTTGAAGTCTCGCTGGGTGCCTTCTAGTCCCCTTGGTGCTTTCCAGCCTTTGTTGTGGGTTCTGGGGTCCTTCCCGCTTAGCTGCGCTCCAGCCAGGAGTAGATTCTGTGAGGTTGCCATGGGCGGGGCCGCTCCTCTGCTGTCCCACAGCAGTGGCAGATCCCGGACGCTTTGTGAAGCTGGTGGGGGTTGGGGGGGGGCGTGGGCAGGCTGCTGATCTCTGTGGGAAGCCTCAGCATGGCTGCTTTGCCCAGCCACTGGCCAGAGGGTCCGAAATTCCCCAAGACTCCCAGCCTGCTGGGCTGAGTGCACTGGGATGATTTTGTTCCTCTGTTGGGCTCTTGTCTCTTTAAGACTTGAAAAAAAAAAAACGCGCCCGCTTTTCTTTTGTCCCAGGGAGCCAGCTGAGGGGACCTGCTTGCAGTCTCCGTCTCGGATTCTGCCCTTCTGTTTCTCTGATCTCCGATACACCACGCGATGTGCGTCTGTGCTCCCGGCGCAGATCACCAGGGCTGGTTATTTAGCGGGCCTGTGCTTCCACTCCCTCCCCATTCTGAATCTTTTCCTCCGGCTGTGCGCTAGGGTAGGGGAGTGCTCTGATCCCACCGGGTCGCGGCTTTGTTACCCGCTTTGTGAGGTGCTGAGTTCTCGCAGGTGTAGCTGTAGCCTGGCTGTTGTACCGTATCTTCTGGTCTCTTTTTTAGGAATAGTTGTTTTTGTTTTATTTTCACAAATATATATAGTTTTGGGAGGAGAATTCCGCTGTCCTGCTCCCACCACCATTTTCCCAAAAGCCTCAGATTTGTGACAATTTTAGCTTTGTGTTTTCACACATGTTGTTAGAAGCAACTCTGGACATTGAATAGTTACTCAGTGATTGAGTGCTTCTCCCGCATTCTCATGTCTGAATTCGCATTTGTGTTTGCAAAAGTTGAATCCTCAGCAAAGGGCAGCCTAGGAAAGCCTAGCTCAAAAAGGCCTCAGACATAGCAGTCAACATGATTGTGAGGCCAGTAGGTATGATAACGGGAGCTCATCTTTGCTTTCATGCACACAGAGCAGTTCATAGCAGTCACGAAAGTGATTCCAACAATAGCTTTTTAAAAGCAAAAGAATCAAGTCAAAAAATGAGGCATTAACTATACAAGCACAGCTATCATATCCAATGTGTGATTTAGTTTCAATGAAAAAAATCTTCCATTCCATTATTTACAAATTTGAGCGTATACATTTTAAAGTTTAATAACTTACACTTCTTTGGATTTTAGATCAGTATTAAAGCTATATGCATACGTTTGGTATTTGTGTTTGTAATCATTTAAGTAAAATGATAAAACACTTCTTAACACTGAATATCCTGAGAATTTTTTCCTTTAGTGTAAAGACTATACAACAAATTTGCAAAACTCAGAACCAGGAGTCTTATTTATGGCATCTCCCTTTGTCCGCATTTCAGTACCATCTCCCACCTGAACTTTCAGGCCCATAGTCCCCCTCCCCAAGCTGGTCAAGTTCACCACAGTTGAACCCAACCAACCTGAGCCCCATATCACTAAGTTACCCCTTCTGCAGAGGAGGCTGAGAAACTTTCACCATAATAAGTACTAGTGAAATGTCAGGTTAGTCTGACAAACAAAGCACAATAAATGAACATGAATTCATATTCGATGCCAAAAAGCAGAGATGATAAGGGGGTATTCATTGGCAGAGGGCCAGTCCTGTAGAAGTATTAATGAATTAGAATTGTTACAGAAAGTAAGGTATAAGGAGGTCCTTCTGAAAATTTCTGACAAATTTAATGCAGCCCATTATAACTGAGTCCTTCCTAAGGTTCAGAAATTGAATTTGCTACCCCATTGTATATATTTTTGCTATCAAACAGCTTTTAGTTTTCTTATGCTTTTGGCATCCATTCCCTTCATATTCTGGCTACATCCATTCCTTCCTCCTTTGTCCCCAAAACACATTGCCCTATGTGTGTACACTCAGGAATATGTGCACCTGAGTCCTTGGGGAAGGAGGAGTTGATTAAGTAAACAAAATAATAACAAACAACAATAAGAAACAGAACAGGTTAGAGGTAAGATGAGAATGAGAAAAAATAAATACATCTTATATTCTTTGGGTATAAAGTAGAAATTTTTTAAAATACTGATTTTAGTTAGAATTTGCATTTGCCCTTCTGAGCACAGATGTGATTATTAAGCAGCAATCTATTCTCTCAACTTATTTAAGTCTTACATAATAAAACCTTCAGCCAACTACTGGAATGCCTAACTGTGTCTTTCATGGAGGAGATCTTGAGTCTTACCGGTTATGGACTGCAGAGCCAATATGAGAAGGCACTGTTATTTTTCCAATCCCTCATGTTACACTCTGACACTGGAAGGCTGATTTATGTCCATCCATTGGGAGGGATACTTAGTGGAAAAAGACAAGTAGAATAAGCAGAATTTGTCCCATGACTTGGTGCTGAGTTTTATAATCAGGAAAACAATGTTCATTTGTGTACCTTTGAAGACATTCTTAAGACATAGCATCCCATAAATTTCCAGTGAGTAATTTATGATCTCAAAGGCCCTCTGAGGAGTGATCTGCAGAATAATGTTACTTCAGGGATGTTCAGGTAACTGGGGACAGGCTGGAATCTTCAGAGGGCACATGGCTTCCTCAGGACTTCATCAAAGTCTGTCAGGAGATGGGCAGAACCTCCCCTGGTAAGCCAACTCTTCTGTGTGACTTGACGTTGTTGCTTCCTTCCAGTGTCCTTAGGTTACCTTTGAAGGAAAAATATGAAGAATTATTTGTAGAAGTTTTTCAAGGTTCACATTTTTTAGTCTCATTAATCGGAGGCCAAATGGGAAGGTATATAAGTAACATTAAAAAAATCTAAATCTTGTGGCTAAGGAGCTCTAGCTATATTGTGGACAATCCCATAAACTGATCTACTTTACTATAGAAGAGGAGAAGCAAGTCACTAAACATCTGCAAGGACCAGCTGTAAAATGAAGACAGTATCTGACTCAAAAAGGCTGAGATGGTGTAAGCAAATCACTTACTACAGCGTTAGCACATATGCATGGCTTTTACGAATATACATGTACCAGGTAGCTATGGCTTCCCTAGTTTAAGAAAGCCATATATATATATATTATTATTTTTTTTTTTACTCTTGAAAGGCTGGGCTCCCTTAAGAATCTGGAGTTAGTGACAGATCATCTGGGGGTCACTGCTTCTGGGCTGTGGTTGGCCGATGACTGGGATAATCGAACCCATGTCCCACATGTCTCTGATCCTGCAGCAAGGCAACCTGGGCTTATTCACATGACCATGTCAAGGATCCAGGAGGAAGATTAACAGGCACGTCCTGGAGGCCTCAGCTCAGAACTGGCATACTGTCGTATCTGCCACATTCTGTCCGCCAAAGCAATTCATAAAGGCAGCCCGGATTTAAGCTAGGGGAAAACAGACTCCACCTCTTTCTTGGAGGAGTCGAGAAAGCACCTGGCAGAGGCCTTGGATATTAAGAAGGCATGAAAATGTGTGGCTGTTTCTGTAATCTGGCACAGTTAGTATATAATTGTGTGATTTACTTCTTTATACTTAGCCTTATTTCACAATGACTTTGAGGTGGCTCATAGCAAACAATGAATACTGTGGTATGGCAACACACACATTTAAAAACTTAAAAGCTAGGAGTAATATAAATTAGAACAGAAGGCAAAACCCAGGATTCTTATAATAAAGGCCCATGCTAGTGTGTATAGTGAAGTTGTCTTCATAGAGCTTTCAAAACATTGAGGTGACAGATACTAGCCAAAAGCCTATCAAATAAAATGGTGGCATAAGTTAATAGTAATGCAGCCCTTGAGCCATTACCCACATAGCATACATCAGGGCTGAGGCAAAACCTAGGGAACCGCGGTGTAACTATCTGCATGTTGAACCCTTTATTGCTGCTATTCGTGAGTGGCTTTGTGCTGCAAAAGCAAGGGCTTCGGGGCGAGTCTTGAAGACCGTCACAGTTGAGAAACAGGGATCTGAGTCTGCTTCTGTGTGGCTTCTCTCTTCAATTTTCTTGAATTGGGTCTAATTCTGCTTATTAGACAGACATGTGGCAAGTCATGTGAAAAAGGTGTTTTGGATGTCAGTAATGTCACATTCCTCCTTTGATTCTTTGTCTTCGAAGAAATGTGAATAACTGCCTTTTTGAGAGAGATTGCTTCTTAGGAGACCTCTCAGTTTCACCTATAGGTACATCCCAAAGTACCTGTAGCATATTCATGAAACTGGTGAACATTCTTAATCTTGCCCCCACATAAGGTTTCCAAAGCCAAAGAAATTACCTTACCTGGTGTATTAAGGGCAGCTTTCTGTGACTTGGAGCCTTCATTATTTCTAAGCCCCAAGGGCAAGGGGAACACAACAGTTTGTAAGACAATAATAGTTCCCTTGCAAGTGTGTGGGGCTGTCCTTTGTTCAAACAAGTCTGCGCTCTGGTGAGAGAGGACCATGTGGCTAGAAGGACCTCAGTGCCTTGACTGTGTCATTCATCTGTATTTTTTATGCTCCTACCTGTTTTCTTGGCTCAAGGGAATACAAGACAAAGTTCCTGCTCTCCATGGTATTCATCTATACATGGTTTCCATTGCATGGGAACTAACAGGAAAACAGATAATAAACCATGAAATAAATATACAAGATGAATTCAGGTGATGATAAGTGGCATTTTTGAAAAAGCAGGATGTTGCAATAGATGAGTGACTAGTGCTAGCAGGAGAGGGGGCACTGTAAGAAGTAGGATGAGGTCAGTGGAGGCTACATAGGAAAGGTGTCGAAAGGCACTTTTCAGATCCTAGAGATTAGGAAAGTGTTCCCCAAGTGACACATGGACAGAGATCTGTGGAAAAAAAAAGTTTGGCAATGTGGGAGGCTGGGGAAGGGGGAAGCCAGCATGTTGGAGAGGGTGCTCCAGGCAGAGGGAGAGACATGGGCACAGTTAGTGTGAGGAGGTGAGGATAGGGAGAGACAGCAGGAGCTGAATATTGTTCAAGTCTCTAAAAATTATATACTTAATTTTTAAATGGGAGAAAAAAACTTGTATTTATGAATAGCTTTTCAGAAACTGAAATACACAGCAAGCCCACGCTGTCTTACAGGGATCACCACTGTATTTTCTGTGAGTTCTTGGAGAAGAAATAAGTGACCACCAGAAGCATCAAGGGCTGACTGTTTGGATAGAGATCAAAAGCAATATCAAGTAGTTTAAGAAGCAAATATTAATTTTTGTAGTACTTTAAAGCTTAACAAATATTGCCACTTATGCTTCACAGCATTTGATTCTCAGAAAAAAAATAAAGTCCTAATTTGTAGCATTTGCCAACTTCGATGGTGTAAATGCTCCTACTGAGACCAATATCAAGCTCAGAATGATTTAACAGCTGGCTCCAAAATTCTTGAATATTTAACAGTCAGGTTCCCAGCACACCACTGTAAATAATAGGTGAGACCTAGCTTCAGTTCTTTTCATTCCAAGTTTTACCCTTGAAGGTGCCTCTGTCTTGGTTCCTTGAATTGAATTTGGTCAGAAGGTGAAATCTGCCAGTGGGATCTGTTTGTTGTTGAGGAAGTTTCTTTAGAAAAGAAATTTAAAGATAGTCTATGTTTCTTTGTAAATTATTAAACCCTTATGTAATGCTCACCATGTGCTTTATAAAAATTAAATCTTGCAAAGAATTTATGAGGCAGCTACTATTATTATCCATTTTTACAGACGGTAGTGAAGATACAGAATGAGTTATTCTTCCATGGTCACACAGGTGCTAAATGCAGGAGCTGGGATTTGAACTCAGGCAGTCTGGCTTGAGTCTGTATTCTTAACCAGTTCATCTTGCTTCTTAAGTGTTTATGTCAGAAATAGGCCTACGGCATATTGATATCTAAGCCTACATTTCCCAGAAATTAGGCCAGAGTCAAAAATTTGAATGTATGCTAATACATCACTTAGAAGAGAAATCCAAGGGAAGCAGCAATGGGCAGGGGGAGGAAGTCGGGACAGCAGGAAAGGATTTAAGAGAATTTATTTCTGAGCTGCCTGTAGCCCCCAGGAAAGCTATTACTTAGTCTCAGAGGATGTCTTCAGAGAAGCTACACAGGCTACTCTATCTCTGAAACAGTCCATTCCACAGATAGGGAGAATTATCCTAAAGGATGTTGTCTCACCTATATTTTGGAGTTGTATATACATTGGTGCCAAGTGGATCCTAAGACATCTCATGTCTCATCAGCAACAGAAAAAATCCTGGAACACGAGCTTAGAGACCTGCAGCATAGGCTGTGCTGAGGTGATGTGGGATTGTGGCTGTGAGTGATCTGAGGGTCTGGGTGAGCAGGCACTGGAGCAGGCTCTTTACTCTGGTCGTGGCCAAGGCAGCAAGGCCTGGCTCCATAAGCACAGGTGTTGATCCTCTCAAGGCCAAAATCAAGGCAAGTGGACAGATCTGGGATGACGTATAAGTTAGATGGGGGGCCCTTACCTTTCAAACTTCTGATGACCCTGAATTTGAATGGAAGAGTGTCAGTCAGTATGTTCCACACCTATATATACAGCAGGGAGCAGGCCAGATCTGGACTCATTCTGCAGTTCATCTTCACATTGCTGGTGCTGGAGAAGGGCTCAGTGAAGGCCTTGGGCCTTTTGACACAACCAACCACACAACTGAGAATTGACTGGGAATACTGGCAAACTGAAATTTGGGGCACAGGCCTAATCTTCCTGGAAAAAAATCAGAAATAAATTTAGATTGTAAATATCTAAGTTATCTCCTCAAGTTCTTTGACAATCCTAGGAAATCATAAATAAAAGGATTAATTCAATCTCCCTCTATGTTCTCATAATACTTTTGTTGTTCCTTATATGATTCTTAGATTCTGCCACATATTAAAATCATTTGAATTAGAATCCTAGAACATAAGTTCCTTGAAGGTGCATCTCCTATCTTTTTCATCTTAATCTTTTTATTAGCTCACATAACCCACAACTCAGTTTACATTTGTTGACTTGAATGCAATGTCATATCTAGGGCCACTTATATATAATTTGCTGAGCTTGGTGCACAAAGCGTAGGGTCTATGTTCAAAAAGGAAAAAAGGCTAAAAAAGTTTTTTCCTTAAGAATATTTTATTATGAAACAATGGGAATAATAGTGTATAAGTAATATCATAAAACTTACAAATTGCAAAATATTTTTGGTGCCCTAATGTTATATGATATGGTAAATACAGTAAATTAATGTGATCTGGATTGTTCACATTATTGGTTCACTTTTCTGAAAACTCCTTTTTTGAATCAAACTTACACTTTTAGCAATATTGAGGTATTTCTATTTAGGCCAATATTGAAAGTGATGTCTGTCATGCTTGACAAATTTAAGATTGAAAATAATTTTTGATAATTTTTAATTTTGAGAAAAACAGGTACAACAATTACTAGAATTAAGAGTATTTTCTAGACTGACAACATTAGGATACATTTCTGATTTCAAAATAAAAATTTTAGCTTACCTAAAACTGATTCGAATGTAACAATTTTTGAAAAAGATTTAACTCTTCATACAAGTCAGTTTTGTGTCAGTCTGAATTTTATATGTAACTTTATGCAAGGACTTTTAATGTTTCCTCTGACAATTCCTGTAAAGTTGTAGAGGTTGTACAAGAAACCACCAGTAACTTCATAATTTGTACGTAAATCAGCACATATTTATGCATTCTATTGCCATATCTTCAATTCCAAGGAAAATTTTCATTTTAAAATTGTTTTCCTTGTTAATTCATCTAAGTACTCATGTGAAAATAGTGTTGGGTTGTTTTTTTCTTGTTTCCTCAATGCTACAACATTTCCATTGATTCCTATTTCTAAGCCTGTTGATTGCATTGCAGTGTTGCAGCAATTTTCAAAACTTGAGACTCTAAACTCTTTGAGGAAGTCTAAGAACTCCCTGATGTGCTTTATTTTGATGTCCCTGTGTATGCTTTTGCTTTGTAATAAATTACTGTCAGATTTTACTGTGAGAGGGCCAGCAACTCCCATTCTAGTGCTCAGGCAGAAAAGTTATTTTTGCAGATGCAGCAAGGTCAGACCCTGGAGACTGACAGACAGTCTGACCCTCCCATCGTGGGTCTCCTCCTCCTTCCTGAGCCTGTGGCCGCCAGTGCACCTCCTTCTGCTACCACGAATCTGATTATCCGTCACACCCCAGCCAAGCCCTCAGGACCCCGTGTGGCCCTAGACGCCCTTTGGCTGCTCCTGTGCGCAGATGATCAGGCAGACTTTCAGGGCGTATTGCTCACTGTGCCTGCCTGGCCGCTGCTGGCTCAGAATTGTGTGCACAGTGACGTTTGAGGATTCATGTGAGCAGAGAAGAAATGCCAAAGAATTAAGAATCCTGCAATGGTGGCAGTGGAGTGCTAAACCAAGTACGGCACTTTTCGAAGCACAGGACTTTGTGCAGCTGAACTGACTGAACAGGTCTCATGACCAAAAAGCTGACCTTGGTTTTATCCTAACTTTAGCAAGATGTACATCTACTGTGGAAAAAATGTAGGCGAAGTTAGTGGCACGTAAATGTTTTTGATCCCAACCATAGTAAGAAGTACATTTTATTCAAAGTACATAAACACCTATGTATATCTGAAACAAAAGTTTCCTGCAATAATACTTAAGTGGAAAATATCAGAGAGCCTGTCATATTAACTTTTTTTTAAGGGCTACTTGATAACCCCACTTAGTTGATTTCTTGACCTATTAATCAATTGTGACCCTGCAGTTTGGAAAACACGGCTGGGTGGTGATGGAAATCAATAGCCTGATGATGATAAGTTTGCAATTTTACATTGTTAAAACTTTGAAATAAAGTATAGTATCTAACTGGAAAATCTTGCTGGAAGATTGTTCCGTGAAGGAACGGTTGTGAAATAGAGACCGGCATTGGCGATGCACCACAAGGCTCAGTACTTGGCCCTGCCTCGCTGAACCCTCTCACCAGTGACTTGGATGAAGCATGGTTCATTCCTACTCAGCACAATAGGCTTCTGTACTGAGCACTGTGCTCTGGCTGGTTTTGCTCCCCACTGGGTAAAGGACCCAAACACGAATCAGCACGAGGAGGTTACAGGCTGTGACGGAGTTCAGCATGCAGGGAGCTGCGGGCACATGGAGGAGGGAGCCCACTGCTGGCAGCGTACACCCATCAGGCCCTGTCTTTGGAGTTTTGGGGACCATCCCCCCAAATAGGGACCACAAATACAGTCAAAAATGGGTGAAAACAGACTTCACATGGTTCTACTCATCCTCAACCATAATGTCTGTCAAGTAAAATAATGTTCTAAAGCAAAGGACAATTAAGTAAAATACTTTGACGAGTGATTTAAGATGCCCAGAAAAGAAAGTCCTGAAAGAATATCCTTTTCTCTCTTGATTTCTCCTTTTTTTAAAAACCTTTTTTTTTCATAGCATTTTTTTTTCCCATTTGGTGGCTGATTTTTCAACTTGAGCTTGGGCCACCAGGGTGCCCAGATACTTGGTCAAACATTCTGGGTGTGTCTGTGAGGGTGTTCCTGGATGAGATTAGCCTTTGAACTTAGAGACTGAGTTCCCCTCTTCTTGTGAGTGGACCTCATCCAATTAGTTGAATGAGTAGAACCAAAAAGCTGACCTCCCCACAAATAAGGGAGAATTCCTTCTGCCTGACTGCTTTCCAGCTGGGACATCAGATTTTTCCTGTATTCTCACTCAGACTGAAACATCTGCTCTTCCTGAGTAAGCCTACCTTTGAAATGAAATCACACCACTGGTGGTTCTTGCTCTCAGTTCCTTCAGTTCCAGTTGGACTGGAACTACCTCACTGGTTCTCCTGGGTCTTCAGCTTGACAACTCACCCTGCGGATTTTGGGACTTGCCAGCCTCTATAACCACAGGAGTCGATTCCTTGTGATTAATCTCTGCACACACATTCTATGGGTTCATTTTATCAGTTCTGTTTCTCTGGAGAACTCCCACAGTTGTAAAAATTTTAACTAAAGTTATTTTAATATTCTTTTTGTTATAAAAGCAATGTACTTTTTTGAAAATAAGTGGAAAATAGATATAAGCATAAAACAGAGAGAGGGGAGGAAAGAAGTAAAAATGAATAATCCTACCAATTTTAATTCCTAGTGGAAGATTGGTATAGATCTGTGAATGTCTATATGCATATATATTTAGTATTGTGAAAATGGAATTATATACTTTTCACAGTTTTACTTTCTTAATGATGTATTTTCAACCTGTTTCCATGTCAACAAATCTCCACCTTCTTTTATGGCCAAATAATATACTATGACATTTCTATAACTTATTTTCCAATTCTTTGGTATTTGGATTGTTTTCAGTATTAACATAAATAATATAAACATCCTTATATCCTTTGTACATATCCATTATCTTTTCCTCAAAATAAATTCCTGAAGTAGATTTTCTGGGATGTAAGAAATGCATGTTTTAAATGTTTTCCCCTTTTTTGAGGG
>JAVSCE010021107.1:0-46592 GCA_032199065.1 Smutsia gigantea
AGTTGGTTCATGGCCTTATCTTCAGGAGCAAGCAGGTAACTGATCTTAATTGGTTTCAGAATTTTTAAACACAGGGGCAGGGGACTATGTCTGGAATTTAGTTGGAACTAAATAGGAATGGGAACTCAGTTTAGAATTTACCTAATTCCATGAGATTTTGGAAGAATCTTCCCCAGGTCCCAGACTCCCCAGAGGAGTAAGGTTTCTCTGGTCTCATTTTCTGCCAGACATTACATCAGGAAAGGACAGAAGTCAAACCATTGATGTGCAGACTTCAAATGGGTGAGTTGTATCACATGTGAATTACAGTGTTTTGATAACACTTTACAAACAAAAGTAAAAGCAGCTTTAAAAAAAAAAAGAAAAAATGATAGAATGATGAAATGAGGGTTGCATTATAGACAATAGGAGGTCGGTAGTAGGGAGAAATACTGCACTGAGCCTGCCATCTAAAGGGCACCAAAGCATGAAGCTATGCAAGCTCAGAGGAGCTCCTTCCTCTGCTTTCTGGGCCCCCCATGACTATCATCTTGTCTCCCTTTTGGTCGCTGTGAGTCCCAGAAGGTGACACAGGTATGAGCTCCGAAGAGAGGAACCATCAAAATCTACCTACATTGGTTAGAAACTGAGCATCACCCAAACTCCTGGGATACCAAAAAGGAGACATGCCTCAAGCAATACGCTGTGCACCTCTGCTCCCTAGGGCCAAAGGCAATGAGGGAACAGCACGTAAGAACCCTTGAATGCCCCCGTTTCTCCTATTTCTACAAAACATCACTCATACTTACTATTAGAAATGTGTTATTTTGAGAAGTGGTTCCACTACAGAATGTGTTTTGCTATGACTATCCTATGGTTGAATAATTTGCAAGTTCTCATTTGACCCAGAAAGGGCGGAATTGTCAAACTTCACATCCCAACTGTGCCATCAAATATAAACCTGTCTCTGTCATTTGGATGTCTGATGACAATTCCTCTGAGACTAGGAAACCTGTAAGGCATTAATTATGCTAAGATAATGCTACTGTAAATCCTTTTCAGTACCCATTTTTCAGAACATACAGAAACAGAAACAATTCATCATCTCAGCCTCCACCTCATCCAGCTCCTACATTTCAGAGCTAAAAAGAAATGAATCCAAAATTGCTTCTGTCAGGAGAAAGAAACAACAGATCCAGTAATTGCCCTGTCAGGAGTTTTGGTGAAAGAAGCATTCTGAAACCACAATATAATACAGGTCTCATGGAGGATTTCCTAAGCAATGTGCTTGTTGATCTCCCAACTGTATAAAAAAATGCCGCATCCAGCATTTTCCTCTTTCAGGTCTCATAAGGACAGACCTGTCAGCGACAATGCCTTTAACATTAAGATAATTAGTTTTGTTCCCCTACTCCCCCACCCTAGCTTATTGAGATATAATTGACAAAACTGTAAGTTTATTTAAAGTGTATAGTGTGATGGCTTGATGTATGTATACATTGTGAAAGCAAGCTCTTTTGGGGAGCTTCATTATATTTTGAAATCATTAAATACAACAGGAAAGGTCTATGATTGAATCAGAATGGGGCATCTGGCAGCAGGAGTGTGCAGGCTGTCTCTGTCAGTTCATTGTGACTCTGTAGGAATATTCCTTACACCACGGGCTTTCACAGGCCTGAGGTTTTCCCCTTTTTAGTTGTTATTCCCCTTCGGTACTACGACTTTGGGTACCCGAGAGTGAGATTATTAACGGCAACAATGAAACGTGGAATAATGGGCATTTGGGAAAGATGAATATCCAAGAAAGACGTAGCCCTCACGGCAGCAGCCATGCAAGAGGATATTACTGACGAGGAAAAGGGGTACATGATGCATAAAGACAGGAGGACCCTTCCGAGTAACCTTTGCCCCAGAGAAGCCCTCCCTCGCTCTGCCCCTGAGGGATTTAGGGAGAGCACTGCCAGGACGTTATTGGATTTCCCATCTTGCTAATTTAATATCAAGAAAAACTAGCCATGAGTGAGGCTGGCATAACAGAAAAGTAGAGTCCCCTCTGGGTGGAAATTATTATTTTAATCTAGCCATAAAACAAACATATCCTCAGATGACCCAAGTCCTGAAAAATTAGCTGAAGTGCGCTTACCAGAGAGTGGAAGCCAGCCAGCAAAGCCAGGCAGGGGCTCTTGAGGAAATTAAACCCACTTGGCTTCTGTGTACTGGCATCGGCTTCTTCAGTTCTTCTGGAAATTAGGTTTGATGGGGAGCTCTGGCAAATGTTTGGGTTCCGTGAGTTTAATGTGATAAAGGGAAAAAGCATCCCTGCTGGCAGCTGGGCTTTGAGGGGAAAGCATCCCTGCTGGCAGCTGGGCTTTGAGGGGGTGCTGAGAATTGGAACTGAATCTGCAGTGGACAAGATAGGCTGCATGTGACCTGCCAAACACACATGTTCTGCCAAACCAAACCACCACCACGGACCACCTCAGCATGAGCGCCTTTAGCTCCAGCTTGTTTAGATCTGCGTGTTCCAAAATAAGATCAGAGGCAAAGTGGTCCAGCAGAAACTGCACAGACATGTGTCCTGAGGAGCCCTGTTCCTGCAAATCTCCCGTTTGTACATTAGGTCCCTTCCCTGAGAAGACCATTCTGTCACCTCCTCTAGCTTCCCAAATCTAGGGCAGCCTGCCCTTTGGAGGCCCTCCTTGGTTCCCTGGTAGGTTCCCTGTACATTAACTGTTTGAGTGTGTTGCTGTCGGTCCTTAGCTATTAGGCTTTGACAAGTCTTATGGGAAGGGCAGGAAGATAAGAGAGACAGCATGGACAATAGGTAAATTGCTGAGTTAAAATATACGATTGTTTATAGGATTTTCTTCTCAACATGTACTATTAAATCAAAATATCTAGGGTTTGGACTCAAGTAACAAGAGCTTTTAAGGTGTCTCCAGGATTTTAATGAGCAACCAGGCATGACAACTACTGGGTTAAAGACATGAACTTCCCCCCAACTCCCAAATATTTCTTTGAGTTTTAATTTACATACAGTAAAAGGTATAGATCCACAGGGAGTGTATGGTTCAGTGAGCTTTGACATATGTACAATTCAGGTAAACATTGCTTCAATCACAATGTGTCTTTCACGCCCAACCAAGTTCTCTCACGCCTCTTTTCAGGCAGTGCCCTCTCATAGGCAAGCATTCCTCCTTCCATTTCCGTAGATTTGGATTTGCTTTGACTATTCTTGAACTTCATATAAGCAAAGTCATGCATTAGAGAAGTTATTAAAGATGACTGACATAGACCAGGAGGTGTAAACCTCGAATGACAGAGGCTTAGCTTTGTATCGTGCCTCAGTTGTGGTTTACTGTGATGCTGAGACTGAAGCCCTCGGTTGAGTGACCCAAAATCACACAGCTTATTAATGACATAGTTGGGATCAAATTCAGTATCTTCTACTCCCTCCTCATTGATATTTCTTATCTCATTCATCGATATCTTAATATCAACCAAACGAGAAACTTCAAAATATCTCTAAACCTGGATTCCTGCTACCACTGTCTTAGTTCAGACCCTCTGAAACCCTTATCTAAACCATTGAATAAACTTCCTAACCAGACTCTTTGCCTTTCGATTCTCTCATTCATTCATTCAGCAAATGATCAAACACCACTCTGGAGTTTTTAGTCTAAGAAGCTGTATTTTTCATTTGCTACCAACTTTATAAAACATAGAACTGATTACAAGCCTCCACTGACTTTCAGTTGTCCAAGGTTAAAAATGTGTGGCCTGATGAATAAATGCAGTCCACAGAAGTGGCTTTTTTTTTTTCCTCACAAAATTTGAAAAAATAAAATTAGTTGCTTCTATTTAAAACTGGGGCAAAATTCTCTGTGATTTTCTTTTTTAGTAAGAATGTCTTATAATACTGAGCTCTCGGTTTCCTTATAGCTACAAGCATTTGGAACTGAGTAGTGAACATCTTAGCCTGTTTGGGTATTTTACTTTCTGATCCTAATCTTTTAAGATGCAGGCTAAGTCTTTAGGTAGGCGTTTAAAGCCTTTTGCCTTTAAAAGTACATTTTCCTCTACATCTTACCATATTATGTTCAGCCTAAAATAATTTCCCTGAGTAACATGATAATGATCACACTATTTTGGTTGGAAATCTCACAATTTTGCTTTTTTATCATTTTTTTCTGCCATTAGATACAGGGATGCCTGTATTCTTGCTCCCTGGGAAAGCTTCCTCATCCCCAGGATAAAAGAGAATGAGGTTTTCAGGTGACTAAGGCTTTGAATTTAAAGGGAAATTAGAATTTCTATTAAAAGAACAAGGAAACAATAGCTTTTACAATAGGCAGAGTGCTTTAAAAAAGTCAATATGAAGCAGGTTGTACTTTTTGCACCAGGTACTGAGTAGGCTCTAATAAAACAACAGTAAAAAATGTGGTTCTGTCCTAAGAATGTTGCAGACTCATGGACTCACATCAGACTGACAGGTCCCTGGATAGGATAGGAATTACTGCAGGGTCCAGTGGGGTTTCCTCCATGAAGACTAGAGGATGCGTTTCTAAATTTCTGAAATTTAGATAGGTATGAAGAGTAGGATTAATAAGCAAAATGCAAATGATTGATTTGAGTGTTTAGGCAGAGGAAACACAAATACAAAAAACACAGCACAAATTCAAGGTATTTTGGGGGTGGTTTATCATGGCCTAGGAGAAGCTTTCATGGGAAGGAATATGGAGGGAGGAGATTCTGGGATTGGGAGAAAACCTGGCCAAGAATGAGGTAGGGGTCAGAGTCATTAGACCTTGTATTTTATTTAAAGTGACTTTGTTTCTGCTCTGATGGGGTGGGAGTCATAAAAATATTTTGGGGGTGGTAGGCAAAGAGAGAGTTGTAATATCAGGTACTGTGATTTGTCCTAAGTCCCTTTTTAACAAAGAAAATGTAAACTGACTTATTCAGTTGTCTTTATGGTATTATTTGGTGGACAGGTGGAGGAAATTAAGATATAAAAAAACAAAAGCAATGGACCATGATATAGTCCAAGTTGTATTACCGGAATTCAGGGGAAAAAATGGGCTCTGGGGAGGTTGTGGCATTCAGGGAAGGCTTTATGTAAGATATGGAACATGGTCTTGAAAGAAACAAGGGTTTCAAACCAGAATGAGAGTGAGGGAAAAGCATTCCAACTTGAAGGGTGTGCAGCAGTGGTGTGGGTGTGTGTATGTGTGTGTGTGTATGTGTGTTGTTTAGAGGCAGAGACTGGTGTGAAAAGATACTGAGATGTGCCAGATAGTTATGACACAAGCTAGGAATTTTAAAATTGACTTTGTGGAAAGTTTCCGACCCTCTGTTCTTGAGCAGGAGAATAGCCTAGCGAAAATAATGTTTGATAATTTGCATGAGGTATTCACGTATTCTAGAATGCAGTCTCTTGTGTGGATAGCAAGATAACCTACCAAAGGAAGAATTTAGAAAAATCAAAGGTCAAATAGACCCTAGAATGTAATGCCTTGCATAATCAAAAACAGCTCCAGCCTTAAAACCTGAAGCTCAGGGCCCCACTCACTGAAACCACCTTCTCTAAAGAGGGATGAAGAAATCTGCCTTCCTTGCATTACACTGGCCTCCTCTCTAGCCTTGCTGAGCAGCAGGTAGATGATACTCAGTCTCAGAAATTATCCCACTAAGCCATTTGGGTAGTTATGGGTATCTGTGTGTGTCTCAAGGAACAGAAAGAGAGGCAGGGGGACCATTTGGGTCATAAGCACCTAGTTTGGCCTTTAAACCGTTGTCTCCGTCCAAGTTTGATGGATGCACAGGACTCTGAGATTTCTAAGTACTGGTCCAGGTTTCAGTGGCGTGCTTGTTTTACGTAAGAATCTAGTCCTCTTATCATTTTCTTTTATTTTGAACCTTTAATTAAGCCATCTTCTGTAAATGTAAATTTATATGACTCAAACTTTTCCCTAATTCTTATGTTTATTCTTAATGAATGTATTTCAAGCCATCTTAATGAGAATTGTTGACAGTATACATTTTATGTTGAAAGTATATGCTGAAGACAGTTAAAACTACTTAATCTATAACATGCCAGATTAAGTTCTAAGGTCTCTTTACTATAATCTTTTACAGTGTTTAGTATTTCAGTTACAGATACATTCTAGTTTTGATTTAAATCTAACAGAGCAAAATGCATTTCATTTATTTATATTAAATCAATATTAATGGAAACCTTTACACAAAAAAATATGATTATGTATTTTAAATATTTGTGCTCTGTGGGAAAACATACTGGTTTGGGATCTTAAGAAGCTTAGAAATCATCAGCAAATATGGCTAAAACATTAGTTTCACAATTATTTTGATGAATAGTTTGGGCTAAGTCACTTTAACACTGATGGTGCCCATCAGAGACCAGTGCATGCATAGATCTGTTTGCAACCTCCGTAGCACAAGTGCTGGGACTAAAATTGTTACTTGAAAACTATGTTGAGTTTCACAGAAGAGGGTTCAAGTTAAATCCAGTTTACTTTTATTCTGTCAGTCTAGAGACACATCATAATGATTCTTTTACAAGAACATTGGTAAGTCTTTGCTGAAAACCTTTGCCGCAAGAGGCAGAAGCCTGTCCAGGTATGACACACCCATTTGTCAACCTCCCTTCCAAGGAGAACCTGCCCAGGAGCAGGTTGAGGATCACCTTAGTGATGGGCTATGAAGGCCACATGTTGTTATTAGCCCAGTGTTCTAAGGTTCAAAGAATTGGATTCACATAAAGTCAGCGTCAAAAAGGAAAGTATGGAATCTCAACAGCTCTTGTCCAAAGCAATCACTGTGAGGTTTTCAAACATAAAAATTGAAAAAGTTGAATTACATTGATGGGATTAGGGGGAGCTGGGTGAGTTAGGCAGGAGAAGTGGATTATTTGAAGACCAGTTGATGAGTTCTTGATAAGTCCTCCCTGAGCCACCCCTGTACTCAGTATTGTGCGAAGTGCTGTAGCAAGTAGAAGTGAGTTATCCCCCAGCTACCCTAGAGGCCAGCAGTCTGAGACCTGCAAGTCGGTTGACCAGTGCCTCCTGGTTTGCCCATGATCTTCCTGGGCACCAAACCCCACTCATCAACATCAAAGTGTGAGCTTTCCTAAGTAAGGATTCCAAGACCAGTCACTCAGAGTTAGAGTCCAGTAATCTGTATGCATTTTATAAGAAGTACCCCCAGGGGATTCTGATAATACAGATGCTTGGGAAATCATATGAGGAAACATTATTCAGAATTCCTGATTTTGAGACATTATTGCCTAAATAAAATGTGTGTGGATGGGGAGAGGGGTGTGTATATTCCCTCCCCTTCTCCTAGATTCCAACAACTGCTCCCTCTTCTGGATCATGTCTGTGACATGTATGGTCACAGTGTGTGCATGTATTGGGGCAAATTCTAATTAAGTCTTAATATTTTTGGATACTAGACTAAAATTCTTTAAAAACTTGTTCTCTCTCTCTCTTCTCATTTCTATTTCCAGAAACCAGCACAGTGCTTGGACCTAGTGGGTACTCAGTAAATAACTCAGTAAGAGAAGTTATTTAGGAACAACTTTTCTATAGGCCATTAAAAAGAAGCACTGAGAAGGTGCTTCATAGAGAAAGTAGCACCTAAGAGGGTCCAGAAGGCAATAAAATGGAGAAAGGGGAAAGGGTTATGAGCAGGAGAGAAAGGATAACAAAGCCAAGTTGCAGGCATGATTATGGGAAAATGTGTAAATGGTGGAAATTAAATTCAATCACATAAACATGTTAGATTCTTCACCAGAGACTAACGAGTTTAAAGTGGTGTTTCAGGAAGGTACCTCTGGTTATAATGAATATATCTGGACTCAAGAGAAACTGACATAAAGAAGCCCTTGGTTGATATTTATGCCATACGTCATGAATGTGCCATTCAGACTGGACTGGTTTCAGTTTCAATGGAATAAGTGAAAGAGCCCTGTGCTTTATCTCTCATGTATACATATACTGTCATGTCTTTTCTGGTCCATGTATGATGGTTATATTTGTGCACAGACAAGCCCTTGAGCACGGTTTTGGAGATGGACAGCGTGTGACCCTAAACAAGGCTTGCTTCTTCTTTGCCTTCTCCCCCTCCTGTCCCTTCCCTCTCTTATGTCCTCCTTCCACTTTTCTCACATTTTATCTATGTAAAGAGACGGCATTGTTTCTTAGTTATTCAGATAATATGCAGTCATTTTAATGTATGTAACCATATGCGTGAGAAAAATACAATCCCCACAGTTTCAACTAGACATTACTGATGTAATCTACATATTTCACAGGAAACATAGACAACAAAATGCAACTGATACGAACAAGGGTCAAAACCTGAGTATCCTGTAGCACTCTACAGAATTCAGACTCTTCCAAAGGCCCTGGGGAGCCACTGAAGTGCTTTAGGCAAAGTCGCAACTATAATTGTTATGTGCATTATGTTATGTCCAAATATTATTATGTAAAGTTCTCCTGCTGTATGTCAGAAACAATAATCTTCTGAAAAATATTATAATTAAGTTGTTCTCCCACCCATATAAATAATCCCAGGTCAGATTCCCCACATGCCCCCGCGCGCTTCAGCAGTTCCTTTATCCATTTCCTTGACTCAGTTAATGCAACTGCCTCCTTTCAGTCAAGCACATCAGAAACCTTGGTGCTGCACGTGACTTGTGTCTCTTCTCTCTCAGACCTAACGCATTGACTCTGCAGTTGAACCTTGAACAACATGGGAGCAGAGGGACACTTAACCCTGAGCCCTCAAAAAACCGAGGAAAACTTTTGAGTCCCCCAAAACTTAACTGTTAATTGCCTACTGTTGACTTGGGGAAGCCTTACCAATAACATAAACAAGTGATTAACACAGTTTGTATAGTATATGCAATACATACTGTATTCTTACAGTAAAGTAAGCTAGAGAAAAGAAAATGTTATGAAGAAAATCCCAAGGAAGAGAAAACACATTTACAGTACTATATAGTGTTTATTGAAAACAAATCTGTGTATAAGTGGATCCATTCAATGTAAAGCTGCCTTGTTCAGGGTTAGTTGTACTTGCAAAATACATCCCGGGTTTGATGGCTTCTCACCACCCCAAGGTCAGCTATCTTTGCTATTTCTTACTGTGTTATTAACAGTAGAGCTGGGTTCTTGGTTTTGCTTCTACTCACAAAATGGCAAACACAAAGGTGCTCTGAAAACTGGGTCAGATCATGGAGCTTCTCTCCAGAAAACCCCCTAAGGGTTTCCCTTCTCACTCAGAGTAAAAACCACAGCCCTCACTGTACTGGTGAGACCCTCCATGGTGCACGCTCCTGGTGACTCTCGGACTTCCCCTCTCACTGCCCTTTCCCTCTGGCCTCCACTCCAGCCACGTGGTTCCCTGCTGCTCCTGACAGTGTCCCTGCCATCCCCTCTTCCTCTCCTCAGATAAACGAGAACCTGGCTCCCTCGTTTCTATCACATCTTTACTTAGAATGTCTAAGCATTATTTTGCCACGCCCTTAGCATCTCATCCCTCCCCTCCAAAACTGTTTCATATTCCCCATCTTACCATATTATTATTTTCAACCCACCTAAGAAAGAACTCCCTGAGACAGCTCTGCTAGTCCCCTTTGTTCACTGTTGTGGCCCCTGCACTACAGCAGTGCCTGATACATAGTAGCTACTCAATACACATTTGTTGAGTACTTTGTTGAGTATAAAACTGTGTCCACAGTTTCCATGTTGTATTTGACATCTCTCACTATATTTGGAAAACTCGAACACAGACTTATCCTCTGATCTTAACATGTAGTATTCTATCAAAAACCATGATTTTGCAATTTATATGACTTGTTTTTTGCCTACTGAAAATACCAAATTTAAAAAGCTGATGTAAATAGTACAGTTAGTTTCCATCAGTAGTTTTGTTTCAGATGTTCTTCATTTAATGGGCAGTGTTAGATATATTTTGTGGAAAAAAATGGGTTTAATGCAGCAAATAAGCAAATGCTTTTGCTATTGTGCATCATATTTATTTATTACTGTTTCATATTTAGAAAGGATCTAGTTAGATGGACAGTTCTTTCTGTTTTTAAATATGAAATTCCAATTTGTATTCCCTTCAAGAAAATAATCTGTATTCATAAAATTTGGACTGATTTTATTTAATTTTGAAAGAAAGTTTAGGTTAACACAACTTAGGTTACAATAAAAAGGTTACTGCATATATATTATATTTAAAAAGTTGGTATATACAGTGAACATTTTGATAGAATGTTATGAAAATGCTGAGGCTTTGTTTCTAAAAACTGTCCCTACATTAGTGTGAGTACTTGTCACTTCCATGATAGACTGAAGAACCTTGCAAAGATGTGTTCTTATGATCTATGTTATGTTTCCAGAAATGCCAGCTTTAATTAGTAAATAGAAAAGTTAAGTGATTTATTCCCATTTTTTGACATGAATATTTTTATCATCTCATATGGTTTAAATAGATGCAAAATGCATGCAAACACACACCTAACCGGTGAATAGTCGTCATTTTGGGCATTTCATTTGGTGGCCACACATCTGTATCCACACCCATTCCACTCTCAGGCTGATGAGAATGCTGTGTGGTAATGTTGAATTGTAGCCAGAAAGTATCTCTGCACCACAGGAGCCTTCCTCAACCAATTTTAGGCTGCACTTGACAGCTGAATAATTTTGACCTTCTGTCTTGGCACATAGCTTTGCCAATGCTTTTACTCTAAAATAGTGAGATTTGAAGCCCCTAACAAATACTCATCTTATAGTTTCTAGCAAGAGTCATTTGTCCTTGGTGTGAGAAGTATTTCTCATTTCCAGAGCCTTAGATATTGTTCCAGCTGATTTAGAAATATATATATTTTTTAAGGGATTTTGCCCCTAAACTAATAAAACCCATACAACATATTTTCACTGGAGGTATTTTCTTTTTGCAATCCTTCATTTTAACAAAATTAAGATAAATACTTTTAAAGTATGTATTAGGTTGTTTGTATTTCTTTCCTTACAAGTTCCTCAAAAGACCCATAAACTTCTTTTTTTTTTTGGCCATTATCTCTTGTTTCTTATTTTGTTGTTGGTTTATTTTCTGTGTGGAGGTGGGAGCGGTTTAATTTTTTAAGGATTTTGGCTCCCTAGGGAGTGTTCACTTGGCTTGCTTTCCTGCAGAGCAGTGGACCCACTGTGGAGGCTGGCCCTGCCACCAGCTCTTGCTGTTATTCACTCTGAAGTTGACCTGCAGGGCGCTGGCCACACACGGCTGTGCAGGCAGGTGGCCTGCATGGCAGAGTCCCTGAGGCAAATCAGCACAAGAGCCATCAAGACATTTCTGACAAAACGGGAGTAAGCCAGAGCGATAAAGGGAAATTGTACTGATACCACCCTCAAGGGTCCCCGAATGCCCTTGTGCAGACTTACTTTTTGTCTCATTGAACCTCATCATAATCCTGTGATCTACTTCAGTGTTATTTCCCCACTCTCTGAAGGAAGAAAATGGGGACTCAGAAAGGTTAACTTATTTGCCAAAAAGGAGGTAGAGCCCGGGCTCAAATCTTGATCCTCTTACAAGTTTTTTGCTCTTCCCTTGGAGCTCGGCGTCTCTCGTGAGCAGCTGTGTCCCGGAGAGAGTGAGCTTGCAGAGTCCTTCCCTGAGTCCTCCCTCCCAGTCTGCTCCTGCCCTCGGGGAGCACTACTGAAGCCAGCTGGAAAGCTGAGGATGTTGTGTGCCTAGGCTGAGGCTAAGCGATCCCAGACGCACCTTCCCACCCCGTCCCACCCCCACTTGGAAAGCAGCCCTTGCCTTTGCCTTCGGTCTTTGTCACTTACGTCGTGTATTGGACTATACATACAATTATTCTTTCATCCCTGTCTATCTGAAATCTGTCACTTTTCAGTATAGCAAGAGTTTTTAAGCCTCTAGTTCGTAAAAAGGCAATTATGAGGAAGATTGTAGACTTTAGGGAGAAATATACTTCAATACATGAAAATTTAGAGAACAATAAAAGAATATAAAATAATATTACATTTAATATAATCATCTTCCAGAAGTGTGTGGTGTGAGCATGTGGTGTGTGATATGTCTACCTTCTGGCTTAAAATCATAAAGTTTTGGCATCAGAAGGACTCAGCGCACATCTGGGGCTCTGCCAGTCAATATTAGGGTGACCTGAGTGACTTGTCTAATTTCTGAGTCACACAATCTCCTTTTGCACAAAAAGATGCTAATACACTTAGAGAAGTGTTGCAACGACTAAATGATTAATGTATGTAAAGCCAAAATTTAGTGCCTAGCATGTAATACACACTCAAAAAAGAGATTTGTTTTTTCCACACCTGTAATTCTTAATCAGCTGCACTGAGTAGAAATGCCTAATGACTTCATTAGATACCAATATTATGTCAGCAGTGTTGATTGAATGCCAGCAAATATTCTTTCAACAAATGCACGAAGCAATAAGATTTTGCACCGTTAAATTTTTTTCTGATATTTAATCTCATACTTTTTAATTGCTTGAGTTACATTTAAAATTTTACTTTAAAAATACCACTGTAAGCTAAAAATACTATATTCCTTTGAAGTATTTAGGAGGAGGAGAGAGAGGAGGCAGCAACACACAGTAGCAAGAACAGAGGATTACATCCCAGACGCACATGGCCTCGATTCCTGGCTTTGACCCTTACTAGCTTTGTGACTGTGGATAAATTATTTAATCTCATTCAATTTAACATGCTCATTCACAAAATAAGGAAAATAATAATTACCTCACAAGTGACAGTAAGACCAATGAAATAATGTGTGTACCTAATGTAGAGTGGTGCCAGTATTATCAGAGATGCTTAATGCATATCAATTTCTCTTCCTCTCTTTTACTTCTCCATCCCTATGCTGCTCAGCACAGCACCTCTGGGAACAAAAAGAGCATGACAGAAGTGCTTGGGCATTTTAGGAAGATCCAGTGAAAAAACAAATCCATGCAGAGCAGAGAAGACTGTTGAAAATACTAATCATTTCACTTGAACCAATATTTGCCTGAAACAAACATTGCTCATAAGAATGGATGCACAATTTATTTAGGAAGCAAATTTAATATTTACAGGGGCAAAGAGGGCAGTAAAGAGATGGAGAGAGTTAGTGGAATCTGACATTTGTGAGCTGGAGCTATTTTGTAAATCTCACTTCCTTCAGTGAAAAGGATTAGCTTCCAGTACAGATAATTCCACATGGAACAGAAGCATGGGAGCATTAGACATGAGGGATCTTGCTTGGCACGCCTATGTTCTTTCCAGATTATTTTGGTTGATTAAACAAACAGGAAAAAAAACCTTCTAAAATTATATAGATACTGAGATTTGGAGTAGATGACTGGGTGAAATAGTTCAAAACAACATACAGTTTAAATTAATGTAGTTGCAAATAGTGATGATTATTTTCTAAAAAGTCCGTTTGATCGATAGCCATGATTCCTGACTTTTCTCCCAACAGTGCCATTAAAGCTGTTAAGGGGGAGAATTATAGGCCAAACTCATTCTTGATGTTTAAGTTACAAAAGGAGAGAATCTTTTAAGAAGATATAAAGGAATGAAGGAAAGCAAGGAGAAAAGGCAGAGGCGGTATGTGTTATGCTGTTACCCTCCCAGGCCAGAAGTCTAAAAGACTATTATAAAACTGATTATAATGCCACTTTTTGGTACTGGGTGTTAGAATAGGGAAAGGATGGTTACAGGTGAATCTCACTCTGTTCTGTATGGTTGTTCTAGAAAAGTTGTATCTTTATCATTAATTCTGTTGTCTATTACAGGGCTGCTTAGGAGATGTATCATATTGTTTGTTAAATTTTATTGACGTTTAGGCTTGAAAGTAGCCCAGTAAGTCATACGGTCCAGAATTCTCAGGAAATGAGAGGCTTTGTGGGAAATTTCCTGTTGCTCAAATTAGACTAGAATAAGACCAGAGCCCAGATATCTTAATATTTAGTCTAGGAGACTTGCTACCACCCAATGCTTCTTTATTAACTCACTCATTAACCATTTCCTTACTCACCGGTCAGTGAAACCCAGATATTCAAATGCTCTGAGCGTGAGTGTGCATGTGAGTATTTATGTTATAAATTGTGAAAACCCATTTGGTCATCCGCAGCTGATAACCAAGTAAGTATCCCTTGGTATTCTTTTGTTAACAGTGGGATAATAGTTCTATCGCCCAGCATAATATCGTCTCATGTTACTAAGAGAACAGATCAAGCAGAAAAAGTCATGAAAATCTACTCTGAGAGTTTAATAACATCCCAGTCTTTTGTCTTTTGGGGGACTTTGACAAACACCATACATGAAAGTTTTACTTAGACCAAGATGGCAGTTTTCTGTAAGCAAGGTTGGTTACTATCTTCTTGGAATCAGGCCAGAACATCCTCTGGAAGTGGTTGCTCCTGGGACCTGATGGAATTCATGGCCTGAGGCAGCCGTATGTAGAAGAGATGACCAGGCACCCTAAAATCTTGAATGCTGACCCTGAGAGGCAGGACTTTCTAATTGGTATCCTCTTGAGTCTGCATGTCTTGCTTCACAAATGAAACTTATTTCACTAATGGAAAATCACTGCTCTTCTCCAGAATAGATAATGAAGAAGCCTTTGAAGGTTATTCGATATCCACATAGTTGTGAGATTATGATAATACCCACATGTAGAGTGTGTGCCTCTGATTTATTTCTCAAATACCAACAACCTATAAGGTGTGTTTGTTTTGTTAGGGCTTTTCAAATGTTTCCTAACTGTCCCACAAAACTAACAGAATGCAGATGAAATCAAACCAAGGAAATCTTTCTAATGTTTTAATTTCTAGTGTTTATAAGGCATTCTCCTGCTTGCTGCAGAAGGCTCATCTATAGCAGGAGATCCTTTGACTATCATACATTTTGATATCTAGTTCAACCACATTTTGGATATATTTCTACCTATTGTTAACCATCCACACTTCTTGTTTTATGCAGTGTTAAAGATCATTTCATTCTCCATTGGATAAATGTGTTTCATTTATCTGGTGAATGCTGTTGTCATCTAATTACCTTCTGAGAATGACACAATTCTATTAAATAGATGTCACTTAAAGGTCTCTCTACTCTGTACATTCACACACATTTACACATCTGTACATTTTGTCGTTTAATCCCTTCTCACAAATTAAAATTTTAGTCCCTGCCTTCAGTATTTAAAATGAGCAATTACTGTCTTTCATCATTTAAAGACTTTTTTGCTTGTAAAAATGCTACCATTTTCTAATAAACCAGTAGCAAATACTGCAGTCAGTTCCAGCTGGGATTTGGTTATTATATTAATCCCATTGCCAATTGTGCAATTCCTCTGCAGGATAATTAGATTATTATCTGATTCTGTCTTGCTTCCACTGAGTCAAGATGTGCACAGGTGGAAATGCATTAACTAAGCCATCATGCTTGATGTCTTCTTTTCAATGCCAGGGAGTCTATGCAAATACAAATGAGATTATATAAATTATGCTCAAGAGTTAAGAGGTTTTAAAAAGTCAGGTCATTTATTACATAATATAGCCAGATGGTGTATATATATTGGGCTAAACATTTTTTAATAAGCATTTTTATAAGACGGAGCATTTCTTCTGTTGTTTTGGGTTCATCTAAAGATGCTGTTACTGACACCATTCACAGCTGTCACCCCAGCTCCACTACAGCTGGCCATCCCTGAATTCCCTTCAGAGTCCTGCTATGGTGGATTAGGAGTAAGCGATGATACTTCTATGTCAACTGAGTAGAGGCGGGAATGTGTCACTTCTCATATTAAAAAAGCAATGTTTGACATTTTTGAAGTGAAGTTCTTGACCTCTCCTTCATCTTTTCCTAACCAAAAAAATGTGAGCCACTTCCACCACTGGACTCCATTAGTATCTAACACATATTTCTATCCAGCATTTCAACACACTCAGCTGTCATTTATCTGATTTTATATTGGTCTCCACCTCTCTTGTGTCAACTCAAGCTTGATTTATTTTCTCCTTCATGTTTGAATCAAGGGATTCATGAGTGTGTGCACTCATTAAATGTGGAATTAGGTGGAACATTCCTTAAAATCACAACCCCAGTGCCTATTATATATTATAAGTAAAGAAAAATTTTTAAAAATGTATCTGCACTGTAATGTAAAAGGCTGAATGAAAGAGCCCACTCTGCCCAGGTTTCCTTGAGAACTGTAATAGTGCCTTCTAAATATCTCTTCAATATTTTCTTTAAAAATAAGAATTTCTGTAGAAGACAGCAGAGTAGGACCTTCCCCCATCTAGGTCATTAAGGTCTTGGGAAGCCTTTTAAATAATTCCATGAAGGTAATATGTAACCTTTACAAATAATGTGCCTTATTGGCAGGCACAAGCAAAAGGTATCACTATTAAGCTATGGGATGCATGTTGGACTGGAGAGATTCTTCTTAGAAAAAAATTATAGTGTCGTCTTGCATAACAGCAGTCAATACACTACAAGCAAAAAAATTAATGAGAAAATTCCCCAAACTTGTATTTTAATAATGATTATCTCACCAAAAACATTTTTGAATCTTTTATCTCATTAACTTATTTATAAATCACTAGTCTCATTTCCACTGATGGCTTGAACAGATTTGAATTGGCATAAAGTTCTGACTCTTATAGGATTCATATAAAACACTCCCATATCGTAATAGTTTTTTTTAGATTTGAATTACTTTTTCGGGGAAATGATACTAATGAAATATGTTTTACTTGTATTTTAAAGGGTTTTTTTGGGCAGGCTGCTTTTAAAATAATTAAAGTTTGTTCTAAGTAATTACAAAGATTTGCCCTTCAATTTTAAATTCTAAATAAAGAAAATGTTCATGATAGGGTAATTAATGAAATGTGTATTTCACAATTAGAACTAAAAATTAAATTGAACAAGGGGCAATGTGACATGTTTAAAGACAAATATGTACGAAATGCTAAAATGTACTGGCAATAATCTGACTTAAAAGAAATTGTCTCAACACTTAATGACAGCTATGATTTAACATTATTTTTGTTATTTTTAATGCTACTTTGAGTGTCCTTGAAATCTCAGTAAAATTTTATGGCCATTATCTTTGTTTTTTGTGATGAAGAAACAAAGTGTAGTTGCTTGAAGTTCTTTTTAACAAATACTAACTGAAACAATTTAAATTTCTAGGCTTCCTATAGAACACTAAAATAATTTCACAATTCAATCACTTACTAAAACCAAATTGAGTTTAGGATATAATACAATGCTATTGCTGCATTCATTATTGTTTTAGAACACCATATAGATTCCTAAACTACACACCAGTTACTCTATTAGGTTCTTTATATATAGAATTAGACTTACTCTCCTACTCTGTGAGCAAGCATCTTCAGATTAAAGATAGGAAATAGAATTTTAGAGAAAGTAGTTTGTTCAAGGTTACACAGCTTTGGACAGATACAGAGTGAAATATCACATTTATTTGACTAAGAAATATGGTCCAGTTAATTAATTGATTTCAGTTCTCAGTTAAATTTTCAGGAACATCCTCTGCATATAGACCCTGTGATCCAGCCAGATGTTTATTTTGTTCCAGTCCTCAGAATATGACCAATGTTGCCAGTTCTGCAAACTATTCTTGCAGTTCCTAATGGCTGCAAGGGCCCTTTCTTTTCTTTACATCTTTCCCATCATTCAAGGCCCAGCAAAAGCCGTGAGTTCCGAACCATAGCTCTCTGAACTGCAGCTCTTACCCGAGTTCACTGGAGGACTTTGAGACTCTTCTTATGGTGTTACAATGCTGCCTGTCATTAGATCCCTAACACAGACTATGTCACCTCTTTTCTCAGATTTCTCCAGAAAGCATGGTGAAGATATTGCCATGTAGAAATTTTCCAGTCAATATTCGTTTACTGCCAGTTGCTGGTACCTAGAAACACCCTTACTAGTCCTGGCTTCCCTGGAGTGATTGATAGGTTAATGCAGCACAGAGAACTTTTTACAGAATTTAAGTAAACTTCTTGCTTCCAAGATATCTGCTAGTATCATGGGAAGAGGCACTGCAGTATCTTTTTTTAAAATTTATTTTGGTATCATTAATCTACAATTGCATGTGCAATATTATGGTTATTAAACTACCCCTTCATCAGGTCCCCCCCACCAACCCCATTACAGTCACTGTCCATCAGTGTAGTGAGATGCTATAGAGTCACTACTTGTCTTCTCTGAGTTGTACAGCCCTCCCCATGCCCCCCCAACATTACATCTGCTAGTCGTAATGCCCCTTTTTCCCCCTTATCCCTCCCTTCCCACCCATCTTCCCCAGCCCCTTTCCCTTTGGTAACTATTAGTCCGTTCTTGGGTTCTGTGAGTCTGCTGCTGTTTTGTTCCTTCAGTTTTTTTCTTTGTTCTTACACTCCACATATGAGTGAAATCATTTGATACTTGTCTTTTTCGGCTTGGCTTATTTCACTGAGCATAATACCCTCTAGCTCCATCCATGTTGTTGCAAATGGTAGGATTTGTTTCTTCTTATGGCTGAATAATATTCCATTGTGTATATGTACCACCTCTTCTTTATCCATTCATCTACTGATGGACACTTAGGTTGCTTCCATTTCTTGGCTATTGTAAATAGTGCTGCGGTAAACATAGGGGTGCATCTGTCTTTTTTAAATTGGGCTGCTGCATTCTTAGGGTAAATTCCTAGGAGTGGGATTCCTTGGTCAAATGGTATTTCTATTTAGAGTTTTTTGAGGAACCTTCATACTGCTTTCCACAATAGTTGAACTAATTTGCATTCTCACCAGCAGTATAGGAGGGTTCTCTTTTCTCCACATCCTCGCCAACATTTGTTGTTGTTTGGATGTTGGCCATCCTCACTGGTGTGAGGTGATATCTCATTGTGGTTTTAATCTGCATTTCTCTGATGATTAGTGATGTGGAATATCTTTTCATGGCACTGCAGTATCTTAAAACCAGTTTCAAGGAATTAATTGTGAGAAACATTTATAGAGGTAGTATTTCCTTGCCCTATCACAAAATCTTTCGTTTCAGCCTCAAATCCATATTCTCAGTTCCCTCCAACTGTGGATGGAGTTTCAGGAAAGACGGTAACAATGAGCCTATATATGAAACACGGTATCCCTAAGTCATTCAGAGATATTTGTCCTTGGAGACACACTCTGGTGATCCTGCCTTATAACATCTTGAACCCAAGGGTAATACTCCACTTCTTATATTCCCCTTTGATGTTCTTCACTAATAAGTCAAATTCCCTTATTCTGTGAATTCTGCACATCAACCTAGGAGCAAACTAGGCGATTTGTCAAGTATCTTGTTAAATGGCAAGCTCTTATTAGGTATCTAATCAACTAATCTGAAAAGAAGTCCCTATTACATTTTGAAATAGAAGAATACAATTTCCCTGAAGATAAACTCTTGGGGAACACAGGGACCAGATACACAGACAAAAGAAGAGGCTGAAGATGGAATTTTGCCTCTTGCTCCTTTTAAAAAGGCAGCGTTGTTCAGGGGGTAAGAACCAAGACTGCTGTGGTTGAAGTCTTTGTTCTACTGCTGACTCTCTCTATTACCTAGGCAAGTAATTAGCTCCTCTAAACCTTTATTTCCTTATCTGCATCTCATAAGAATTAAATTAGATTATTTTTGGCACATAGTAAGTAGTGAATAAGTATGTGTATTTTACAATACCTTACTTCAATTTTGTTTGAGTAACCCACTTTTTTGGCCTACTACAGCACAATGGGTAATATCTTTGGTAGATTTCCACACGGTCCATTAATGAGTGGATTTCTTCTATTGTCCTTTTTTTTTTTTACTTCCTTTTGAGAAAATCCTGCATTTTTTCTACCCAGTTAAAACCAGACATCTGCTATATTTAAACTGTTTATTTATTTGGATTTATAATGCTGATCTTAGAAGCCTGACCTCCTCCTGGCCATTGATCATATGATTTCATATCCTTGTGCCAGGATGTATTTTGGAATCTAGAACCTATAATTAATGGCATGTAGATGAAGGTAGGTTCTTGTGTATACCTCAACATATACTGTGTACATAAAGATAAATGGTAGGATTTGCCTAAACAAGCCAAAAAAAGTTGGAGAGAGAAAAAGAGAGGTCTAAATCTAATAAGAAGTCAATCATAGACACACAGGGAAACTGATGAGTCAGTAAGTCCAAGGCTCAGATGGACATGAGTCAATGGCCATGGTCATTTTTTGAGGTCTAAATTCAGTCATATTTCTTCCTGAAGTTTATTTTATTGACCAAATCTGATGATACAGCATTTGTTACCTACCTCAAATCAACTTTATGACTTGATTGCATTGTTTCAAATTCATTATTAATATATTTTCCTTTATTTTGGCTTCTTCTGTTCATTGCCAGCCCAGTTTCCCTGCAGCGACAATGGTAGCCCCTGCACACTGCTCTCCTTCCCCCCTCCTGGTCCCAAGTCTTATCCTTTCCCTTTGACTTTACAACTGGCTTATCCCATGCCTTCAGCCCATCACCTACTTGGTATTTTAAAAAATTACATTTGCATCTCCTAACAACTGAAAGAGCACTTGATCCCTCTCCTTTCATTTCACTGATGACAAAACTGAGCTACAAAGACCTGAATGTCAGACACTATCAACTGAATTTACAGATCTTTTTTATGTGTAACATATTATATGTATGATATTTAGTAGTTTACAAAATACATTTACATATATCATTGGATTTTATCCTCCTGAGAATCCCATAAAGAAAACAGTCTTTATTATAAATAGAAGCTGAGTCTCTGAGAAGGTAAGTGATTGCCCAAGGTCATGGGACTAAGGGTTGACCCAGGTTCTAAATTTAGCTCTTCTAATTCCTAATCCACTGTTCCTGCCACCACAGTACTCCTCCTTTGCCCGATCCATTCCCTTTGAGCCTTATTATTTTCACTCAGTTTTAATTATCTGTCCTTCCTTTTTCAGTACTCAGACATTCAAGTAAAAACAGACGCGCACACACACGCACACCCATTCAGGGCATGATATGTAGTTCCACAACTCCTCAGCAGCTCATAAAAGGCAAATCTTTTGTTAGAGGTCTGTAGTTCTCTTTATCCATTTGCTGAGTGCATGTTTTCAGTTGAAACCATTGATACAATTTAGAGAAATTCAGTTAAAAAGAAAAAAGAATTAGGAATCTTCTTCAGGGATTTCATTCTGCTCATCTGAAGGTATATTTGTAGCCATTTTCTTACTTGTTGATGTTAAATAACAGATTCTTTCCAGAATCGAGTATAGTATATGCCAGAGTTAATCAAATAGTACTACAGTTTCAGAAATTATAAAGATATGCGGAGAGAAAAGTCCACAGTGTTGAGCTTTTTTAATTCTATTTCTGAAGTGATTTGCTTTGCTTTTTTTTTTTTTTAGTTTAAGAGAGTCAAGGTAAAGCTAGTGATTAAGATCGATTAGGTATTAAAAAGCACTCAGCCACAACCAAAAAAGAACAATTTTTTAAATCTCTTCAAACTGTAGGCATACAATTATTTTTTAATGTCATGAGAGGAAATCTGCACATGAACTGCTTATTTCCCATTTAAAATAAGTGATATAAGTGGTTTTGACTCCCTTCCTTCAGTGGCCTTTGCCACCTTTAAAATATGCAAGGAAATAAAACTGCAAGCTTTAAGGAAAAGATAAACTCAAGTGCCTGCTGTACTTGCAGAGTAATCAAGGATTATGTTATATTTATCCCATTTCCTCACTCCTCCCTTCTTGTTATTTCAGTCTTCCTCATCAAAACACTAACTTTTCACTGAATCCTTGCAAATTAGCTTCTCATGCATATTCACTGGCAAATCACTGAGTGATTCTGGGAAGGCAGCAGCCCCTTTGCACCTGAGCCATTGAACGACAGACCCACAGTAACCAGGCTGCCTGTCATGGGTGGAGGTTCCCAGACCGTGCACATCAGCTTTCCAGCAGCAGGAAGCTGACCACAGATTGAGGCTGCAGTCTTGCAATGAGCAGCTGCTCAGTCTTCCACAGAGAGTGCAGCTTTGGTCATGAGAGGGAGTGCACAGCAGTAAATTCTGTCCCATTCTCACCTAGAATTCTTCTAAGGGGAGATGACCTTTTATATTTTTAATGACGATTTTTTTATCTCTTGCTTTCCATGAAGCAAGTGGTCAGGTATTTTATTGTTTTGCAGGAGAATCTATGTGTCTCACGGTTATTATTTTTCTAAAACTGATCCCTGAATCAGTAGACTTTCAGTGGAAGGGATTTTATCTTGAAGAATTCCACTGATCAGGTAGAAAATTTGCAGGTAAGCTAATCATGAATATAATCTTCTTGCAAATTGATTTTTCGGTGATCCCAGGAAGCTCTTCACAGCATAAGGATGCTTTTGGAATTTGTGTCTGAGTTAGAAGCAAAAAGAAAATATTGCCCCTGGCACCACAAATATTTCATTTTCCTTCATAAACTTACTTCTTTCTCTACCTTTATAACAACCACACAGTAAACTGTAGACAACTACATTAGGTGTTTGTCTTGGGGTTGGAGTGATGGAATCTAAACATGCTATGCAGTTTTGAACAGATGGTGCAATTGTGAAATAGAACTGAAATTTAGAAGAGACCCCGCCACACATACACCCACTTCTGCAACAAATGGCTTAGAAACAAAATGAGATACTAGAGTAAGAAGACTCTGTAAGGGATTGTACTGGTCATCTAGATTACATTTTCAAGCCAACTCAGGAATCAGCTCTACGTTGGTTTTGACAGACTGCTCTTTCTCAATTGAAGTTCTTTAAAAAGATGCCACATAATAATGTTACATGTTTTTTCTTTACCTTTTATCTTAAAGTGTCCCCCAAAAAGAATAAACTATGTTAGCACTTTCAAAACAAATTTCTGAAGCAAATAGACATAGTTAGATTTGAACATCAACAAATTTAATTATATCTGATAGTCTAAAATATGTAAAAAAAAAATAGTTTTAATTATTACAACACAGTCTAAGAAGTGACCGTCTTATTCCTTTTGGTAAAAATAAATTGTAAAGTAGGATTATATTTTAATGTAATTTGGTCTAACTTATTTTTGTACTAAATTACCCAATTATATTTCCTTTCCTGATTAGTCTAATTCTTATTAAAGATATATCAGGAAATCCATGAAATTGTTACTTTCACCGTTTTAAATAGTCATAGTACTACTCTTCAGTAAACACTTAGCTTAATTAAGTTGGGTGTGTGTTGTTATGTGGAACGGTTTCATATATAGAAGTATTTTTCAAATTTCATAATATGGAAAAGTAAAATTCATTCCAAATATTTAATGTCAAGAAATATGCCTAGCCTTAAGTAGCACCTAGATTTCCACCTGTGGTAGCACATGGTATGACAGATCAGGGTAGGTAACAGCATCTTGACTACGGAAGCCCATGGGTAGATCCGTCCACGTCAAGCAGATCCAAGTGATTTATTTCAACTCCAGGCTTTCAAAAACGTTAATAAAGATGACAAAAGGACTGATGATAGGCTGAAACCTCAGTATTGAACAAATTATGTACATATTATGAAAAGTATGTAATCTTATATTAAAAGTTCCTACATAGCATAAGTAATAAAACCTTTGGTCCATCCTGGATGAGGCAGTATCTCTGGCTGGATTCTTCTGTTTTGTATACTGATTGTGTAGGATTATCAATATCATTCCTTGCTTAGAGTTCAGATTTACAGCTAGTTCTTCATCACTGGGTTTCTAGAACTCTTACAATGTTTGTTCTGTGTTTGACTCTAAATTCCATAGGTTACAAATCCCCTTCTTATTATGCCACATATTTGTGAAGCCTGCCTATGAATTCTTGATTCAAGATAACATCCTTTCTGTACTTTTGCCTCAGGGAGAGGTTTTACAGATTTCCCTCTTTTTTAGTGGGAAGAGACCAACCTCTCATCAATTACCTACAGGAAAACTCTTGCCAAATACTATAAAGGAAAAGGGCTGGGTTTTGAAGTTAGATTTGCCTTTGTATTCTGGTCCCCCAAATTCCTAGCTCTGTAACCTTAACAATTTACAAAACCAAATGGAGATAGGATGGTGGGACTATTTACTCCAAGGGGTGGCTGTTAAGAGTAAATGAAATAATTTGTTGAAGAGTGCTCTCAAGTCAAGTAAATAACAAGTTGCTATCTTCCTCTTTATGGTGACTCCTAGCATTAGGCTAATAATCTGCCACCCTTGATTCCCTATGGGGATTTTTCTATTTATCTATTTCATACCCATTTTACACTTGCATACTGTATCTTCAGTAGAAAGACAGTCTAGTTCCTGATACATTCTCATTGATATCCTTGTTAATATTTTAATGGTTATTTTCCAGTAAAATAAATCAATCCTTCCCAAAGCACTGATTATTAGCTCAACACATCTATGATGTCTTGGATCCTTTTGGAAAATAATGCAGTAATTTTTACTTTCACAAATGCAATGGAGTCTGAATTATTCTAAGTACGTGGCCCAGAGCTCACTGTCGTCTTCCAGGCTCATGGATGAGCACAAAAAGCATTTTTCAGCTCCTTGTGAGTGAAATTACAGAAAAGAAAAGCAGGGTATCTGTTCAGTAGGCAGATGGCCACATGAGTTTTCTATAAGAGGTGTCACGTGTCACCTTATCTACATTGTTTTAACTTTCCTATCTGACAAGACAGTGTCAAGATCTGTTAACTAGATAGCCTCACAAGTGTATATTTGAATATTTTATGAAAAGTCATTGTAACTTTCTGTGGATCTGACACTAATTAGATGCATGAGCTTCCAAGGCCTGTTTCAGGGTCTACATGTATATTTTTTTCCCCTTCAAAGACATATCAAGGTGTGCAAGTCACCTTACTGACTTTTGCAAGGAAAAGAATTGTTTTCCCTACTTTCTGAGATTAGCTCTCCTAGTTTCTTTACTCCTTTTCAGCACTGTTAGTACATCAGTACAGCTCATTATTGCAGAGGAAATTTCCATCTGAATCCTGACTTAACACAGTGGTCTGTAGACACAGCACATCTTTTGTTTATTCTTTCCTTGATTACCAAGGAATAATTGACCAGAAGCTCTGTCTAATGTCACACATAACTTTTGCTGATAGAACAGAACACAGTGAGTAGGCATTTCTGAACAATCTACCTCTCGGTCTCATTATTCTACATGTGTGGGTGGGCGAAGTAGAGATAATGCCTTATTTTATATCCAATATCAACTATCTGTGTTTATGTTTTTACATATCATATATTAAAATTCAGAGTTAATGTTTTCTTTCTGTACAAAGGTATAAATCAGTATTGAAACCTACACTTTTAACAAGGTATCTGAAAATTGATGCAGGTGTAGCTCCCAGTTAACAAATGGTGATGATTTCCATAATTAATAAGTACATTTACCATTTACCTCTTGGAATTCTGTGGTATTTGAAGACATTAAACACTCTATTATAGTTCTGCAGAGCCAAATTCACATTAGCATATGAGAGTTTATGATAAGTCAAGGAGCCCAGAGGCTCGATTAGCCTAGACTGTTTAATCTAGAATTAGAATCTAAAATCTCCAAATTTACTTGAGCAGCAAACCTGCTTTTAGTCTCTTGTCTGGTGCTTTGGTAATCCCTAGTCACCTCCAGAGGAAAGGAGGGTTACAGTCTCTGGCAACGTACATCCCAGAGAACTCAGGAGCATGGCCCGGATGGAGGACCTAAAACGGGGAATTTCAACATTTTTAAAGCTACTATGTTGCCATTTATTGTCAAGACTATAATAAAATATGTTAGATAAAACAGTATGAAAACAAAAAGTCACAAAAAAGTAGTTAAAAGAAAGGGTGGCACTCTCTTATGGGTTGGATTCTCCAGATATTACTTTTGATTTATTTCCTACTGTATGTGTGACCTTGGGTAAAAATAACCATATTCCACAAAAATATGGATTGTATAATAGGAGTTAGTGCCAGGGGATAAAATGAAAGTTGGAACAAGTAACAAAAGAAATGTTAACAGGAGAAGAGAAAGGGACTGTTTAAAAAGTCAGCGATGTGGATTCCTGCTGTCGGTATAGACAAACTAGAAAAGATCAAATTAATTTGTGAGTGATGGAGCAGTATGCAAAAAGTACTGATGTATGACAATACCTTGAAGGTCAATGCCATGTAGCCTTCATCTCTCTGGACCCTTCTGTTTCTACAATTTGTACAGTGACTTAGAAAAAGATGTATAGAAGTATGTGCTGCCCCACTTTACTTTTGTATAATGACATGAAGAAAATCAGGAGGGATGGTGGAAACATTGCAGGACAGATCCATGACCCAAAGCACAACTCTATCATCTGAAACTGTGAAATTTCAAAATATTGTAGTTAATGATGTTTAAATGTACTGTCTTGGTTGGAAAAGAATACCTGCCTAAAGACTGTAGAGTGATTAAGCAGCAGAGTGCGTAAAGGGGCTGGTTATATCACTTAGCAGGTTTAGAAAAGAACAGTGTGGTGATTTTTGTCTTCCTGAGGCTTCCATGTCAGGCTGCTTGGGTGGAAATCTAGGTTGTGGACATGACCTATGTGCTCTTGGACAGTTTACTTAGTGTGTTTAATTTACTGTTTTCCTTTATAGGGTTGCTAAGAGGATTAAATAAGTATCAATTGCATAGTGTGTCTGGCACATAACAAATATATTAATTTCAGTAAACATTAGATATTACTATTTTGTCTCAATTGATTATACCTGGAAACTCGGGTTTGTTGATTGAGCACCTCATTTAAAGAGAAGTGTTGGCTACCTAGAGCATGTTAAGAGGAGCGACCAGAGACTGCAACTCTGTCATATGAAGCATGTTTGATAAAACTACAGATGTGAAGATGGGAGAAAAGAGCAGCTGTCTTTGAACACTGATGACATTTGATGACAAGGAGCATAGCTAAGGTGAAAACTTTGTATAGGAAGGAAAATATTTTCCATCATTGCCTAATTTTAATCTCAGGAATGGAAGCCCCTTTATTGGTTTATCTTTAAGAAGATTCAGACCTTGAGTATGGAGGGATTAAAGATCTCTAAGCATCATTCAAAACCTAATGTGTCATGATTCTAGCACGTAGAAGGTATTTCAGACGCTTGGCTATCACTTCATTTCTTCCCCCTTTTAAGGAACAAAAACAACACTCATTTTTCTTCATAAACTTAAGTGATATATTTTGTTTTGTTGCCATGGACTTTGTACATACACACACACATAAAGGACACATACACATAGAGTCAAATTGCTTAATAATTCGACCTGTGAAATAAAGTTAAATTTTTTAACAAGGTCAAAAATATAATGTTCATTTATGCTAACTGGTTCACAAATATAACATAGTCACTTTTAGAATACCTGTGAAACAGAAATCTAACTTATTTTTTTCTTATTAACTGCTCCTATTAACAGTAGGGACAGTTAAGAATGACCTGCGGGTTGACACAAATGGTGAACTTTCTCCTCAGTACCAGAGGTTATGACCTCTGGGCTAAAACCCCCGCCCCGACGCGGCAGAGTGCCCGGCACACGTACACACTGCCTTCCTCTGATTTCCCCTGTTCTCTCTCCTTCCGTTTCCCTCTCACGTATTCCCATTTCAGAGTGATGGGTTTGACAAAAAGCCAGTGGCTGAGAATAAAAAGATAAAAGAACCCAATAATATCAGCCTTTATGAAGACTGCTCACTTTCAACCTCGGTAATATTTTTTAAACCCTACTATCTCAGAAGGATTTTTTTTTTCAGGCCTGCTCTTCTCAGTAACTGTTTATTTATAATTATCGATCACAAATTACTTGGAAAGAGATTTTAAAGAATTAAATACTCAGGACCGGTCTAGTGATCATTTTAGTATACTTAAGTAAATGTTTAACCTGATTTATTAATTGGTTGAAGTTATCCAAGGAGTGAGCCATCCGTGATGATTTCTCATTGAGAGACTTTTTAATGCTGGTGGAAAGGACCAGATTGTCAACTATTGACACTGAAATATGTCATCAGTGGGAACAAAGTTTGAATGGAATGTAACACCATTTTATGAACGTCTCTAAGGCAATAAAAACTTTCTCTGCTTGGTAGAAAAATACTGTAAAACTACAGCTTCCTGGCAACTACATGGCAGTTAATTTGTACAATTTGTTTTGGGCCATTTTAACCCACATATAGTGACTGCAGGACTTGCACCTCATCTATGGAAAGACTTATGAAAAACTGAAAAGGAGAGGCAGAGGGTGTGAACCTGAGAGGGAGGTGAAGACACACCGCAATTGTGATGCCAGGCTGCAGCATATCCTGTGTACAAATAAATAGGCCTCAACACCTGCCAATGTGCTGGCATCTGGTTTGAAAGCAACAAACATCTGTCTGTAATTTGCAGTGGGAGACTGTGACAGTGAGGAACTGGATACTGTCACAGAATATACAACCTTGTTAAATTACTGGAAGGATCCACAGGAGAGAGAATGAATGGCTAATTGGGGACATGTGACTCCCATGTGATGAGATGCATTGGGTTTTTCTTTCCAGGTTGCCCATTATGTTTCCTTCTTGAACCATTATTTAATAGACTTTAAACATTAGAAAATGCTTTCTGAAGGAAAGTTCTAATGAAAAGGGAGAACAGTTTACATCTTCCCTACTCTTAGGGCTGATACACAGTAGAAATGGACGTCTGAAAACCATCCAGATTTATGTGACTTCTAGTGCCCTTGGCCAGGCCACTTTGCAAAGCATCAGGGGTGCGGGCAGCAGTTGAGTGGTGTTTGCTCTGAGCCCCAGGGCAGGTCAGACAGCTAGGCAGCATTCCGCATCTCCTCTGTCTCTGAAAATCCTGAAGTTTTGTGCTTCTTGATCGTGGTTGTGATTGTAGCATTTCAGTCCGTAACTCCTCGTTTGGCTGTGTTTCCTTCTACACACACATTGGTAAGTTTGGTAACATCCGCAAACCCGGGAAGTTGGGGATGACTTCTACCCGCATTTTTGTAAAAGAGGGAACACTGGGGCCTTGGAAGCATGCCTTCCAACTCGCTTTACCTTTTCCTCATTCTCCCAAGGATTTACATGCAACGGTTTCTCCTTTTGCTTGCCCTCAAATTCTGGAGTTCTAGAGACTGCTTCTGCCATAGTCCGTTCAGGCTGCTAGAACAAAATAGCACAGACTGGGCAGCTTGTAAACAACAGAAACTTACTACTCACAGGTTTGGAGGCTGGGAAGTTCAAGATCAAGGGGCCCAGCATGCTCAACTTCTGGTGAGGGCCCCCAGCTGGTCACAGATGGTACTGTCCGGTTCTGGAGGCTGCAAGTCTGAGATCAGGGTCCCAACATGGTCACACGGGGCCGTTTTACTGGGTTGCAGACTTTTGCCTTCTTATGCGTCCTCACAAGGTGGGAAGGGCTCTAGGGAGCACTGTGGAGTTTCTTTTTTAAGACCATGAATCCCATTCCTGAGGGCTCTACTCTCATGACTTAAGTACCTCCCAAAGTCTCCGCCTCCTAATACCATCACATTGCACATTAAGATTTAACATATGAATTTGGGGGCAAACACACACATTCAGCCCATAGCAGCTTCTTTGCAAAACAATACATTTATATTTGTCTCCAAGGATGATGACAACTGTCATGGAGACAAATATTAGTGATGAAGTAACAATCCTCTGTTATAATTATCATTAAATGAAATACTATGTTTAAATGACCAATAAAATCTCCAGATGCTATAGGAGAGCTTAGCATGAATGCTGAATGATGAGACTTACACAGTAACAGCTGTACATGACATTCTATTCCAGTCAAGCTTTCATTGGGAATTTCCGAATTAAAAAAAAAGTTATTTAATAATATCTGGTAGTTTTATCATTAAGCAACACCTATTTGTAAATTTGTAAATTTATATGTAAATTTATGAAGTTCTAGGTCTGATTTAGGTACCTGAATGAGATCAGCCTAAACTGTTAGACAAAGTCTTAGTTTATCATTTTTATTTAATATTTAAAGTGAAGAACATAGAGTAAATTCGATGATGCCTTTGCTAGTTAAACAGTGTAATTAACTAATGAAAGTGAAAATAAGATTTTTATCATTTGCATGGAGTTACAAGAGAACCTATATGCTGAGACTAGAATTAGAACTTCTTTCTTACACAAAGAGATTTGCCTAAATTTACCAACATACACATCCTTTGGGAATAGATGTTGGACTTTCTATTCTTCAAGGAATTCCAACCTTAAAAGACTTCTACTGCAATTATAGGATAGAATGGTGGCAATAATTCTGAAGAATTTATATCATAATATCAAAGTTATCTAACTAGATTTTTAAGATTTCGTTTCCTAATAAAATTTAAAATATACACCCAGCCAATCACAAAACTTGTCAACTTGAAAAAATAAAAAGAGGGAATAAGTAGATTTCTGTTTGGATAACGTACAGAAGCAACTTCTTATGTAAGGATAAAATGGTCGAATAACTATATGGAGCCTCAACAAGATCTGTATTTATAAAGCAATTTCCCTTGCTCATTTAAAATGCTCAATAAAAGTTTGAACATAAATATTTAATTTCATTTTTAATTAGAATGAATACAAATAAATATCAAATGCCTTCATTTTTCACTACTTTCGAAAAGTAAAGAGTATGGCCAGTGATTTTTTTTTTTTTTTGACTTAGGGCTGCTTGGGAGGGATAGGGGCCTGTGTGTGGGGCGGGAGGCCCTGATGTGGCTAGCACAAGGCAAAAAGCTAAGGTCACATCTGTTGCTACATAATAGTCATCATAGTATTTTTCTGTATGAACTGTACTTTTAATTTTTATGCTGGTTATTATTTTAATACTTTACATTTCTTTCACCTGAGTTCTTCAATATTGACTGCTTTTCATACTTTTAAAGTATTTATTAAGAACTTATTTGTCCATAAGGTAATACTTTAAAGTTATAATACATTTTCCGGTAACAGAAAGTAAACCCTACAACTGGAATTTAAACTGTGTAATCTTAATTGAGTGAAATGGTTTTGCCTAGAGCTACTATTAAATCTCCACTTCCCCAAGTGTTAATTAGTAAGTCTATATTAATTTTTGTTCCAAGAAAATTTGAGGCATTGAATATTTAATTTCTCATCATACTGTGTTTGTTGTTTGGACTTCACACTTGCATCTTAGGCACATGCATGTTGTTTATCTTCTGCTCAGAAAAACACAACCTTAAGACATATGAATCTTATAAAAGTTTCATTTTGCAAATGAAGACCTTTATTGTTTTAAGTAGCATCATGCTATTTGGGAAAGTAGAAGGAATTCCATAAGAGGTACAATGTATTCAATGTATTTAAATTTGTTTTTTACTACTACCATAAACTAGATAGTTTTTCTGTGCTGTCTTATATAAATATCCCCTAAATACCATTTTATCTCCCTTTTATTATAAGAATAATTAAGATTTAGAGAAATGAAATATCACACTCAACATCATCCAGCCCTTGAATAGCAATCAGCACCAGGATGTAAACTCCAGAACTCATCCTCTGCAATATGCGACGTATTTATAGCTGTGACTTTGTTATTTGCTGTAGACATCCTGTAAGCAAGAATTCTGTCAGATTTGTTTAAAAAAATCCCTGCTCCTTAAACTCCCTTGTTTCTAAGAGTATGCTTCATATCACTGTCCATATGCAAAAGTTCTTTAAATAATCTTCAACAGTGCATAGCAGATGGCCGTACCCTTGAGATTTGGGTCACCAAAATTATGGCTACACTCTTCTACTCTGAGTTTATTTGCTCATCTACTAAATATATATTCTAGCTGGCAGAAAACACTGGAAATGACAGTACGAAGTCTCTTTCTCTAGTTGATTTCATTATCTGTTTGATCCAACCGAGAAATTTCAGATCATGAGATATTTTGCTTGGGAAAATAGTCAACACCTGATTTCCTCTCAGAACTTCATCTTTGTTAAACATTTTCTAAATAAGGGTTGTTTGTATTGGGTCTCAAAACAGCTACTCTTCATATCTCATTCTCTCCTGAGCTCTATAAAGGAAAGATATTATAGGATTTATAAACATAAATAAGCTAACAGCCCCTAGAAATGTTCAAGATGGATTATATTGGTAATAATAGCAACCTACACAGAACGGTCTCCTGTCTAATGAGAATGTCGTAATATGAACCACCTCAGACCTCTTTGTCAAAAGCAACCCACAGAAAAGTTAACATTATGGTAAATAGTGTTCGCAGTCCTCCGGAAAGCTCCACTTAACCTTCACTTAAGATTTCAAATCAGTGAGCCAGGGGCTCTGTTTGCTGCGGACTGCTCGCGGGAGACCCATTCATTGAAAGATTCACTGTTCATCATTGATCATTTCACATATTTGGTGCCAGGAAGAGACTAAAAATCACCACCCACACAAGCTGTTTAATTCCATCCCCCTCGCGTGAATCTAAGAGGCAAGCAAAAAATTTGAATGGCGGTGAGTGGGAAATAAACTTTCGGCACCTCATTATTGCTTGATGCAAAATGATTTATTGGCATAAAAATAATAGCTTGCTTTTTTTTTTTATTTAAACAAAAGATGTTTACTCTCACAGCTCTGGAGGCTCAAAAGTCCAAGTAGATTAGGTGTCTAGTGAGAGCCCGCGTCCCAGTTAGTCCACAGATGGGTATCTTCTTGTTGTGTTCTCGCCTCCTGGAAGAGACTAGGGAGCCCTCTGCAATCTCTTTTATTTATTTTTAAATTTTTTATTAAGGTATTATTGATATACACTCTTATAAAGGTTTCACATGAAAACACAATGTGGTTACTACATTTACCCATATTATCGAGTCCCCCCACACACCCCAAAGCAGTCACTGTCCATCAGTGTAGTAAGATGCCGCAGATTTACTGTTTGCCTTCTCTGTGCTACACTGTTTTCCCCGTGACTCCCCACACCATGTGGACTAAACATAATACCCCTCAATCCCCTTCTCCCTCCCTCCCCACCTGCCCTCCCACACCCCTCCCCTTTGGTAACCACTAGTTCCTTCTTGGAGTCTCTGAATCCCCTGCTATTTTGTTCCCTCAGTTTTGCTGGGTTGTTATACTCCACAAATGAGGGAAATCATTTGGCACTTGTCTTTCTCCACCTGGCTTATTTCACTGAGCATAATATCCTTCAGCTCCATCCATATTGTTGCAAATGGTAGGATTTGTTTCTTTCTTACGGCTGAATAGTATTGCATTGTGTATATGTACCACCTCTTCTTTATCCATTCATCTACTGATGGACACTTAGGTTGCTTCCATATCTTGGCTATTGTAAATAGTGCTGCGATAAACATGGGGGGAGTGCATATGTCTTTCTGAATCTGAGAAGTTGTATTCTTTGGGTAAATTCCAAGGGGTGGGATTACCGGCTCAAATGGTATTTGTATTTTTAGTTTTTTGAGGAACCTCCATATTGCTTTCCACAATGGTTGAACTAGCTTACATTCCCACCAGCAGTGTAGGAGGGTTCCCCTTTCTCTGCATCCTCATCAGCATTTGTTGTTGTTAGTCTTTTGGATGCTGGCCATCCTTAGTGGTGTGAGGTGATATCTCACTGTGGTTTTAATTTGCATTTCCCTGATGATTGGTGATGGGGAGCATCTTTTCATGTGTCTGTTGGCCATCTGAATTTCTTTGGAGAACTGTCTCTTCATATCCTCTGCCCATTTTTTAATTGGGTTATTTGCTTTTTGGGTGTTGAGGCGTGTGAGTTCTATATATTTTAGATGTTAACCGCTTGTTGGATATGTCATTGACAAATATATTCTCCCATACTGTAGGATGCCTTTTTGTTCTGTTGATGGTGTCCTTTGTCGTACAGAAATTTTTAGTTTAATGTAGTCCCATGAGTTCATTTTTACTTTTGTTTCCCTTGCTCGAGGAGATACATTCAGGAAGTGGTTGCTCATGCTTATATTCAGGAGATTTTTGCCTATGTTGTCATCTAAGAGTTTTATGGTTTCATGACTTACATTCAGGTCTTTGATCCATTTCGAGTTTACTTTTGTGTGTGAAGTTAAACAGTAATCCACTTTCATTCTCTTGCATATAGCTGTCCAGTTTTGCCAACACCAGCTGTTGAAGAGGTTGTCATTTCCCCATTGTATGTCCATGGCTCCTTTATCATATATTAATTGACCATATATGGTTGGATTTATGTCAGGGCTCTCTAGTCTGTTCCATTGATTTATGGCTCTGTTCTTGCGCCAGTACCAAATTGTCTTGATTACTGTGGCTTTGTAGTAGAGCTTGAAGTTGGGGAGCATAATCCCTCCAGCTTTATTCTTCCTTCTGAGGATTGCTTTGGCTATTTGGGGTCTTCTGTGGCTCCATATGAATTTTAGAACGATTTTCTCTAGTTTGTTGAAAAATGCTGTTGGTATTTTGATAGGAATTGCATTGAATCTGTAGATTGCTTTAGGCAAGATGGCCATTTTGACAATATTAATTCTTCCTACCCCTGAGCATGGGATGTGTTTCCATTTCTTGGTATCTTTTTAAATTTCTCTCATGAGTGGCTTGTAGTTCACAGAGTATAGATATTTCACTTCCTTGGTTAGGTTTATTCCTAGGTATTTTATTCTTTTTGATGCAACTGTGAATGGAATTGTTACCCTGATTTCTCCCTCTGCTAGTTCATTGTTAGTTTATAGTGATGCCACAGATTTCTGTGTATAAATTTTGTATCCTGCAACTTTGCTGAATTCAGATATTAGATCTAGTAGTTTGGGAGTGGATTCTTTAGGGTTTTTATTGTACAATATCATGTCACCTGCAAACAGGGACCATTTAACTTCTTCCTTGCCAATCTGGATGCCATTTACTTCTTTGTGTTGTCTGATTGCCATGGCTAGGACCTCCAGTACTATGTTGAATAGAAGTGGGGAGAGTGAGCATCCTTGTCTTGTTCCCCATCTTAAAGGAAAAGCTTTCAGCTTCTTGCTGATAGGTGTAAGGATGGCTGTTGGTTTGTCATATATGGCCTTTATTATGTTGAGGTACTTGCCCTCTATACCCATTTTGTTGAGAGTTTTTATCATGAATGGATGTCGAATTTTTTCAAATGCTTTTTCAGCACCTATGGAGATGATCATGTGGTTTTTTTCCTTCTTTTTGTTGATGTGGTGGGTGATGTTGATGGGTTTTCGAATGTTGTACCATCCTTGCATCCGTGGAATAAATCCTACTTGATCATGATGGATGATATTTTTGATTTATTTTTGAATTTGGTTTGCTAATATTTTGTTGAGTATTTTTGCATCTATGTTCATCAGGGATATTGGTCTGTAATTTTCTTTTTTTGTGGTATCTTTTTCTGGTTTTGGTATTAGAGTGAAGCTGCCCTCCTAGAATGAGTTTGGAAGTATTCCCTCATCTTCTACTCTTTGGAAAACTTTAAGGAGGATGGGTATTATGTCTTCACTAAATGTTTGATAAAATTCAGCATTGAAGCCATCTGGTACAGGCATTTTGTTCTTAGGTAGTTTTTTGATTACCAGTTCAATTTCGTTGCTGGTAATTGGTTTGTTCAGATTTTCTGTTTCTTTCTTGGTCAGCCTTGGAAAGTTATATTTTTCTAGAAAGTTGTCCATTTCTTCTAGGTTATCCAATTTGTTAGCATATAGTTTTTCATAGTATTCTCTAATAATTCTTTGTATTTCTGTGGTGTCCATAGTGATTTTTCCTTTCTCATTTCTGATTCTATTTATGTGAGCAGACTCTCTTTTTTTCTTGATAAGTCTGGCTAAGGGTTTATCTATTTTGTTTATTTTCTCGAAGAACCAGCTCTTGCTTTCCTTGATTCTTTCTATTGTTTTATTTTTCTCAATTTTATTTATTTCTGCTCTCAACTTTATTATGTCCCTCCTTCTACTGACTTTGGGCCTCATTTATTCTTCCTTTTCTAGTTTCATTAATTGTGAGTTTAGAGTGTTCATATGGGATTGTTCTTCTTTTCTGAGGTAGGCCTGTATTGCAATATACTTTCCTCTTAGCATGGCCTTCACTGTGTCCCACAGATTTTGCGGTGTTGAATTATTGTTGTCAGTTATCTCCAAATATTGCTTGATCTCTGTTTTTATTTGGTCATTGATCAATTGCTTATTTAGGAATATGTTGTGAAGCCTCCATGTGTTCGTGAAATTTTTCATTTTCTTTGCGTAATTTATTTCTAGTTTCATACCTTTGCAGTCTGAGAAACTGGTTTGTATGATTTCAATCTTTTTGAATTTACCGAGGCTCTTTTTGTGGCCTAGTATATGATCTATTCTTGAAAATATTCCATGTGCCCTTGGGAAAAATGTGTATTCTGCTGCTTTTGGGTGTAGAGTTCTGTAGATGTCTATTAGGTCCATCTGTTCTATTGTTTTTTTCAGTGCCTCTGTCTCCTTACTTATTTTCTGTCTGGTTGATCTGTCCTTCAGAGTGAGTGGAGTGTTGAAGTCTCCTAGAATGAATGCATTGCTTTCTGTTTCCCCTTTTAATTTTGTTAGTATTTGTTTCACATATGTAGGTGTTCCTCTGTTGGGTGCATAGATATTTATAATGGTTATGTCCTCTTGTTGGACTGACCCCTTTATCATTATGTAATATCCTTTCTCTCTTGTGATTTTCTTTTTTTTGAGGTCTGTTTTGTTTGATACAAGTACTGCAACTCCTGCTTTTTTCTCCCTACTAGTTGAATGAAATATCTTTTTCCATCCCTTGACTTTTAGTCTGTGTATGTCTTTGGGTATAAAGCGAGTATCTTGTAGGCAGCATATATATAGGTCTTGTTTTTTTATCCATTCAGTGACTCTTTGTCTTTTGATTGGTGCATTCAGTTCATTTGCATTTAGGGTGATTATCAATAGGTATGTAGTTACTGGCATTTCAGGCTTTTGATTTGTGGTTACCAAAGGTTCAAGGTTAACTTCCTTACTATCTAAGAGTCTAACTTAACTCACTTAATATGCTATTACAAACACAATATTAAGGTTTTTTATTTCTTCTCCTTTTTCTTCCTCCTCCATTCTTTATAAGGTATCATATTCTGTACTCTTTGTCTATCCCTTAATTGACTTTGGGGATAGTTGTTTTAATTTTGCATTTGCTTAGTAATTAGCTCTTCTACTTTCTTTCCTGTGGTTTTATTACCTCTGGTGACAGGTATTAAACCTTAGGAACACTTCCGTCTATAGCAATCCCTCCAAAGTACACTGTAGAGATGGTTTTTGGGAGGTAAATTCTCTCAGCTTTTGCTTATCTGGGAATTGTTTAGTCCATCCTTCAAATGTAAATGATAATCTTGCCAGATAAAGTAATCTTGGTTTGAGGCCCTTCTGCTTCATTGCATTAAATACATCATGCCACTCCCTTCTGGCCTGAGAAGTCTGATGAGAGCCTGATGTGCTTTCCTTTGTATGTGATCTTATTTCTCTCTCTGGCTGCTTTTAATAGTCTCTCCTTATCCTTGATCTTTGCCATTTTAATTACTGTTTGTCTTGGTGTTGTCTTCCTTGGGTCCTTTGTGTTGGGAGATCTGTGCACCTCCGTGGCCTGAGAGACTATCTCCTTCCCCAGATTGGGGAATTTTTCAGCAATTACCTCCTCAAAGACACTTTCTATCCCTTTCTCTATCTTCTTCATCTTCTGGTACCCCTATAATGCAAATATTGTTCCGTTAAGTTGGTCACACAGTTCTCTTAATATTCTTTCATTCTTTGAGTTCCTTTTTTGTCTCTGTGCCTCAGCTTCTTTGTATTCATCTTCTCTAGTTTCCATTTCATTTTTCATCTCCTCCACCATATCTAATCTCCTTTTAATACCCTTCATTGTGCTCTTCAATGTTTGGATCTCCGACCAGAATTCATTCCTTAGTTCTTGAATATCTTTCTGTACCTCTGTGAGCATGTTAGTGATTTTTATTTTGAAATACCTGTCAGGAAGATTCATGAGGTTGATGTCATTTAAATCTTTCTCAGGAGTTGTTCTCATAATTTTACTCTGAACCAGATTCCTTTGGCCTTTCATATTTGTATAAGGTGCCCTCTAGTGCCCAGAACCTCTACTCTCTGGAGCTGCTCATCCCATGAAGCAATGTTGGGGGTCACAGGGGAGTGGTATTGGTGTCTGGGGAGAGGAAAGAGCTGTTTCCTGACTCCTGGCTGCTATGTCTGTCTCCACTGCCTGAACCAGTGGGCCGAGCACATAGGTATAAGCCTCTATGCTTTGCGTTTGTAGTTGCTGTTGTAATGTCTTCCCTCTGGCTCGCCTAATTCCAGGGTAGGTTTTGCCAGTTTGCGAGCCAAGTGGTGCTGGCTGGGAGAAAGGCGCAATAGGCTGCGTATCACGGAGGGGGTCCTCGGAGCTCTGTAGCGAGCCAGGGAGTTGGAGCTCCTGAATATCGTGAAAGCTCCTAAACTGCTGGGCAGAGTGCACCTGTACAATTTTGTCTACCTGTCCTTTCTCCTGAGCAGTAAGCTCTGTGCAATCCTTTCCCCTTTAGCAGCCCTCTCGCTGTTAGGAAGTCTCTCAGACTGATTGCCTTTCTTTTGTCCCCGAGCAGCTGGGTGTGGATCCCTGCTTTCGACAAGTGGCTGGAATCTCAGTCTCTTCAGGAATTCTGCCTGTCTTAGCTTTCCAACCCCCTAATTACAAGAGTATCATGCAAGCACCATGAAATGTAGGTTTATGCTCCCAGAGCAGATCTCCGGAGTTAGGTATTCAGCAGTCCCAGATCTTCACTCCCCGCTCCTTTTCTATTCCTCACGCCAGTGAGCTTGGGTGGGGGAAGCCTTGGGTCCTGCCAGTCCACAGCTTTGGTACGTTACCCTGTTCAGTGAGGTTTATTCTTTTCTCCAGGTGTATGCAGTTTGATGCAGTCCTCTTTCCTTTCCTAATCTTTTAGGATTAGTTGTATTAATTATATTTTCATATTATATGCAGTTTTAGGAGGAAGCCTCTGTCTCAGTTCTCACGCTGCCATCTTTTCAATAATATCTTGCTTTAAAGTGTCTGCATCCGTGTAAAATTGCAGAGGATATCCTTTCGTTTTTAATCCACATTCTGCTGAACCTCCTTCTGGTCCTATTTCCCAGCTCGTGTATAATGCTCTTAGCTACTCAAAATTCTGCAATTTTAGATGCAACCAAGATGGCATGTCCAAAACTGACCCCAAATCATACCATTTGCCTACACCATAATCAATTATGTTTTCTTCCCTTAAGGCATGTACTTTTTTTTAAATGACTTAAAAAACATACCAAATACTAATGTTTAAATGCTAAAACTGCTATTTAGCTTTTTTGGTTTATCAATCTATAGGGATAATTTTGTAGCAGTGGAAATTTATCAGGGATAACTTAACCATAACATTTGATTTATGCTTGTTAGAAAATCAGAATTATTTTTGATTTTTGTGTTGAATGTGACATAGTGATTTCATGTCATGTCAATTTTTTTTCTTAATGAACTTTGCATCTCAAATTATATTTAAAGATTTTTTTTTTGCAGGGGGAGTAGGTAGTGATTCCATCTTTCTATCCTTATTATCTGGATTAAGTGTTACATAGTAAAAGTTAAAGTATTTCATACAATTGAAGAATCCTTAAAACAACTCTGAAAAAATGGATTATTAAAGAAATAAACTGATGACTTGAAAGACTTAGCCAATACCTCAGTGAGACTTCAAAATAGGGAAGAAAATTAGAGCACAAAGCCAAGTCTCCCTAAGAGCAAAGCCCAAACTTTATTCACTGCCTCATTCTGGCCCCTTGGTGGCCAGCATAAAGTTATAGTTTGTCCTAACAGTTGATGTTTGATTTATTAAAAACAGTGGAGAAGCACCTAAAATAGCAGTCTATTGGGATCATATTTAGGAAGGCTAGTATTGCTGAGGAGTTGTGTAATGATAAGAATTATTAAAAATGTAACCTCAATGAGGGCTAGAAATTTTGTATGTTTTAGTCATAGCTGTACTCCCATTCCCTAGATGAGAGAAAAAATAATAGCAAGATATTTAATAATACGTGTTGCATAAATCGAATATATGTGTACATTTGGCCAAAAGACACTCCCACTTCAGAAATGTGCTAAAAACCACCCCACGAAATGAAAGGCCATTAGAGAAAACAGGAAAAATAATTCAGCTGATGGACCTGTTAAATATGACTAGTTTTAGAATAAAATGATTAAATCATTACTAAAGCTAAAATTCTGGGCCATCAGCCACCTCAAGCCTTCCAAGGACAGACTGTCTGACAAATGTACCTGTGTGTGTGATCAGCACTACAAAATACACAGATCAAAAAATTGGTAGGAATCTAGATTCATTTTTAGAATGGTAAATTATCCTTGAATTATAAAGCCTTCATTACTAAGTGACTAAAATGTGGTTTGCCGGAAGAACTTTTTTTATGGCATCTTATGTGTAAGAAGTGAAAGCAACTTTTATGCCTTTCTCCACTAGATAATAGCAAGGTCAGAAATAACATCCCCTAAGATATTTTCTTTTATTTTGTTGCTATTATACTTAAGCTGTGGATGTTATGGGGAAAAAAGTAAGATGGTGACAAATGATAATAGCAATAGCTGAACTTTTTCAAGATTTAAAAAAAATCCGATTTAGAATAGGGATTTTATTTAAAACAGTAGTATTTTAACTCTTGATAGAATATTAAACCTAACCTATGATGGAAAGAAAGGAGAAGAAAAGGAGAAAATTTAGGTCACAAAAATTCAGATGCATAATTCAACGTAGTTTTTAAAAATAGCTTTTGAGGGTGAAAGTTCAATGTAATGCATTATATAGTAAACACGGAAGTGATGGCTACTTTTAGTAAAGGAAACAGTTTATTTGAATTTTCTGATTTACTTTATCTGAGCCAATATTTTTTTCTCCAATTCAAAATCAGAATGAGTTTTAAAAATATTTAAATAGTTTTTGTTGTTGAACACAATACAGAAGAAATAAGACTTCTAAGTAGATTACCAAATAAGAGTAGCAGTGTCCAAGCTTGCTGTCTTTTTCCACTGCTTTCTTTTCTTTAGTCCATAGTGTCGGGGCCAATGAAGAGTTGATAATATAAGGTATTTCTGACTTTGAGGAATTCACAATCTAGAAAAGTCATCTACATATGTACCTATAATGCAGGAATGACCCGGGTGGCAGTGCAGAAGAGTGGTTTGGTGCAAAGGCAAAGTAAGGTTACTATTTCCTATAAAGAAGCCTTCCCTGGCTCTTTCATGAATGGGAACTCCACAGAGGAATCACCGCAGGGTCTATCTTAGCATCTTCCACGAGAGATTTCACAATGGCAAAATCAACTGTCACTTTCCAAAGAGATTGTATTTTGACAAAGGTTTGAGTTTTTTTTTTTTTTTTTGTATACCACCTAAACATAAGTTTCTTTCTGTTACTGGGTTACACAAAACAACCGAATCGTTTTCCCTAGAGGATACTTTGGAATGACCTGACTTAAAATAGAGGTTATCTTTTAAATTCAGTGTGGGCAGGCTGGGAAGACACCCCAAAGCCACAGGTTATTGTCCTGGAGAATGCTGTAACTGCTGATCATAAGAGACATGCAAAAGATATTAAGATGTTACAGGGAAAGAAAATAAACAGTGATTTATAACACAAGCCTCGATCTGAAAGTCACAAGGGCAGACACTTGGAATTGCAGGTGTTGATTTGTGGTCAAGGTGTTGCTCACATGGACACCTCCAGAAAGCTGCATCTTGAGTGAGTCACAGCCACAGAGATAGGATATAATGTTAGCTGAGGATTTCCTAAGCAATGCTGAGACCAGATTTTTCTGAATGCATTTCTTTTCGCAAAGATTCTACCTATTATATAGTAGGGTTTGAGAATAATGCAGGATGAACTCGTGCTGTATCTAAAAAGGACAAAAGAATTAATTTTCTTGCTTTTAAAAAAAAAGCTTTTCCAAGTAGCTCTATAATGTCCTCCTTTTGATATATATTGAGTACTCATTCATAGATAACTAGGCAGCACCACGGTATGGGGGGTCTCCCTTGGAGCATCTTGGAGATGGTTCTCTGGTAGGATGTTGCTGCAGTGTGGTAACACCAAGGGGGACCATTAAAGGCATCTGCACGTCCATGGTAATTGAAGCACGGAGTAGGTGGAATCAGTGCTCAGGCAGAAGGTATCAAATGAGAATTAAACAAGATTAAGGACATAATTTTGAGGAAGTGACGCGGAAGGATGGACGAAGGAGCGATCTGAAAAAGTAGCCTATGGAAACGCAGCAGCCGGGAGGCATTCTGGGAGAGTGTGAGGGCCTGGCCGCGAGGTAGGAGAGCATCTCCCAGCAGAGAGGTCAGGTGGGCAAGGTGTGAATCTGTTGGAATTGCCAATTACATTACTTCACTGCAGTTAAAGCCGTTCTAACGCTCAGGGAGGGGAGGTCGGAGGGGTCTGGGGGTCGAGGAGATGAAGCTGAGGATGAGAATCTGGAGACAGAAGGAAGGCAGTGAAAGGGGACAGATTACTTGTAAGCAGAGGAGGTGAGTCACAAGGGTTGGGTTTTGTTGTTTAACAAATGACTGCAACCAGAAATGTTTTTAAAGACTAAAGAGAGAAACCCATAGAACCACAGAATGTTTATAAAATAGCAAGAAAAATACATATTTTAATCAATTCTTATAAAGCATTGTGACAAGGTTAATCTGGCCCTTGTCATAGTCAGTTTTTTCCTTAAGAATAATGCAACTTATGTAAATACCAACTTCCTTTAGCAATACTTTTGAATGATTTCAGCTCTTATGCTTATTCATATTTGATTTTTGTTATGAATGATCTAACCTCTGGAAATTAAATTCAGAAAAATACCCTAAACATATGAGATATATTTATAGACAATGATGCAATGTTTTCCTGGTACAAGAGAGCTAGTCTTACAGTAATGGTTTGGAATTGAGTCCCTTTTGCGAATGTATTTTTGTACGCCACTTATTTTGTAAGCAAGTGTATGTATGTGTAGGCAGGATAACAGATCTGTGGGTTTGTATCTGATGTGGATCATAAACCACATTATTTTCATAGAGCAAGCTTAACTTTGGCCCTAGCTGCCCAAGTTTTCATATCCATTTTTGTAAGATGAAACATTTCAAAATGACTAATAAACCATGAAAATGCTGATATAGGAAGACTGAAATGATTTGTTAGGCTTTGTTTTCTTATTTTTCAAAGTGAAGCCACTAAACTCCTAGGCTATGGAGGGAAGAAAAAGGCCAACACACTTGTTTAAAATTATGGCCCCTCTGTGTTACACAGATCGCAGCTTCAGTCTCCTTATCTGTAAAATGTAGATAATCAGACTCATTGGATTGTAATAAAAACTAAGTTAGGCAATGCTTAATAGTGCCTAAGACATAGTAAAAAATAGCAGAAAGATGTCTTCGGCTACACATAATAGAAACCCAATTAAGTGTGGCTTAAGCAATTAGGAGATGTATGTGCCGGCAGAGTTTGGAAGATGAGCTGCCCTCCGGCCCCCTTCCCTGTGGCAGGGTGCCTCCTCATGCACTTGGTTGGTCTTTGCCTCCTTCAGAATGGCCAGGAGGAAAAATCTGGCTACACATCCTCACGCCACATCATTCAGAGGAAGAGTGTCAGAGCTCTTGTCATAATAAAGAAGCATCCCTTCCAGAAGCCACTCCTGTCCCGAACTTCTCTTTGTGTCTAAATGACCTAATGTAGGTCACATGCCCATTTCTTTTTTTCTTTCCAGCTTCACTGAGGTATATTTGGTATATATCACTGTGTAAGGTTAAGCCGTACAGCACACTGGTTTGCTTTACTTGCCCTCAATAAGCTTTGTTAGCATTCATCATCTCATATATGTACAATAAAAAGAGAAAGCAAAAAAAGAAAATGATTTTTTCCTTGCACTAAGAACTCTTAGGATTTACTCTCTTAACAACTTTCCTGTATACCATGCAGTGGGGTCAGCTATAGTCATCATGCTGTCCCTTACACCCCTAGTCCTGGGAATTTGTTCCTCTAGACCAGCTTTCTCCATCTCCCCCTCCCTAACCTCCTGCATCTGGTAACCACAAATCTCATCTCTTTTACCATCAGTCTACTTTTTTTTTTAATATAATTTATTTTATTATCATTAATTTACAATTACATGAGCAATATTACGATTATTAAACTACCCCTTCATCAGGTCCACCCCACCAACCCCATTACAGTCACTGTCCATCAGCGTAGTGAGATGCTATAGAGTCACTACTTGTCTTCTCTGAGTTGTACTGCCCTCCCCGTGCCCCCCCAACATTACATCTGCTAATCGTAATGCCCCTTTTTCCCTCTTATCCCTCCCTTCCCGCCCATTTTCCCCAGTCCCTTTCCTTTGGTAACTATTAGTCCGTTCTTGGGTTCTGTGAGTCTGCTGCTGTTTTGTTCCTTCAGTTTTTTTCTTTGTTCTTATACTCCACATATGAGTGAAATCATTTGATACTTGTCTTTTTCGGCTTGGCTTATTTCACTGAGCATAATACCTCTAGCTCCATCCATGTTGTTGCAAATGGTAGGATTTGTTTTCTTCTTATGGCTGAATAATATTCCATTGTGTATATGTACCACATCTTCTTTATCCATTCATCTACTGATGGACACTTAGGTTGCTTCCATTTCTTGGCTATTGTAAATAGTGCTGCAATAAACATAGGGGTGCATATGTCCTTTTCAAATTGGGCTGCTGCATTCTTAGGGTAAATTCCTAGGAGTGGAATTCCTGGGTCAAATGGTATTTCTATATTGAGTCTTTTGAGGAACCTCCATACTGCTTTCCACAATGGTTGAACTAATTTGCAGTCCACCAGCAGTGTAGGAGGGTTCCCTTTTCTCCACATCCTCGCCAACATTTGTTGTTGTTTGTGTTTTGGATGTTGGCCATCCTCACTGGTGTGAGGTGATATCTCATTGTGGTTTTAATCTGCATTTCTCTGATGATTAGCGATGTGGAGCATCTTTTCATGTGCCTGTTGGCCATCTGAATTTCTTCTTTGGAGAAGTGTCTATTCATGTCCTCTGCCCATTTATTAATTGGATTATTTGCTTTCTGTTTCTTAAGGTGCATGAGTTCTTTATATATTTTGGATGTCAACCCTTTATCAGATACGTTTTTTATGAATATATTCTCCCATACTGTAGGATGTCTTTTTGTTCTACTGATGGTGTCCTTTGCTGTACAGAAGCTTTTCAGCTTGATATAGTCCCACTTGTTCATTTTTGCTTTTGTTTCCCTTGCCCTGGGAGATATGTTCATGAAGAAGTTGCTCATGTTTATGTCCAAGAGATTTTTGCCTATGTTTTTTTCTAAGAGTTTTATGGTTTCATGACTTACATTCAAGTCTTTGATCTACCTTGAGTTTACCTTTGTGTATGGGGCTAGACAGTAGTCCAGTTTCATTCTCTTACATGTAGCTGTCCAGTTTTTCCAACACCAGCTGCTGAAGAGGCTGTCATCTCCCCATTGTATATCCAAGGCACTTTTATCAAATATTAATTGACTGTATATGTTTGGGTTAATGTTTGGATTTTCTATTCTGTTCCACTGGTCTGTGGGTCTGTTTTGTGCCAATACCAAATTGTCTTGATTACTGTGGCTTTGTAGTAGAGCTTGAAGTCAGGGAGTGTAATTCCCCCTGTTTTATTCCTCCTTCTCAGGATTGCTTTGGCTATTCGGGGTCTTTTGTGGTTCCATATGAATTTTAGAATAATTTGTTCCAGTTCATTGAAGAAAGCTGTTGGTAGTTTGATAGGGATTGCATTGAATCTGTAGATTGCTTTTAGGTAGTATAGCCATGTTGACAATATTTATTCTTCCTAGCCAAGAGCATGGGATGCATTTCCATTTGTTAGTGTCCTCTTTAATTTCTCTTAGGAGTGTCTTGTAGTTTTCAGAGTACAGGTCTTTCACTTCCTTCGTTAGGTTTATTCCTAGGTATTTTATTCTTTTTGATGCAATTGTGAATGGAATTGTTTTTCTGATTTCTCTTTCTGTTAGTTCATCATTAGTGTATAGGAAAGCAACAGATTTCTGTGTGTTAATTTTGTATCCTGCAACTTTGCTGAATTCAGATATTAGTTCTAGTAGTTTTGGAATGGAATCTTTAGGGTTTTTTATGTACAGTATCATGTCATCTGCAAATAGTGACAATTTGATTTCTTCTTTACCAATCTGGATGCCTTGTATGTCTTTGTTTTGTCTGATTGCTGTGGCTAGGACCTCCAGTACTATGTTGAATACCAGTGGAGAGAGTGGGCATCCTTGTCTTGTTCCCGATCTTAGATGAAAAGCTTTCAGCGTCTCGCCGTTAAGTATGATGTTAGCTGTGGGTTTGTCATATACAGCCTTTATGATGTTGAGGTACTTGCCGTCTATACCCATTTGTTGAGAGTTTTAATCAGGAATGGATGCTGAATTTTGTCAAAT
>JAVSCE010021108.1:0-14642 GCA_032199065.1 Smutsia gigantea
TTAATTATCCTATTTCATTTCCAGAAACTTAGTGAGTATTAGCAAGTTATAATTACAAAAGCACTAAGCTGAGCGTAAAAACATCTTATTCTGTGTCTCTGCTTTGCCTTCAACTAACTTGATTTCTCAGGGCCAGTGGCTCACTGTGGGTGGTCCCAGGGGAATTTTTAAAGAGAGACTTCAGAAAAGTAAAAATTACACTGGGCCTTGATCATTCTTAAAATTGGTTCTCTAAAGGTTTTTAATAACACAAAAGGGTTTTTAATGAAATATAGTAAGTACAAGTGTTTTTTTAAAATAAAAACTGTAGTATTCTATTATGCTTAGATGTACAAACCATGAAGGTCAGTCCAAGTTTAGTGAAGTTTAGAACAGAATTAACCAGGCATATTTGATATGTATAATTGTTAACGTGTTAAGTGAGGCCAATATAATAAAGAGAAATGATTCCCGTTTCCATTTTGTTCAAATCAATTAGAAGGATTTTACAGAGCCAAACCGAACATTTTGGAAGATGAGCTTCATGTAGAGGGGGTGTACAAGCAGTGAGCATAGCAAATGCTAGGCAGTTTGAAAAGCAGAGTATACCAAAGGCAACTGGACCAGATGGGGTGCTAGGGTAAGGAAAAAAGGGAGTTTGGGTAAGCTGGAGGCATCACATACCCAGTGTTAAAAGTGGAGGAAATAACAGGGAGAGAAAGACATTGAGTGTGGGAAGGTATCTATCTGTAAGCCAAATTTTAGTCCTTCCATCTCTCCTTCCATGTTTGACAAAAGCATGTAAACAAGAACGCTGAAGGGCTGGTAAGTGTTCAGGCACTGGGCTAACATATATATCCAAAGTACAGCGTCACCTATGTTCCTTGGTAACAGAACCCTGATTTTGTTTGCAGTTCTCTGACTGGCCCTGGGTGATGCACTTTCATTCCAGCCTCTCTTACAGCTAGAGAGACCAGTTTGACACATTGCAAACCAAGGCGCAAGGGAATTTCTGGGAAATTTTTGTTTTGTTGATCCAAAGGGAACAGATTTGTCAGGTATTGTCTGCCTTCTTCCTCCTCTTTCTTTGCACCTTGATTAATCATGAAAGCTTAAGCTACAGCTACAGCTCTTCTTTTTGACTCTGAGTAGGAGGCCAGGAAAATCACAGAGGATTGATATTAGGGGATTCTGCTCCTTGGCTTCTCTGGATTCGTTATGTAAGAAAACTGACTCTTGTTTCTGATTTACTTGCAGTGAATGTATTACTAGATGATAAGTAAGAGGTTTATGCACAACATTAGTGAGCAGTAGAACTGAAGATAAGTTAGTGCCATACTTGGGATCCTTAATTTTGGGGCTAAAACGAACGGACTTGAATCTGTAGTCATTTAGCTCTTCATGGACATTGACAGCCATGATAATGCATGTGGTTATGTTCATGAAGGATGATAGTAAAGAGATACAGGATATTTGTTACTGAGGGGGTAGTAGGAATTGAAGAATCAGACTTGCTAAAGAGATATTTGAAAGTACAAGTCTCTCAGTGCAGTGATATGGGAGACTGAAGGTTGGGAGATGGGAGAACGATAAATGACCTTGAAAGTAATAAAGACGCAGAAAAAAAAATTAGTAACAATTCACAATAAATTTGTCAATGGAGGTCATTTTGGGAAGGGGGAATGTGGTGCCCAGGGTAGTAGTTAAGGATTTTCTATCTTTCATTTTTCTTCCCTTCTTTACAGTAGAATTTTTAAGTAAAATAATAAACATGCATTCCTCTTATTAAATAAATTAAAGGTGAAGAAGTAAAGAAGCAGAAAGTAATGTGAATATCACAAATAGACGCAACATTTTGGAGGAAATACTATGTGTTTTTTGCGGTATGTTCAGTTTGAGGTAACCAAGGTCCCGAGGTTGCAAAAGAATACATGCTATTTGGTAAGAATTCAAAAATCCGTGACACTTGACTCTCCTAAGTCAGTGGTTCTCAGCCCTTCTTGTGCAATGGAATCCTCTGGAGAGCTTTAAATAAAAATTGGTGTAGAGCCCCACCCCTGAGTTTCTTATTTTTTTTTTTCCTCCTGCGTTTCTTTTTTGTTGATCTTGGGTAAGACATGGGCATCGGTATTTTTCTAGAAAAAATTCTTCCCTTGTGAATCAACTGGGCAGCCAGTGCCGGGGATCCACTGCTCTTCAAGTTGATGAACTCTTTAAGGGACAAAGTGTGGTATGGTTCTCAGCTCTGATCACACAGATAGAACCACTTGGATAAGTTAAAATAAACAAACAACCACCCTCCTGCCGTATCCCTCTGAGATTCTGGTTCAGTTCTGCCATGGGGTCCCGTTTAGTGGTTTAGAAACCTCCACGATTGAATCCAGTCTGTAGCCTGGGTTGAGAGTCACTGATGCAGATCGGGAAGTGTAGAGGCTCAAGGAAATGCCCAGCACTGTTAACCAGATTCTTGTGTTTTACCATCAGCTGAACTGTTCTCCTCATCCCTGCTATGCTCCTTCATACTTTTGAAACTGCAAGAAACTAAAGCATGGTAGCCATGCCTCTAGTTTTATCCTGGAAGGCTCCTTCAAATTGCCTGGATTAGAGAGATTAGCTGGGGTTACTTTAATTGTCAGCAGCCCCTATGGTAAAAATTCCTCGGGAAATAAGGAAGATGGGGTGTAATCTTAGTTGCATAGCACCAGAGCTCATGGAAAATTGGAATGTCGGTCAGTCTTCCATGAAGTGACTGGTTTGTTCGGCCCATCCATTTTCCCTACTTCAGCAGCCCCAGTGTCTTAGTGGTTTTACCTCCTGCCACTCCACTCCCCCTACATTTCCTGCACTGCTGCCACACTGGGCTCTTTGCCGAGCTTGTTCCCACCACAGGACCTTTGCACTTGCTTCCTCTGCCTGAAATACTTTGTCCCTAGATGTCTACAAGTCTACATACCTTTTTTCATTTAAGTCTCTGCACAAATGTCAGTTCATCAAGGAGGCCCTTTCTAGGCCTTCTACCTAAAATAAGTATTCTCTTTCCCACTCTATCTTTTTAAGCAGTTTTCATTTTCTTTATAGCACTAATCACCTCCCGACATCTTTGATCCACTTATTTCTTTATACTGTTTTCTCTGTCAGATAAAAGGACTTGTTTTGTTCTCTGAGGCTCCTTCGGGCCTATAGGAGTACAGGTCATAGGAGCTCGAAAATGTTAGGCCTAATGAATGAATAACCTGCTCACAGTGGCTCTCGCCTGTTCATGGCTGACAGTGAGCTTGCCTGAGAAGGAAGGGCTGAGCTGTTCACACCCTGGTCTCCTGCTTACCTAGTGGCCTGAGCCACTGTGCTGGCGCAGCCAGTGTTCACTGAGTGACTAAAAGGGGAAAATACTGAGAATCATAAAGCAGATGACGAAGAAAGAGGAGCAAGGGAACGAAACAACAAAAAGAGAGCCACCCCACAGTTGTTTGATATGAGGCAAAGCCATAGTGTTGCTTTTAAAATATTCTGTGTAGTTTGTCATTGCCATCAAGTTGTACATAATCTATTGCCTCTTGGTTTCCTGGCAGGTAGACTTAACTGGAGAGCTTAGACATCCTTAAAGGTGGTATAAGGACCGGCTTCTTGTTGATCAGCTCATGACAGACTTGATTGCTAATGATAGAAACAACAGCTGGGAGGTCTTTCTTTTGAAGACCCATGCAAGTTATTGATTCTGTCATTCAAAAGAAAAAAAAAGCCACTCTCTGCTGCCTTTGAAGTATGTAATTCATATCCCGAATTCAGCAGGTCTAAAAAATCTCAGCCGTTTTCCTCACACTCTTCCTCTGTACTTTCATTTATTCTCCTCTTTCTGTTTTGTGTTTTTCTCCCCTCCCCTGTTACTAGGAAACTTCTCTTAGTAGTTTTAATAGGTGAAAATTTGCATTGTTTTACTATATCATTAGGGTTCTGGATTTTTCTTAGTCCACGATCCCTTCCTGGCCACTAAAAAAAGCTCACGAAAGAAAATCACAGGCTTTGTTGTACAAGAATACTGTGAAACCATTCATGTCATAAAATGTTTATGTTAGCAGCATTTCACTCATTTTAAACCCTGGTCATCTTCTGTGGATGAGTCTGTCATTCATTAGGGAGTGTATCTGAAATCAGCCAGACATTATTTTCCGTGTTTTAAGAAAACCTGTACTGTATTATTGTATGTGTGAGGTGCTGCCCTCAGGTTGGAGATTTAATGGAATACTCCAGTTGGAGTTCTTGTCTAAACAGTCAAGAGGAATTGACAAATGTTTTTAATGGGCTGGATAATAAATATTTTAGGCTTGAAGGCCATCAGGTTTCCAAAAACAGGTGTGCCTTCCCTGAAGCTAAAAGAGCGGTGTGACTGTTCCAGTGAAACATGTTACACAGCTCTCCAGGAGGCGACATTTGACCTGCGGGTGGGATTTGCCCAACATCCTACCTAGTTCAGAGGATAAATGGAGAGAAATGGGATTCAAGGATCAAAACAATTTAGCAGGAATGTATCCCTATAAATAATTTTTTTTTGGTATCTCATAAAGAGTTTAAGTTAACTTGCTTGTATTAAATACTGGTAGAAGAAAATCATTTACCCCCCACCAATATAGCATTTTATTAGCATGTTTTAACGTAGCCTTACTCGACTAACCTAAAAATTACAGTGTTGTCCTTAATGCCCCACACTTCACTGTAATGTTAGCTTTCTGTTTCAGAATACACTTGCAGCCTAAATATTACTCTAAAAATAAAACTGGTACTCATTCATAATATATCAAATGACTAAGGCAGTTGTAAGGCAGTGAATTAGAAGTCATGAGATCATTTGAAATATAATGATAAGAGCTGATGAGGTCAAGTTCTTTATTTGTAGGGGAACCTTCCACTATGCGGTGGAAGTAAGTACATGGGAATTAATGACGGCTCTGTATCGGTCTTCACTGTGAGTACAGAGTAGCTCTCCTGCTAATAGAGCTTCTGGGCAGTGTGGGCTTTATCATTATTTACTTGAGGAAGTCATAAATGTCTTTAAAACTTTTCCTGTAGAGTGCTTTTGTATTTTAAAAGAAGTGGAGTTTGATCTTTCTTACCAACCTGCGAATGTTGAACCTGTCCCTGGCTCATACTGTTTGTTAACTGGTCATAAAGCTCCTACTCATGTGGTTTTAGTTAGCCTTCTGCATCTGTTATAAAGTTAGCGGTGGTACTGGTTGTGATTCACATGCTCGGTGTATCGGGTCATTTGTAGTGGGCAAGCTGGCCCTGTGGAGCGTTGGTGAAATGCTGCTGCGTGAAATTGTTTCTTACTACTATCATTTATCTTTCTTGCAGTCAGAGGTCTTTCATTCACTGTTTCCTCAACATAAAACAGAGGATTTTTGTCTTGGTGTTCATTCTCTACTTCTCTGTTTTCAAAGAGGAAAACATTTGCTTCAATCTGCTCATTTCTTCTAGAGTGTCTCCCCCACCCCGGGGGTGGGGTTGAAGGGTTATGCCAAGAATTCTTTGGGGGAGTTGGAGCATAACCACTACTAAGAGGTTCAGTTTCTTAATGATGTTCATTTCAATTTAACACATCATGAGTGTTGCTGTTTTTACTATTGAGGACACCCCTTTCTTCTTCTCCAAGTGCTCAATGTGAGTCTTATAATGAGAGCAAAGAAGGGATATGTTCCTCTTTTTTGCATCGTTTTATCCCATTTGCTGTTTTTGCCCGTTTCTTAGTATCACTGAATTTGGTTCTGATCTTGATTGGCAGTGTGCATTGCAGAGATCTCAAACAACAGGCCACGTTCTGAATGCAGGCATGGTTTGTTTGGCCCATGTTGTGTGGTTCAGTTTTTCTGAGTTAGTCACCAACGTTTAAAAGACAAATAATTCCGCTTTTTAGTGGCCAGTGACTTAAATTTTATCTGTTCACCCTCTATATCATCTAGCCAGTGAATGTTCCGTAACTGTTCTTTAAAGGCGCTGAATTTTCTTCCCTAGGCTGAAGATCTAATAATCACACCAGCCACCATTTTGAAAGAAAAGCCAGACCCAGCTACTCTGGTTTTTGGAACTGTTTTCACGGATCACATGTTGACAGTAGAGTGGTCCGCAGAGGTTGGATGGGAGAAGCCTCAGATCAAGCCTCTTCAGAACTTGTCATTGCATCCCAGCTCATCAGCCTTCCACTACGCGGTGGAAGTAAGTATGTGGGAAGTAATGATGGTGCCGTATCGGTCTTCACTGCGAGTACAGGGTGGCCCTCCTGCTGATAGAGCTTCTGGGCACTGTGGGCTTTATCTTATTTACTTGAGGATGTCATAAATGTCTTTAAGACTTTTCCTGTAGACAGTTGGATTGACTAATAATTAAGACAGTAAGTCTTAGCCAGTTTTTCAGATAATTTTGAATTGTCTGTATCAGTAACAAAATTCATGGAGAGGCAAATGAGGACAGTTGATGAGAAAATTAGCAAACAAAAATCCAGTACTGCTAATATTTTACTAAGTTACCTCTCTTCTCAGATCTTCTAATGATGGAGAAAGGATCATTGAGTACAATATTATGGCTAGGTTTTCATGCTAACTGCATGTTTTTATGACCAGCAATAACATGTAGTTAGGCATGTTAAGAGACATGTCATGAATATCATCCTTCAGGCATGAGTGGAATAACTGTAAGCATAAAATATTAAATATCTAGCGAACGCTTTCTCTGGTCCCCCTCAGAACACACACTTAGCCAGATACACGATGCATTCCACCATTCCCTTGGTCCCCATTTTATTTTACTCATTTTTAACATGTTGAAAATCTTTTCCAGAATATTGGGGTGCTGGAAATAAGTAGTAGCCTATCTATGAAGGGACTAAAAGGTGGTAATAGTAAATACTCATAACAATAATGATAAAATTACTTTTGTTTCTTGAATTCCAGCAAGGTACCCTGTACTGGATATCTTGTATGGGTCTTCCCATTTAATTTTTTTAAGTGAGGAAGCATATGGTTTAGTATTCAGGTTCTGCAGTTGGACTTCCTGGGCTCAAGTTCTGTTTGTCTATTGCTCGATAGAGAGCTTTATGATTTGGGAAATTTATTTAATCACTTTATGCCTCCCATTTCTTTATCTGTAAAATTGAGGAAATGATCATGCCTACCTCATAGTGTTGTTATAAGGATAAGATAATTCATTTAAGCATATGGAGCCATGCCTGGTGCATGAGAGCCCAGATGTTAGCTATTATATTATTATTAAAATATATATTGTATGAAAAAAGGTATTAATTAACCTTTGGAAGGCTTTATAACTTGAATTAACATTGTCCAAATAAACATTGCATGGTATCACAAATTTATGTGTGAGTGAAGACCCATCCGAAATATAAGGTAGACTGTGTTTGTTTGATGTGTCCGTGTGGCAAGTGTGAACTACAGTGCCCAAAAGTCCATTTTAAGTCTCCTTCTAGTTAGAGTAGACTACAAGACATTCTCTTGTGAGCATTGGAAACCAGAGGCAGTGCCCATTTTATTGCCTACACACACCACTAATCCAGGTGCTGTTGTGAAGGGATTTTGCAGATGAGATTTAAGTCCCTAATCAGCTGATTTTAAAGTTAATCAAAAGAGAGATTATTCTGGGTGAGCCTGACCTTAGGACGTTGTTAGTAAAGTAGGAGACGCCACACAGCAGCTATGTCTCCAGGTGTACTCTTCTGCTGTCGCTCCTTGCTTGACTGCCACATGGGGATGAGCTGCAGTTCACACATGCGGGGGAAACCCTACTTGGGATCTTCTCTTCCTGACTGCCTGACCTACAGATTTTGAATTTGCTTGGCCAATTTCTTCTAACAAATTTAAATATATTAATGTACATACCTCCTATTGATTCTGATTCATTAGTTGAACTCTGGCCTTTGGACTTTATAATAAAATACCATTAAAAAACTATAAAGTACCACTAGATTTTAATACAGTAACAGTATGAAAGCTTACATGGTTTCAGATTCCACTTTATAGCTAACCTTTAAGGAACCACCACTTGTCAAATTTTCGAGTAGTGTCAGGGAAGCATATTTGCAATTATCTGCAAGTGCTTTCAAAAATACATCTCCCTTTTTCAAGTACATATGTGTGTAAGATTGGATTTTCTTTGTTTACTTCATCCTGCAAAATGTTAAATGCAAAAGCAGGTTTGAGAATCCACTTGTCTTCTGTTAAGCTAAATGTTAAAGATTTGTAATAATTAAAGCTGCCCCACTTAGCACTAATTCTTTTGGAATATATAGATATTTTTCACTAAAATGATATGTTAATGTGTGTTGGTTTATTGTTAATAAATTTTAAATTTCTAACTTCTAATTTATAATATGATAGTGATAGAATAATGGCACAAATACAAACTCTATGGGACCTTCATAATTTTTAAGAGTGTAAAGGCATCCAGACACCAGAAGATTTGAGAAATGCTGCTTAAAGATATAACAGAATGGTCCTGCTGGTCATTTGATATATGTTCATTTTTACAAGAAAAGAAAAGCATTTTCTATAGGGGTTTTACCAATATTTATACCCACCAGCTATGAAAAAGCATTTCTACTGTTCCACAACCTTGTCAACTCTTAGTATAGTAAGATTTAAAAATTTTAGAAAATTTACTGTAATGACATCTTTTTATGATAATTAATTTTCACTACTCTGAAGAAACCTAACATATTTTCTTATGTTTATTGGCCAGTTGGCTATCTTCTTATTTGAAGTGGCTATTCATATTTTTTTGCTAACTTTTCTATTATGTTGTCCTTTCTTTTTGATTTCTAGAAGCATTTTATGTATGTGAGTATGGGTCCTTGTAAGTCCAGGGAAAGGAAATCCCGGGGCAAAATACCTCTAAAAACTAAAATCAGGCAAAGGCAGAAATAAAATTTAAAACCCGTTTATTGCTTACAAACTGCAGTCCAGGGCTGTCTCTCTCCTCTGCTCCTGAAGAAACAAGCCAGCAAGCAAGCCAGCCTCCTCCCCTTAACCTCTCAGGTTCAGACTTGCCCTCCGTTGCCTAGGTAATTACCCATTGATATGGAGATGAACTTCTCTCCACCCTTGAGAAATGATGCAAATGCCCTAAAGCTATACTTCTCTCCACCCTTGAGCGCCTGTTGATGTGCAGATATACTAAAGCCAGGTGAGATATTCTGGAAATATTACAATTTTACCCACAGTCCTTTTTCAGTTATTTATGTTTTAAATATCTTGTTCCATGCTCTGTCCTTTTACTCTGTTTATGATGTTTTGATGACAAGAAGTACATTTAAAATTTTAAGTCGAGTTTATCAATCTTTTCTTTTTATTTGATAGTTTTGTATCTCACTTAAAGATTCTTTTCGTACCCCAAGATTATGAAGACATCTTCCTGTATTATCGATTTTTGTCCTTCACAGTTAGGTCTTTAATCCTAGAAGTTGATTTTTTGTATGAACTAGGGGTCCAATTTAGTTTTTTCCCTCAGTGGGTACCAGTTGTCCCAGCACCATTTAAAAACCACTTTTTTCCCCCGATATGTGATGCCGCCTCTGTTGTATACATAGGATTTGGCTTTTTGATCTCCATTTTTTGTTCCAGTGTCTTGTCTATCTGGATCTATTCTGTTCCATTGTTTTACTTGTCTAACTGCCCAGATGGCAAACTGCCTTAACCTTTATGCCAAATCATTCATGAGTCTTGATGTCTGCCTAGGACAAGTCTTTTTAATTTGCTTTTCAAGAGTGCTTAGATATTTTGGGTTATTTGCTTTTTTAGATGTATATAATTTTTAGATTCAATTTATCAAGTCAGTCAAGTTTCATAATTCAGTCTGCAACAAGAAAATAAAACACCATGATGTGGTTTTCATTTGAGTTGTATTGAATATATAAATCAAGTTGGAAAGAATCTACGTCTTTATAATATTGAGCCTTAGAATCTATGAGCATGAGGTTGCTTCTACATTTAGTTAGGTCTTTGAAAACTTAGTAAAGTTAAAGACCTGTGGGTCTTTCACTCTTTTAGAACAGTTTTCCTTCAAGTATTCCTCTTTTAATTCTATCATAAATAGTATATTTACTTTCTAACTGCTGCTGTTACCTAGGCATATAATTTTATATCTGGCTACCTTGCCAAAACATAATTTCAAAAGATTGTGTCAGTTTTTCTAGATTTTCTACGTATTTAATCTTACCTGTGTTTCATCATCTATGACAGTTTTTTCTTTTCCAGACCTAATGCTTTTTATTTGATTATTCTTTATGCTACTCATTATATAGTATTGAATTAAAGTAGTCAGAGCTGGCAATTTGTGAAGGAAACGGAAAGCTTTTAATTTTACCATTAAGTATAATGCTTGGTACGAGTTTATGATCAATATCCTTTGTCACTTAAGGAAGTTCCCTTTTTTCTAATCTAGAAAACTTGTTAAAAATCATAAATGAATGTTTAGTTTTCTTAGGCGCATTTACTACATTTAATGAGATGAGCATATATAATTTTTTTCACTATATTAAGTTTTTTTCATTATATTAAGCTGTTAATATAATGAACAATTAATTTTCTAATATTAAACCAACCTCTGTTCCTTTGGATATATCCAATTTAGTCACATTGTGTTAAATTAATCCTTTTATATATTTTGCATCTGTATTACTCAGTGAGATTATCATATATAGTCCTTATATATATATATTTGTTTTTTGTTTTTTTTTTGCATCTGCACCCATCTTTATATATTGAAAACCATGACTTTACAACAATAGTCCCAATTCCAATCAATACCACAGGATTCAGTACAGAGTGGAATTATTTTTCCTTTACTATTTGATGGAAATTACTTTAAGACTACCTGGGCTTAAATTTTCTCTGTGGGAAGATTTTTTTTTAGTATAATTTATTTTATTATCATTAATCTACAATTACATGTGCAATATTATGGTTATTAAACTACCCCTTCATCAGGTCCCCCCCCACCAATCCCATTACAGTCACTGTCCATCAGCGTAGTGAGATGCTATAGAATCACTACTTGTCTTCTCTGAGTTGTACTGCCCTCCCCGTGCCCCCCCAACATTACATCTGCTAATCGTAATGCCCCTTTTTCCCTCTTATCCCTCCCTTCCCGCCCATTTTCCCCAGTCCCTTTCCCTTTGGTAACTATTAGTCCGTTCTTGGGTTCTGTGAGTCTGCTGCTGTTTTGTTCCTTCAGTATTTTTCTTTGTTCTTATACTCCACATATGAGTGAAATCATTTGATACTTGTCTTTTTCGGCTTGGCTTATTTCACTGAGCATAATACCCTCTAGCTCTATCCATGTTGTTGCAAATGGTAGGATTTGTTTTCTTCTTATGGCTATATATATATTTGAACCTATATAAAGTACATATAACTTTAAAATTATGAAGTAAATTGAGCCTTATGAAATGACCTTTTGTCATCTCTAGTAATGCTTCTTTTCTTTAAGTCTATTTTGTTTTATATTACTAATATAACCTCCTCACCAGCTTTATTTTGGAAGGAATTTGTATGCTCTGTTTCTTTCTGTGTCTTTTTGCTTCTGACGTATTTTGGATGTTATCAGCCGAGTCAAATCTGACAACCTTATCTTTTAACTGAAGCTTTACTCCTATTACATTTAGTAGATTACCTGTATGCACTTAAATACATATATGTCATTTTTATATCTACTTTTGTGCTTTTTAACTGTGCTACCCAATTTATGTTTCTTTTCTCATGTAAGCTAAGCTTTAAGGCTATAAGTTTCTAAAGGCCCTACTTTTCATTATCATTCAGCTCAACATATTTTCTAATTTCCATCATGTTTCTTCTTTAACTCATACTTTATTTAACAATGGGTTTCTTCTTTCCCAGAATGTGGACATTTTATAGTTATAGTTCTGGTATTGATTTCTTGCATATCTTGCAGTTAGAAACCATGCAAAAAGAACATGTGCCCATTAGATTAGTCTGTTACCCCTATTGTTCAGATCTTCCGTATCTTTACTGAGTTTTAACCTGTTTATTGTGAGTTACTTGGGGAATCCATGTTAAAATTTCCTACTGAAATTATCAATTTTTCTTCTTTCTGTGCATTTATCAGTGTGCACCTGCTTCAGGGTCTTTAGCATCCCTGCCCAGTGGTTTGTCTGAGCAAGGTGGCAGAGCTCTCACCTAGTATCATCTTGAAGGGCTTGGTTTCTGTGATTTGAGAGACTAAACTAGCTCTGGTCACACCAAGATTACCAACAACCCAGAATTTGAATTAGCCAGGTTAAGGGAAAAGATATATGGGTGTGTTTTGGGGGGCTTTTTAGGGGGTTGGCTGCTCACCCCCAGGTTCTGTGCAATTGAAGTTTACTTAGCCTCTCCACTGATGTGTTATTTAGCAATGTGGCTCCTGATAAATAAAGAGTAACTGAATTCTCACCAGATTTAGGTACTAAAAGAACTTCTTTTGATCCCAGTTCCTGTGACCAGTCTGTCAGCAGTTGGCTTTAGATTTAGGGGTCTCTGGTGGAGGTCTGTGTCAGCAGCTTCACAGGGTGACAGAGATGAGCACCCAGAGAAAAGTTAGTTGTGTAAACACAGGGCTTGTTTCTGTTGCTCTCTAAGATCATTTCTCTTTTATTTTCAGTTATTTGAAGGATTGAAGGCATTTCGAGGAGTGGATAATAAAATTCGACTGTTTCGGCCAAACCTCAACATGGATAGAATGTACCGATCCGCTGTCAGGGCAACTCTGCCGGTACGTACATTTGGGGCTTTCTTTTGTGTCTTTTCATGTAATGCGTCACAGTGAACATCATTTCTGAACACGTAGATCAATATTCACTACAAACCATATAGACGGTGAAGTTCTTTCGGACCTACTTTGAAATCTGAGGCAAAACTGCCAGGAAATAACCAGTATCATTTGGTGATTCCACGCTCTGTTTCTTTGTGACAGTCTTGGGGAGATTAACATGTATGTGGGAGATAATAGGATGAGGAAGAAGAAGGTGCCTCAAACTAAAATAAATACAATTTAAAGACCATATGAAATTATAATATGGAACATAGAAAATATGGTGTTCTCCAGATATTTTGTCTAATCGCTTTAGACACGCGAGTATGCAATAATTTAATTATTTTGATACTTTACCTCAAATTTTATTTAAAAAAAATATATCAGAGCGATTTCTCACGGCCACTGGATCCTGGCTATAACATTGTGATGGAGCAGAATTCAGTGTGAGGTGCGTTAGATTTAGACCCTAAGGTTCATGTCTACATAGGAGGTGACTTAGATGACTTCCGTTCCCTGAGACGTGACCAGGCTGCCTTTCTGAACTGAAAGAAATCTCTTCTTTCCCTTACATATTCTGTTTATCTAACCTTCTGGGATGTCATGCAAGCTGCACATTGAAGAAGCCCACATAATGACTTCTTTCTAGCAGGTCTTTCCTCTCCCTCTTTTGTAACCTGTGCTTTAGCCATCTCCTTCTGACGCCATAATATGGTTCCAGAAAGGAGCTTAAGGTGAGTTCTTGAACTAAGTTCTAGTATCACTCTCCTACCATTACAGACAAATCATTGGGAAATACTTTAAAAGGGGGACAGAAGGAAAGGGAAGTGACATTTATTGGACCTGAACTCTACCACAAACTGTGTTATGTGATTTTACATCCCTGGTCTGTTTGACCATAACAATAAGTAACTGTCAAGAAGGTATGTACTATAAATTTTAGTAGCATCTTTGCATAGAGAAGAAAACTTGAGCACAGAGAGGGTAAGTGACTTACCTGAAGTCACACAGAGTAAAGGGACAGGACAAGAAATTGGATGCAATGTTTAGAATCCCTAGTCAAGTTCTCTTTCTACTAAATCTTATCTCTAGACAGCAGTATCAGAGCCCAAGCAGGTGATACAGCATGTTGACAGATTCTAAATGATTGGCAATCCCGACTGCCAAATGTTACTGCACTGTGATTGCTGCTAGAGGTTAGTATTTAAATAGCCAATTCCTGATGTCCCAAGTACTATTCAGATGCATGTTTCCAGCTCATGTCCACCGTGGAAAACCCATCACATCACCGAAAGTGCATTTCTCTGCCCTGCCAAGTGGGTAGAAACTACTTATTTTATACACTGTCTTCCATCTGGTATACTAAAAACGTTTTTCTCCTTAGAAATAAACCACTCATTGTTTCTGCCCATTTTTCTGTTGGGTCATCTGTGTGTCTCTCTTTTTTGTTGCATACAGTTTGTTCTTTTGAAGAAAGTTAAGTTTTAAGTGTCAAATTTTATCTGTTTTTTCCCTTTATGATTTGTGCTTTATAGCTTATTTAAGAATTATTTTCTCCCTTCAGGTGACAGTGATATTTTGTATTTTTCTAATATAAATTTTAATGTTTTGTCACATTTAAGTGTATAATTCCACTGTAGTTGATATTTTGGTATGATATGAGGTAGGGATCCAATTTTTAATCTTTTTAATCTCCCCCCCCATATGGATAATCCATCATCCTGTCTCAGTTTGGGGGGTGGGGGTGGAAATAACAGAAAATTTTTTATTATTTTTCCTTTTTTAACATCTAAAGCTTTCAGGAGGATCTTTTCTTTTTGCTACAATGGAAGAGAATTCCATCATTTATTATGTTT
>JAVSCE010021109.1:0-13700 GCA_032199065.1 Smutsia gigantea
AACATAACCCCTCCCAGGAATTCATACAATCTTAGGGGAAGGTGCTAGATTATGAGCACCCATACTTAAGGAGAGAATTGTGTTCCACCTGGAGGGTGGAGGATCTACATAAATTACTTGGAATTCTGAGATTTTTCTCTTCCCCATTTATTCATTCATTTATATCAATAAAGATTTATTGATATTTATTTTATAGCTTAAGTATTTTATTTATTTTGTTGAACAATTTGTTCCAGCTGTGGCTATTGGGAGCTCTTCCAGTTGGCTTGTTTCCCTGTGACATGCTCCCTTGGAAGCAGGTAATAGAGGAACACAGGCAGATAAGAGTTCAGGGCTCCTGTGAGTTTCAAGGCCCTTGTAAGTTTCAGGGACCTTGTAAGTTTCAAAAAAGCTCCAATTAAACTCAGCCATTCAAAGCCTACTTAGACCAAAGCTCTGATTGGTTATGCCCTGTGCATAGGAAGCACTGTACTTTCAGCCCGTCAAGAGTGGGTTGTGCCAAGAACGGACTAATAGTTACCAAAGGGAAAGGGACTGGGGAAAATGGGCGGGAAGGGAGGGATAAGAGGGAAAAAGGGGCATTACGATTAGCAGATGTAATGTTGGGGGGGTACGGGGAGGGCAGTACAACTCAGAGAACACAAGTAGTGATTCTATAGCATCTCACTATGCTGATGGACAGTGACTGTAATGGGGTTGGTGGGGGGGACCTGATGAAGGGGTAGTTTAATAATCGTAATATTACACATGTAATTGTAAATTAATGATAATTAAAAAATAAATAAATAAAATTCACAGAGACTAAAAAAAAAAAGAGTGGGTTGTGATGTCATCAGTTCAGTTCTCTACTTGGTGGGACTTTCTCCTTTCAGAAGGCAATATAAACCCCAGACTGCACATTCCCTCACAGCATCTTCCCTTGGAGCCCTTTCTTGAGTAGCAGGAGCTTTCTCTTTCCACTCATTAGTAAGAGCTTTGCTGGTTGCTCTGACTCTTGTCTGCTGGCTTCATTCTTTATTGCCTCTAAGACTATCCTGGGAAAAACAGCAGTGTTCTCAGCCACTGACATCTTTTGGGGGCTCGTCGGGGATCTGCTTTGAAAGTTGGGCAAGTCAGAATCTCAGGCCATTTTGGTTACTACTCCTCTGGGATACATCATTAAGAAGTGGAACACCTTTGACCACCAAACCTTGAAGAAGAAGCATATGATCTTCTGCATCTGTGCGTGGCCCAGCTAACAGCTAGGAGATGGGGAAAAATGGTCACCTGAGGAAAGTATTAATTACCATACTGCTTCACAACTAGACTTCCTGAGACAGAAGAAATTAATCTTCCACAATACAGCCTGGCCCCTAAATGGCACTCTGAACTACTTGCCCTTAGGGTGTATACAAAAGCTGAGATACTTTCAATCAGATGAGCTAAAAAGAAAAGAAGCTGATTTCCTTTTGTAATGCCACTTGGTCTTAGTACAAACTGCCAAGCAGAGAAAAATGGCCTCAAAATGAGACCCTTAATTACAACACCATTTTGCAATTAGGTAGTAGTAACTAGAAAATCTTTGTATCAGTTTCTCTATCTGTGTATGTGTTTTTATATATTACCCCTGGATAGTATTACTAAGCTTGTTTTGTGGCCAGATATGGCTGGAGAGAAATGTGGGTTAAAACTCCGTTTTGAAGTTGGGTCCTAGCAAATTGCAGCCAGTCCTCATGAGAATTACAGCTTAAAATAACTGGCCATTATGTCTCATATAGACTATCTATATATGTGTTAAATGGAAGACATTTTTCTACCTCTGGATGGCATTGCTAAAATTGATTTAAAGACAAACACTTGTCAAAGTTGGGCATTCCAAAACTTCCAGAAATTCTAATAGAAAATGCTCAGCATTGATGCTAATTTAAGTTTAACTGAAACAGACATGTCGTTATGGTTATCAACTGCCTAGGTTTACTTAGTCATTGAAGTTGATGTTATTTGGATCTGCCAAAAAAGAGGCTTGACTTTGATGTTTAATGAAGGCTTTGTGGGTAGTCTAGCATGGTTGTTAATAACAAGTGAACTAAATAAGCGTAGAAAATAAACTTTTTAACAATAATGTGTTACAATAGGTATACCAAAAAACAGCTTGAAAATCCTTTGTGGTAACCTGAAACCTTAAAGTTCTGCTAAGTAATGAATGCCAGTGTAACAGTTCTTAGTTTTCATTGAGAATTGGTGTTTCTAAGGGTTTTAAGTTCTAATTAAGACTGCTTTTTGAAATGGTGAGGAAGACATCTCTTCATGCTAGAAAAGATGTGTGTTTTGGTAGAGGAAGGAGTGAGGAATGGAAATGCATTTTTATTGAGGGAAAAGAAGGTAATTTTGTCTTAAAGTGAAGCTGGTGATTTAAAGAGGAAAAACTCTGTAGAAAGTTGTAAAAGGCTTGTGGAAGGAAATAAGATTTAATATCAAGTACACCATGAGATTAGAATTTTGTTTTGCTCATTAAAAGGACAAAGTTTCTTGAACTACTTACTGGTCTCTTAAAATGAAAGATCATGTGTTTTTCTCATTGTTTTATCAGAATGATTTCTCATGCTTAATGTCTCAATAAGGTGTTTGAATACTTAAAACAAAAATCTTGATATTAAAAGAGCTAGGAGCTAAGTTTGGCTAACAACTATGTAAACTGTATCTGCCTTTAAAATCTTTTATTGTCACTTTGGTTAAATGGTTAAGTTTTGTTTCATGGTGACCTATTGCTAGGCAGAAAATAGATATGAGCGGGTAAAGGATGAATAAGGCCAGTAAAACCCACTAGAAGGGACTCACAGCATTAACCAGATAAAACTAGAGATCCAGAAAAGACTCATAGAGTTAATGAGTTAATCAGTTAGGAGCAACTTAGAATGTCAGGATATTCCCCAGATAAAAGTATCCAAGTATAGCCCATGTCTTCATTGTATCAATTAGATCATGCCATTGTAAGATTTATTTCAGCTTGCTAAAAGGGCACACTTATTCTTCAGTTTAACCTATATGATGTTTTTTTCCTCTTCTTCCTGCCCCTTAATCAAGTAACTTTGTAACCAGGGCAGGAGACAGACCTCTGAAGTATAAATAAACCTATGTAAACAAAGAATGCTGAAGTCCCAAACCAACATAGTTACCTAAATAACCCTATTCTTAAGGCAGAACTCTAAAGGAATTATAAATCACCTGTATACATCATGCCTTATGCTGACCCTTACCCAAAAAGGCCCTATAAAACTCCAGACCCAAAACCCTTAAATGTGCCTCCTCTCCGAGGTTGCCCATACTCGCCCTTCTTTGAGTGTGTCACTCCCTCTGTCCTACTTCAGATAAGTAGGGAGGGGCTACTGAGAGTTCTGATCTGGGGCTTGCAAATTCCTGTCACCTGGGTGACCTCAACAGGACAGCTGTGCGATCATGCTCTTTAGTAGCCTGCCTGAAAATCTCTTCTTTGCTTCTGAGAAGTCCTCAGAACATACTCTCACTCCATCCAGTGCTCTGTGGCTCCCCCAAATCCTGGGGTGGTAGGGACTTAATTCCCATGCTGTGTAGATACAAGTGGACGCTGGATGCCAGGTGACAGTGGCTTCAGGAATTAGCAAGGGATTATGCCTTAGGCCAAGCAGCAGTCAGGGAGCTTCCCTTTCCTCCATTTTTTCCTTCCTCTCTGTTTTATTCAAGTAAACCTGCTTTTATCTATCTGGTTCAGGCCCGCTCCTCTCTTGGAGTGCATTCAAATAAAATGTTTACTCTCCTTCACTACTGTGTCTCTGTCCTTCAATTCTTTGTTGTGGCAGGGACAAGAACCAAGGAAAATAAACTCAACCCCCCCACCTCCAACACTATGATCCTATTTAGGCAAGTGTCTTAAAAACTTTCTTTTGACAACTTCTCAAAATCAAATTCAAAAAGGTACTTTTACTTCTAGTTAACTCTTGAGATTTTCCAGAGGGCCCCTGGAACATGTCAGAGGATTTTTCTCCTCATAAGGGATAAATATTTAGCTATTCACCTTATTTATTTGATATGTAATTACCTGGGAAGCATTGTCAAATAAATGATGCTAAACTTTAGATTATTGAACTGTCTCATGTTACAGAAATAACCCAGTCTGCCCTAGATATTAGACGAAAGCTATAAAAGCTGGCTTTGGGATCTGCTAGTACCCTGGACTACCTCCTAAAGGTGGTTATGGTAGTCTTTTACAGTTGGGGTCAAGAAGAGGCTGAGGAAAGGGACTGGAGAGGTAGAAAGAAGGCAGCCCTAATGGTGGCTACACTTCAAACCAACGCCCTGGAGGACACCTGTACAGCTCCACTGCATCAGTGCTATAACTGTGGATGTGCTGGGCACTTCAAGAAAATGCTGCAACAAGGCCAGAGGGCCTCCCCCTTGTCCTGTCCTATCTGCAGAGGATAATATTGAAGGGTGGACTGTCCCCAAAGATGAAGGTCCTGGCAGGGGGCTGGGGGGGACAGGATGATCTGTCATCGTGGTCCAACAGGACTGAAGGGGCCTGGGGTCTCCCCATATGGCTCATGTAACACAAGCCATCATCCTCCAGGAGCCCCAGGTCGTCCTCATGGTGGAGGGAAAAGAGATTAATTTTCTCTTAGATACAAGAGCCTCACTTTCAGTCCTGGCCCTCTGTCTCCCACAAGTACAACCTTAACTGGAGTTGCAGGGAAAGCCCTGACTCGATATTTCTCACATCCTTCAATTTGGCTGGGGGACCCTATTGTTTTCCCACGCCTTTCTCATAGTCCCTGAAAGCCCTACCCTATTGCCTGGTTGAGACATCCTCTCTAGACTAGGAACCACCATACTAGTAGCTCCTGGGCAGGCCCTCCTCCTACCCCTTATGGAAACAGAGATAGATGCTACTGTGTGGGCCACCCAGGGAAAGACAGGCCTAGCTCAAACTGCTCAGCCAGTAAAGATTAGATTGAGAGACTCAATTACCTTCCCCAACAAGACGCAGTACTCCCTGAGGCCTGAGGCTCACAAGGCTGGGAGACATTATTACTAATTTGAAGTCCCAGGGCCTCCTGGTACCATGCAACAGCCCATGCAATACCCCTATCTTGGGAGTCAGGAAGCTCAGTGGGGAATGGAGATTGGTACAAGACCTCCACCTAGTAAATGAGGCAGTGGTTCCCATTCATCCTGTAGTGTCCAACCCATACCTTATTGACCCAAATCCCTGAGAATGCCAAGTGGTTCACAGTTCTAGATTTAACAGATGCCTTCTGCTGCATACCCTTGCATCCTGATTCTCAGTATCTTTTTCCCTTTGAGGATCCCCCCAACCAAGCTACCCAACTACTGTGGACTGTCCTGCCCCAGGGTTTCAGGGATAGTCGCCACCTATTTGGTCAGACTGTTTGTTTCAAGTCCAAGTCCTGTAGTATGTAGATGACCTTCTCCTCTGCTCCTCAGAGGAGGACTGCCAGGAAGGAACAAAAGCCCTTCTCAACCTCCTAGCAGAAAGAGGGCATAAAGTTTCCCAGAACAAGGCCCAACTGTGTCAAACCTCCATCAAGTACCTAGGCCTTGGGCCTTAGGGATCCAGGGCTCTGAGCACTGGCAGAATAAAACCCATCTCCACTTTCCCACTGCCTAGGACACTGAAACAGCTCAAGGGCTTCCTTGTTCCAGCTGTGGCTACTGGGAGATCTTCCAGTTGGCTTCTGTTTCCCTCTGACATACTACCATTGAGGCAGGTAATAGTGGGACACACAGAGTTCAGGGCTCCTGTGAGTTTCAAGGCCCTTGTAGGTTTCAAGACCCTTGTTAAGTTAAAAAAAAAAAGCTGCAATTAAACTCAGCCATTCAAAAAAGTACACTTAGTAAGACAGACCTCAGCTCTGATTGGTTATGCCCTGTGTAGAGGAAGCACTGTACTTTCAGCCAATCAAGAGCGGGTTGTGATGTCATCAGTTCAGTTCTCTACTTGGTGGGACTTCCTCCTCTTAGGAGGCAATATAAACCCCAGACCCCCATTCCCTCACAGCATCTTCCCTTGGAGCCCCTTCCTGAGTAGCAGGAGCTTTCTCTTTCCACTCAGTAAGAGCTTTGCTTGTTGCTCCCCACTCTTGTCTGCTGGCTTTTCTTTGTCACTTCTGAGATAGGATCCTGGGAAAAACAGCAGTGTCCTCACCTGGTAACACCATCATTCTGGGTGCTTTTTTTTTTTAGAACTTCCTTACTTTCTGGCACTACAAGATGCTGCAACTTATCTTGTATATTTTCTGCCTAAGGAGCCCTGGCTCCTTTTTATTGGAGAACAGTATTAGAAACCAAATATGGGTTCTAGGTATCGTTTGTAGGACCCGTTGGCTAAGAAATTTCTAAGTTTAAGTTCATTCCATACAATGCATGGGTAAAATCAGTTATAATTTGCTACAGCTATTTTATAGTCTAGTATTAATTATAGTTTAGCTTCTTTTATCTATAGCCTGAACAAAAATTGTGACAACACATTTCTGATGGCTGTTAGGCTGGTTTGTCCCCCCAAATCCAGTCATAAGAGTTTGGAATTGGACATTATTTTTAATTAAACATTTTTACCTGATCAGCTAGATTCTAGTCATTCTATTACTCCTTCTAACCTCCTATCCCATGGATTTCTCCTTTTGTATACCCCTAATATAGTGAAATATTGGAATTGTTTTGATACTATGATGACTAGGATGTAACTATGGTTCTACCTTGCCACTTAACATTAATCCTGGTTCAGAATGATACCAATGAAATAAATAGTTGCATATTATAGTTTGGCTCTCCCCAGGTTTCATACCTGTGGAACAAGACACTTATTACTACTTTAGACCAGGTAACTACACTGAGCTAGGTACCACCATATTGATAGCATAAGCTTAAATGAGGGCTTGATATAAACTATACACTAGTGAACTTAGTATGCTTTTTGGACAAGATTCTAGGATTATTAAAAGGATGTTTCCACAATACTTTGAAATAGAAGTTTTAACAAAGGATAAGGAATTTTTCAATTATGCTATATTTTGGCATGATAGCTATGGCACAGGTGTTTTCCTACAATGGCCTTGTAAGATAAATCAGGAAGAATGTAAGTAATAAAAGTTGGCTTATAAATATTTCAAAACTAGCCAAATACCAATGATTCAATTGTCCCTGATAACTGAGAGGATTCTAGGAGTGGGCCTCAGCACTTCAGTACATTTAACCTCTCTCTTCATCAGTGGGATCAGAGTATAGAAAGCATGCTGGGCAATTCTGAAACTGATCAGCTTCTGCAGAAAAGTTTCAAAGGAGACTGCCAGTTCTTTCCTATACTGAAATATAATTTGTCTTAGAAAAAGGATGGACCTATATATATAGGTCCAAAACCATCTGCATTAACTCAAAAACATGGGAAGTATGGCTTAGGGAGTATCGTGTGAAAATTTAAGGGTTTATATTCGACTAGTCAGCAGTCTAATTGAACAAATGTTAGCATAAAATATCTTCTAGCCTTGCGAAGGAATATTGTACCAAGAACCATACTCCCAGCAAAGCAGACACAACTCAGAAATGTTCATTTTGGAAGTCACACTTTAATGATGGTTTTTGGCAAATGGGAGTATTTTTTAAAGGGAAAACAAGCTTGTGAGTTTAATTCAGTTTACACTGATTCAGTGCTTACTGCAGATCAGATACTGTGTTAAAATAAACCTTAATACAACACTAAGATGTGGGCCCTGTTCTTGAGCTTGTGGTACATAGAGGGAGACAGGATGCTTAACACATTGCTGTTTAAACACACTATGAACGCTACACAATAGGCTTTTGAAACAGAGTACATTTTAGCCCAGATTATCAGAGGCCAGGGAAGGCTTTCTTGTGATGACACCTAAAAGGAGTACAGAAGGGTGAGCATGATTTGGTCAAGAAAAGCCTGAAAAGCTGGGAAAGGAACCTTGCCCACAAGAAACCATTGAAGGGATTTAAAAAGTTTACACTACAACAGCTACAATATGTAGTTTTGAGTATTTGAGTAGATGATTAAAGGAATTAAATTTTGTGTGGCTCCTGAAGACAAATGGAAGTAAATCTCAGTCGTGAAAATTTATTTGGTGAAACCTTATGGTACAGAACCCCAACCTAAAGCAAATTCAATAAATTGATGATTGGTTCTCTCATAGTAGGTTCACATGGTCATTTCACTAACCCACAATAACATGATTCTGCCTTTCTTACAAGATTATTTTGGATACAACTCAGAGTAAAATGCTGTATCAATTAAAGCTGAACAAATGAGGGGAGGCTGTAATGAGAAATGGGATACTTTATCATAGTATATTTTCTAGTTGGGTGAAATTTGTTGAGAAAGAGGTTGGATGATAATTTGTTCAGAAAGCTGTGAAAATGATGATTAAACTTAGGTTGGAGATGCCCGCCAAGGTATCTTTCATCTCTGAGATCTGAGAGCTCTCAAAAGAAACTATTTGATAATTTCATGAATAAGGGCAGTGACAATGAAAAATTCCTAAATTAAGGTTTTATTTATACTACATAAAATTCCTGTATCTTATTAAATCTGGCAGAACTCATCTACTGATAGGAAATGTAACATTATTCAAATTTACTTTCTTTTACTCATGGCTACAAATAACCCTAAATCAAATCAAACCTTAAGCTTAAAACATGTCTGCAAACATGAGCAACTTCTTCATGAACATATCTCCCCGGGCAAGGGAAACAAAAGCAAAAATGAACAAGTGGGACTATATCAAGCTGCAAAGCTTCTGTACAGCAAAGGACACCATCAGTAGAACAAAAAGAGATCCTACAGTATGGGAGAATATATTCATAAAAAACGTATCTGATAAAGGGTTGACATCCAAAATATATAAAGAACTCATGCACCTTAACAAACAGGAAGCAAATAATCCAATTAAGAAATGGGCAGAGGACATGAATAGACACTTCTCTAAAGAAGAAATTCAGATGGCCAGCAGGCACATGAAAAGATGCTCCACATCGCTAATCATCAGAGAAATGCAGATTAAAACCACAATGAGATATCACCTCACACCGGTGAGGATGGCCAACAACCAAAACACAAACAACAACAAATGTTGGCGAGGATGTGGAGAAAAGGGAACCCTCCTACACTGCTGGTGGGACTGCAAATTAGTTCAACCATTGTGGAAAGCAGTATGGAGGTTCCTCAAAGACTCAAAATAGAAATACCATTTGACCCAGGAATTCCACTCCTAGGAATTTACCCTAAGAATGCAGCAGCCCAATTTGAAAGGACAGATGCACCCCTATGTTTATTGCAGCACTATTTACAATAGCCAAGAAATGGAAGCAACCTAAGTGTCCATCAGTAGATGAATGGATAAAGAAGAGGTGGTACATATGCACAATGGAATATTATTCAGCCATAAGAAGAAAACAAATCTTACCATTTGCAACAACATGGATGGAGCTAGAGGGTATTATGCTCAGTGAAATAAGCCAAGGCGAAAAAGACAAGTATCAAATGATTTCACTCATATGTGGAGTATAAGAACAAAGAAAAAAACTGAAGGAACAAAACAGCAGCAGACTCACAGAACCCAAGAACGGACTAATAGTTACCAAAGGGAAAGGGACTGGGGAAAATGGACAGGAAGGGAGGGATAAGAGGGAAAAAGGGGCATTACGATTAGCAGATGTAATGTTGGGGGGGCACGGGGAGGGCAGTACAACTCAGAGAAGACAAGCAGTGATTCTATAGCATCTCACTACGCTGATGGACAGTGATTGTAATGGGGTTGGTGGGGGGGACCTGATGAAAGGGTAGTTTAATAATCGTAATATTGCACATGTAATTGTAAATTAATGATAATAAAATAAATTATATTAAAAAAAAAACATGTCTGCAGTCCAAGCTGGTATTCTAAGCCTACGTGTCTGGCTCCATTGCTCTACTAATTATTTACTGTATGATCAAGGAAAATTGTGTATATTGCTGCTGGAAATTGAGAAGGGTGCTAACAACATATGTGAAACCTTCAAATTTTGTTAACACCAGATAATGCAGATGAAAGGAGAGGGACAAGCTTGCCATTCACAGAAGGCAGAAGATGTGCCACCTGGGAGCTAGGGTCTTCTGGCGTGAGAATGACTCTGGGCCCACTCAGAGCAAGGATGTTAGCCTGCAGAGTAGAATGGGAGGGTGCCTAGACTGGTGAAGAGACGCAACACTGCAGCTTAGGCTGCGGCAAGACATTCATACAGAGGGAAATATAAAGTTGAAGGAAAATTCATATCTATTTTTATTAAATACATGTGTTTACCACTAGGGAATGTGTATCCACAAACATGCATGATTTATTTCATTTTTACAACAAAATTATACACATTGATGGATAGAAAAGTATCTGAAAAGACTACTGTCTCTGAGATAAATGCTTAAAATTTTCTTTTTGATTCTATTTTTCTGTAATGAATTACTTTTGTAATAACAGAAAAGCTTAAGAACAATTCCTGACAATAAAACCATATACAGACTAAAAATTCCTATCAGCAACAATTTCTTTAATTCTCTGATTCTTTGGAATTCAAAGTGACTACTTATCTTTAATAAAATATTTCTGAGCCAATATATATACAAAAGCAGATGGACATGTGTATTCCATTTAAAAATATTGACCCAAAAAAACAAACCCAAAAAACCTTAAGGTGGCATAAAAATTACTGAAAATACTTAAGACAGAAACACAAAATTACCATAGTTACCATTACCAGAAGATAGAGTAAATGAAAACAAACTTCAACTGTGTAATAGTGGTAATTTGTCATTAAGGTCTTAACAGTTTAATGATGTATTTAATCTGACAAACTTTGTAAAGACAGTGTCCTAAAATTGTCTTAAAAACTACATATTAGGTCATTATTAACATTTAGAAAAGGATAAAGATGGCAGAATTCTATACTCTTACATATCGCCATTCTAGCCTCATGTATGTCACACATCAAATTTTAGGGAAGTTGGCTCACTTATCAATGACAAATTCTATATTATTGTACAATGTCCAGTTTAGTGATTTAGTTGTAAAATTAAACAAAAGCAAAAGTTCTTAGGGAAATGTGTTTTTCTTTTCAAGAAAAAGTTGGGTCTAAGCAGTTGACGAGGTCTCTTCAAACATACTGTAATAAAGGAAACTGTCAGAACATTTTCACCTTTAAAAAAATTTGAACACCACAAAAATTTTGTTAGTTTTGTTTTACTCAGTTCTTTCTGAAAAAAGTATATTAAAATAATTAAGGAAATAAAATGTGTAAGAATTGAAAAAAATCCTTGTAATATAAAGAACAAACATTAACGTTGGTTAATGCCACCAAGGAGGGATATACCCTACATACTGTCTAAAAAAGGACAGAACTCCTTGAGGGTTAATGGTATTAAGTGCCACAACATCAAAATTTAAAAGTTGGTGCCATGAGCTGTCCAGAATAGTGTGTCTGAAGGCAGTGTATTCATCAGCACAAGGATTCCTCTCATAATTCTTCCACCCATTCTAATTCTTTGCCATCAGTCATCTATCAGACTCTGAGACTGTTAGGGGACTATTCACCTAACAAACACTTAAAGTGGGCATCAACATTAACAAATTTATGGACGCTTCCTCCACAAACTCCACATTTTCGAATAATAGAAATTTGCATAGAAGTTGGAATTCGAAAGGCTAACTTATATGTTTTACCTGAAATCTTATAATTATAGTAATTTCATGAGAACAGTTGTCTAGTAACATAAATTGCTTCGGCATCGGTTCCACAAACAAGACAAGGACCTAAAACATCCAAACTGTTCACAGACAAGGTCCTGTTGGGAAGCAAGCTTGTGATTTCAATGCGGTCTTTAGCAGGATCAGTGCTGAGCCAGGAGCTCATGAGGGACTGGTGAACGTTGGTCTGGTTACTAATGCTATAAGGCAAGAAAGTACTGTTTCTTCTCCCTAGAGAAAAAAAGAAAAGGGAAAAACATCTTTCAAGACTAATTTATATTAGTGAACATTGTGAAATTCTGATATTTTAAAAGCGCAGTGATTTGAACTTGTTTAATTCTGAGTAACAGGATGACAATTTCTTCACTACACATTTTCCACAGGAGACTTATTTAGTGATACTAAATTCTCAAATTTTCAAGGGATAATACCTGTATCAAATTTGAATTCCTTAGGCAAAGCAGATTTTAACCCTGCCTTTCTGTTTATTCTTTAATGAAAGTCTCAAAAATGTAATAAATTGGCCAGAATTCAAGTAGAATAAATAAGGAAAAAAGAAACCAAAAAGGTAGATAAACACAGAAATATAAGTCCGCAGGCAATAAAAAATGACATGATCATGTGAAAATTTCTAGACATGTTTCTAGATAAATATTTCTAAAAATACATTTCTACATATCTAAGAAAGATATTTCTGAAACTTGCTTTAAGATTTCCCTTTATTCTTATCTTTTAGATAAATGTTCTTAAAAGTAGAACATTAGAACATTATCAGATTATACATACTGTTCTCTTTAACAGTGCTCTGCAATTAATGTAAAACTAGGTGAGGCAGCAGCACTATTTTCAGTTTAAGTTGTAATTTGCAATTTTCTTTACTTTCAACTTTCTGCCAGATCTAATAAGGACAGATTTCATTTCTTCAGTAAAGGCTGAGTACCTACTATATGCCAAGCTCCATGCTAAGTGCTGGGAATACAAAGTGAAGTCCCTAATGTTTTGAAGCTTAAGAATTAGTGGATTTAAATTTTGCTGATTCTTTTTTTTTAATATAATTTATTTTATTATCATTAATTTACAATTACATGTGCAATATTACGATTATTAAACTACCCCTTCATCAGGTCCCCCCCACCAACCCCATTACAGTCACTGTCCATCAGCGTAGTGAGATGCTATAGAATCACTACTTGTCTTCTCTGAGTTGTACTGCCCTCCCCGTGCCCCCCCAACATTACATCTGCTAATCTTAATGCCCCTTTTTCCCTCTTATCCCTCCCTTCCCGCCCATTTTCCCCAGTCCCTTTCCCTTTGGTAACTATTAGTCCGTTCTTGGGTTCTGTGAGTCTGCTGCTGTTTTGTTCCTTCAGTTTTTTTCTTTGTTCTTATACTCCACATATGAGTGAAATCATTTGATACTTGTCTTTTTCGGCTTGGCTTATTTCACTGAGCATAATACCCTCTAGCTCCATCCATGTTGTTGCAAATGGTAGGATTTGTTTTCTTCTTATGGCTGAATAATATTCCATTGTGTATATGTCCCACATCTTCTTTATCCATTCATCTACTGATGGACACTTAGGTTGCTTCCATCTCTTGGCTATTGTAAATAGTGCTGCAATAAACATAGGGGTGCATCTGTCCTTTTCAAATTGGGCTGCTGCATTTCTTAGGGTAAATTCCTAGGAGTGGAATTCCTGGGTCAAATGGTATTTCTATTTTGAGTTTTTTGAGGAACCTCCATACTGCTTTCCACAATGGTTGAACTAATTTGCAGTCCCACCAGCAGTGTAGGAGGGTTCCCTTTTCTCCACATCCTCGCCAACATTTGTTGTTGTTTTGTGTTTTGGATGTTGGCCATCCTCACTGGTGTGAGGTGATATCTCATTGTGGTTTAATCTGCATTTCTCTGATGATTAGCGATGTGGAGCATCTTTT